>OY757924.1:56796823-57016823 GCA_963585895.1 Sepioteuthis lessoniana | reverse complement strand
TAGCGTTGGTTAGCCCCTTTCACCCAGAAGCAACTCTCTCTCGGTCAGCATTATGCTGAAATATACAAGACCCACAAATGACTAACCTTTACTGGACTTTGACAGGCTTCCGAAAGAAAACTAACCCTTATGGAAACCCGAAATACCAAATGAGGACAAATGCATGCATGAAACGATAAACGTATTTTTGACACCTTAACTGGGGGATTCAACCATTTTAATGTATTCAGGAAAAACTCCCTCACCCATGGATTGGTTGTTGAACCCAGTAAATAAAGGAAAGTATAAAAGAAACGTCTTCGTCTCTTATCTGTTGCTGTCTTTTCTTTTGTATAGTTCTTTAGGGACTTTCTTGGGCAAGGCATTACACCAACCAGTCAACGTGGGGGTAAAATAAAATAACCAAAATATGGAGTCAGATATTCAAACGGCAACACAGCCTTGCCCTTTGTCCGTGACCTTCAGCCACATACCCCACATGATAATATCGGTTATGTCTGGTTTATGGGTCATATAGATCTGTTTATATATTCATATTCGATTAGATCAGGAAAAAAAAACACTCAAGAAAATGCTATACAAAAAATGTGATTGTGAATGTACAATGAACGCAATTTCCCAACCTCTAGACATAAAATAACCCTAGATGGGTTGACATGCCGTTAAAATCTATCAATCAATTATGTTCAAATGTTAAAATTAGAGTAAATCTATGATGAGGAAAAGAACTAATACAAAAGTAGGAAGTTTCTCGCGATGTGATAGCAATCTACCCACACCCCAAAGAATGGATAAAGGGTTCAGTTCGAAATATTCAGGTGGTTATCAACAGGCATCCAAAGAAGAAGTGGATAAAACGGCCGAAACGTTGTGACTATAGAATTATAACCAAAATAAGGATACTAGTCTTGAAGTATATCAGCGTATAGTTTTAAATTAATTAATTTTTTGTTTATCTTCAGACCACTCAATACAATCATGGGTGCAGTGGTGAGCCTGCTTTTTTTGGTGGGTGGGTGAAGCTTGAACAGTAATGGGAACTTTTTATTTTCACAATTTTATATTGAATTAGACAACATTATTAATATCAATTTCTAAAAGACCCTTTCTGATTCAGTAGACCCAAACTCTTTAAGTAATATGGGGTAAAATCCTTTCTAGAGGCCTTACCATATTTAAGGGGCACGAAACTTGAGTTTCATTAGTTTCAGCGAAGATCCATCTCTGCATGGGTGATTGAGTAAAAAAAAACAATAACCCGAAGTGATCAATCATGATAATCAATTTAAAATGAATGAATGAGACAAGAAAAATCAAAGTAGATAAAATAAACGGTTTCTAAGAATTGTTGCTTCTCCCCAACAAATCTTAGAAACTGTTTATTTAATGTACTTTTACCTGATTTCATTCTTTTTTGGTGTTCCCACAATTTTTTCGGCCGATACATTCTTTAGCCTTACTCGATAGTTCAATCAAGTTATGCTTGTTGAACAAAATCAATACTACGAACAACTCTCGAAATTATCAAGCACAAGCTTGGTATGTTATGGTAGGGTAGGGTACGGCATTTAAATAAATGTTTCCCACCAAGCCAAAAATGTGACACAAAGACGTTTTAATGTGGGGTCCCGTGTAGAAAACCAACCTCCTGCGCGTCAATTTCAAAAAGTACTTGGATTCTGTCAGCATTCCTCTTGAGGGGCACTTCAGGTGCCGTGTAATGAAGTCAGTCCTTACCCCTTTTAGGCAAGAGGATAGGTTCTACCTGGAGGGGAAGGCCCCTACCCTCGGAACCAAAGTAATAATCTTAACTCACCGATCTAGTTGGATCCAGGTTAGGTAGGGAAATGTAGACCCCGCCGCCTTTGTTTCTACTCACTTTACAGTATCAATATTCGTTACCAAAAAGTCACCTTTTGTTTCTACTTGGTGGGGAGGAGACGCATAGTGTAACGGTTATCGTTTTAAGAAATGGAATCGGTGACCAGAGTTCAAATCCTAAACGAGGCATTCGTGTTCCACTTAGAGCTTGGGAAGAGTATGAATCCGTCTGTACGCCTCCCAGCTATGGGTAAATAGAAGGTCAGACTGGATTCTTTAGCTTGCTTAGGCAACCAGTATAGGAGAACGAAAGCTCTTCATTAATACCAGTTTTATACCGCTTAAAAAATTGACCTTATGTCACATCCTGCTTAGGACGGAGGAGTTGGGTAAATACATAGAAGGGAAGTAATCCCCCACAAAATTGTTGGTCGATTGGCCCTCTTGACCCTCCACCACTTTGTTTTGGCCTGATCAGTCAAAACTTACTCAAAGTTACAGGTGGTAAAAATAGAATTAACAGGAATTTTGATTCAGCACGTTGACAGAGTATTGTGAATTGGAGAGGGGTATATATTAAGTCAGGGTGCCCACTAGTATAAATAGTGGGGTGAGTAAAAATGGTTCCTATTGTTAAGAATTAACATTCAAACATTAATTTACAACATATTTATAGTGGAGGGGGCAAGCAAGCGATTATGAAGAGGGGGTAACCCAACCTTGGAAACTAGCCAGGTTTTGAGTTTTGATGTGTGCACGTGTCTTGCTCATAAACTTGAACCAAAGAACAAGAAATAATTTATGTATTGCAAATATGTAAAAACGTATATATATATATATATATATATATATATATATACACACACACACACTTTTATTGTCAGTGTCCATTAAATTCTGGTCGATAGAGTCAAGCAAGTTGAAAAACATTGGGTAACACCTATCTTCTCAGTGAGGGAGGGCCGAAAAACATCACTAGAAGTACCGGTATTCAATACCTAGATTTGTTTATAAACCCGAATTTCCCATAGGGCACCTTGCGTGGTGTAATGGTTAGTTAGCTGAGGGAGTTTGTTGCAATTTAAACAGGGACCCTAAAGACAAAAAGATTCTTAACCAAAGACTTGATGGTGACGTCTATCTTTATTTAAGTAAAGCTTACATCTAGCTCAGTTCCTTTTCTATCGCAACCCCCCCCCCAGAAAAAAAACCCAATCCTGCAAACAAAAAATTTCATAATATATATTTTTTAAATACTGCCTTCAATGGCCATTAAGAGCCGTTCAGTATTATTGCTCTATCAAAAATACTACTAGAATGTGCCATTTTTGCTGTATTGTAGTAGCAAACATTAGATCCTTATATCAGAATTTGAATGACATAATGAACTAAAGACAAATTCAAACTAAACCCCAAAGCAACAACTAAATCCTAGCATACTATTTAGTGAGTTGGATTCTCACTGTGTGTCCCATTTCTGACCTTGTGACAGATTAGGCAAAAAGTTTAGTAAAGGACAATGTCTGGCACCGGTAGGAAAACGCAAGTGTCTCGTCTTCGAGGTGGACCAACAAGCGTAATTGTCATGATTTTTCATCAAAATGAAAGAATCAGTATCAAATGACATCGTTGTTGATGTTGTAAATAGTGGTATTTGTTGTTGTAGTTGTTCTTGAAGAAGGTTGTGATGGAGGTTACTGTTGTTGATGATGATGTTGATAGAGGATGGTGGTTGTTGATAGTGGTGGTAGTAGTTATGGCAGCTGTTGGTGGTGGTGGTTGTGTAGGTTTGTTATGGATGGTGCCTTTGATGCTGTTGTTGTTCGTGGTAGTATAAATAGGATAACATTTGTACATTACCTGTGTTAATGTGTGATAGTACACGGGCAATGCCGGGTATCCCCATTAGTTACAAATACATAACAGTCAAGTAAAAAGAAGAAAATAAAATAGATAAATGAAATAAATGAAAAAGAAAGAAAAGTGGATCTTAAAGTTAAAAAAAGTTAAGTTTAAAAAATAATTCGGCACTTTTCTTTTATCGTGGTCCACAGTTTCTTAGGCCCTTGTGCTCAGTTGCGAGTGTAAGAATTTGCAATAAATATATATTGTGGTTCAGTTTTTATTATTTTTATTTTAATGTTTAGGTCAATTTTGTTTTGAAACTGTTCAGTAACACGACCCACAAATAACAGGGTCAATATTTTGTTTGCAGGAAAGTAAGTACGGACCACGATAACGGGAAAGTACCAAAAATTCTTTTTTTTTTTTTTTTTTTCACTTACCTTTTGTGGCACATTGTTCCCTGTAACTACAATCGCATCCAGTATCAGTGTCTGTGCTTATGCACACACATCCTTCTTCACACTTGTTAGATGATTTACACTTTTCTTTTTCTTCTTCTTCTTGAACACCGTATCCATCAATCATCTCAGCACGGACCGGAACACAGGAACAATTCCTGTAGATGACATTCCGAATATAACCGTGGAAATTATTTGCCAACATAATCCCGGGGTTCGATAATTTACTCAGATCATTCCAAAAAATTTTCGGAATTCCTCCAAAGTATAAGTAGCTGTTCCGACTTACGTTACCCAGGTAGAAATCAGTGCCTTCCAGAAATTCTCTGTACGATCGACCATCGACGGTCAGGATTACTTCCATGCGGTTCCTTGTGATGGTAACTGTGTGCCACAGGTTATCACTGTAACGACCGGGAACAATTACCTGTTTTGCGATGTCCGGATCGCTGGAGACTTTAATCATTAAAGTCACCCCTTCTCTTTTTAATTCAACTTGGGCAAAATCCACAAGACCCTGATCATCCAGGTACATTAGAAGACTGTCGTTATCTTTCGTGGTTTTAAAATCAAAACTCATGCTTGCATTTATACAAGCATCCCAAATTGGGTATTTCGCAAAACTATTTTCTTTTCCTTGTAAGTATATAGCATGTCCAAAATGACACACAGTTACGAAGAAGAAGAATAAACTTGTTACAAATTTTGAATTTCCTTCCATTTTTGATTTAAAATAAAAGTATTAAACAAATACTAAACTGATATAAATTATAAAAGTGACGAGTATTGATCTCAGGTATGTTTTCGGCCGAAAGACAATAAAATTATTGCAGTATTTTTGCTCTTTTGTATATCTTAAAACATTTTTTGCGATATACAACAACAGGTAATTTGATCTTAAAACACAATTGTAAAGTTAAACTTATATATATAAATAAATAGAATTACTCAAATTAAACACTTTTTTTATCCGGGATATTGCACATAAGTATTTTTAAGGTAAAATTAAAAAATAATAATGAATTAACAGTTAGAAAGACAAAAAGGTGAAGTGTGAATTTTCTCTAACTAGCAATAAAAAAAATAATCAAAAAACAAAAACAAACAAAAAATCCCCCCAAAATTAGTGTTTAACTTTTAAGTATTTGATATTTATAATCAATATTTAAGAGAATTCACTCAAATGAAAGCACTTTTTCTGGGACATCTTCGAAGATGTCCCATTTTTTTCCTTGTCAGAAAAGATGGAATTCTACTTGTCGAGGTAATTTTTCCAAAGTTCAAGATGTGTCGGTAATAACAAAGTTGTTATGTGAAGGTGAGACTGTCTAAATCCTCTTCATATAGAAGCAGCAGCAGTAGCATCCGTGGTGGTGGTTGTAGTATTTGTAAAACAAAAACAAAACAAATTTAAACGTAAGGTATCCACTCGCTTTTGTTTTGAAAACAAAAACGAAATTTCAAAGATGAAGACAGAGGTTTCAGAAAAAAAAGTGAGAAAAAGTGACTGTATAAAAAAAATTGATTGTGAGCGTCTTTTTTTTTAAACGTCTTCTTTAGTAGGTATCTTGTTGGGTTTCTTCGGTCCAGTAAAAGTAAAATAAAAATAGATATGTAGATTAAGAAGATTACGACTCACCATCTGCGACGGTGAGAAGCTTACACACACACACATACACAAAAGATAGTTCGGGGTTTATTTTTCACCACCACATCTGTGTGGAGTGCATGGGTGTGTGTGTGTGTGTGTGTGTGTATGTGCCTGCTTTTTTTTGTCAATCAATGTTTTCTTTACGATCTGGGAGGATACACACATGTGCGAATGCGTAACTTATTCTAACTGTTCGAGGTGGAAAAGTTAGTCGGCGGTGGTGATTTAAAAAAAAAAAAAAAATTCCTGTTTTGTTTTTAATACCGGTTTTTGTTAACCAGGGTTTTTTCTTTTCTTTTCTTTCCTTCTCTCTTTTTTAAAAATTTCCTCCATTTATCATTAGGAATTCAACTCACACAGACACACACACAGTAGCAACACTACTGTCAGCTAGACACATATGTATATAGATATGTACAAACGTGCGCCTCCCACTCACAGAAAAAAAAAAGTAGAAGAAAGAGAGGAAAAAAGTTATCCTTTTTCTCCAATCACAGGTACTTGATCACAAAGAAAGAACTCAAATGCGTCATATTGGGGTCACGTGGTCGGCTGTTAATTGACTTTGCGCTCTTTTGATTGGCTATCGGCCCTCCCCCCATTTCCTCTACGACTGCTGTAGCTGTACGGGCGCACACATTGATAGGGACGCGGACACTTTTTAGCCACAGTTGGCAAACTAGCTTCGTTCCACTAACACGTATATCAACAAAAATGTATTTTCTCTCTCTCTCAAAAAGAAAGAAAGCTGTAAGGCAAGCTACCTAACAGGCAGTTGTGCTGTGTAAGAAAAGCAGACAAGCCTAGACCCACTATCGGATTGGTGTCTACCAGTAGCAGTTCATTACTTTTACTAACAACTTTTTTTACGACAGGTTTACATTTAAAGCCTTTAAAAGTTAGAAAGAAAGAAAGAAATCCTGAATGATATTGTCAGTCCAGGTTAAAATCCCGGTAAGGGTGACACGAAGCCAAATTATTTTAGACCTTTTTTCCGATGTCGGTATCATTGAGGAACGAGAATGATACCTGCAGCACGCTTTTAATCTGGATTGTATACGACATTGTAAACTTAAAGGAACTTTTCTTAATAATAAAACTGACTTTTCTTGGAATATCAACTAGTGACATTTCATCTTTTTTTTCGGTATGGGGGGGGGATTAATATTTATGAATTTCAGCTTAGTATGACGCAGGGCCAAATTAGGTGAGTAAGGTAGGTACTTTGCCAGGATACTGCGAGTGCTGTTTGTGGCGGTGGTAGTGGGGGAGTAATATGATTTAAGTTATAAACTGGCATCATATTCACTGGGAGGGGAGTGAATAGAGGAAGAAAATTAAGAAGATTGTGTTGCTCCAGTCTTCTAAATGAAAGACCTTTGCAGCTTAGAAAATTGGCATCCAACTTTTACCACAATTCGAACACTGACCACTGAATACATTAAATCAAACTTTCATCGATTTTAAAGGACATAACAAAACAGCTATACAGCAGAGTTTTGTATTTATGGCACACCGGACAGAGAGTCAATTATAGAAGGCTGATAGGAGAAAAAAAAACTGTCTTGTGCCAGCTTTGCAGGTGTAGTGGTCAGGGTAGGATTTTCCTAATTGATAGCTCGTGCCCATTAGTCGAAGACCAGCGAGAGCTTATACTTATGGTACAGGGGCTCCATACTCCGAGTCCTATACTCCGGGCCCTATAATTAGGATATAGAGGCCCTTATAGCTTTGAATATATTATATAATGAAATACACGGTATGCACTTGAAACAAGGTTATCATTTGGCACGCTGCGCTACCTAGGCTAATGGCCTACACTGCCTATTGGTAAATCTGTCCCAGGTGGTAGTGGTGCCGGAGCTATATGTCTGCTTTGAACACCACCATTCGAAATCAGAGGTTTTACCTTGGGGATAACACTCTACTTGTACTTATGGAAAATATGCAAATTACAAAAATATTTGCAGCACCTCTCTCTATCCACACACACACACATATATATTATATATATATATATATATATATATATATATATATATATATATATATATATATATATATATATGTGTGTGTGTGTGTGTGTAGGGGGGCTGTAGATTCTCTTGTATGCATATTTTATTGAAAATAACAGACGAAGATTTGGTGTTCAGGTTGTCATTCGAATTTTTCTTAATTGTTCCCCATCAAAAAAAAAGCTGAATAAAAATCTAAACACCAAATTCTTGGCTGTTATTTTCAATAAAATATGCCCTCAACAAATATATATGTCTGTCGGATTTTTTTCTAGTTTATCTCACGCACACATACACCATCATCAGGTCGCGCTGCTCGCACCGATTTCCCTGACTCTTTCCCTGATTCGTTTCTATCACCCATCGCTCCCAGCAGGTATTCTAGTCTACATTCTGTGTTCATGCTGAGCTGTTGTATGTAAGTTCTTGTTGGTCGGCCAACACTGGTACGTCCGTGTGAAGGAGTCTATAGAAGAACGTCACATGAGTTCTTCCTTGCTTCACTAACAATGTCCCATATACTTTATCCGTCTTATGGTTTTAAAGATAGGAGGGAGGTGGCCGTACACACACACACACACACACACACACATATATATATATATATGGACTTATGTCCACAATATTTCAACTATAAAATAGGATAGAAATAAAGACAGAATGAAAACTCACGACTGAGTTTCACGTTGCCGATACTTTCGTAAGCTAGTATTCAACACGTGTTTGAATTCTCGAAGGAGACTTCATGAGTAGTTTAAAAATATGTTTAAGGGTATTAGATGCTTGGTGGTGGGGGAAGCTCTTTTAGTTGAATCCCTAAACTCCAAGGCTCAATATTAGAATTAAAATATCCGTGATATACTAACAGGGAACACAACGGAAGAAAAGAGAAAATAAACACATTCGTACATACAAAAATATTTAACATTCTATCCGCAAAAAGTGGTATTTTTTCCTGCTTTTGGTTCGGTTTGGTTGTGTTCATGGCATATCAGATCTTGTGGGCTATTTAACGCCAAATCCTGTTGCACGCACACATTATATATACATATAATTATCAACAAATAGATTATAGGTAACGTTATTTTTAAACGAGCTCGGGCTAATTTTATTTGCACACAGTTAAATGGTTTCAAGTATTGTTATCTAATACATATAATTCTTTGCACAATGTGGATAATAATATATTTTGATATATACATATTGCTCCATGAGCAAGCGGTGTGTAGAAGGGGTATATGGGGGTATTCGTGGCATAACGTTAACAAATAGTTGGTTAGACTGGCTCTTTAACCTTGGTATAACAATAAGAATATATTTATATACATATACAACTTGTCTATGGAACAATATGTATATACATATGGTTCCATGAACAAGCAGTATCTGAAAGGGGTATATGGTGACACTCGTAGTGTAATGGTCATAAATATCTATTGAGATACATTCGTGTATTCTATTTCTAAGGCTCTTTTAAGAGTCTTAATTGTTTGAATATTTCTCACACTCAAGCTATTCGTTTGAGGTTGGTTGGTTGTTTTACGGCGTATCAACCCTTTTCGGGTTATTCAACTCCGAATTAAGTCATTTTGATAAAGTGTGTATGTTTCAAGGTTTTAATATCTTCAAATATTTCGGTTAAATTTAAAAACAGTTATATTTCAAACAATTCATTTTAGCATGAGTGCACAGTTTTTTTTTTGTTTACACACAGTTAAATCCTTGAAACCATACGACTGTGTGCAAGCTTTTTTTTTGTATTAGATAAGGATACTTAGATACTTGATATCATATAAGTGTGCAAAAAAAAAAAAAAAAAAAAGGAAAAACGAAAACAAAGAAAGAAAAACCCTTCAGAAATAATAAATGTAAATATAAACACACAATGAACGCGATTCCCTGACCTTTAGTCTTAAAATAACTCTCGATAGATTGACATGCCGTTAAAATTTATCAAGCGATCGATTTATCACGATTGCAAGATTTGTCCGCCGAGTGATGGAGATTTCTTGATTTATAAGAAGTTTAACTAATTGGTCATTCTGATAATCAATACATGTGACCATTTGTTCCGAGACAGTATACCGTAATGATCTGTGTATAACTCGCACCCCTAAATTTGAGCCACAAAATTATGAAAAAGAAAAAGAAAAAAAGAATCCCCCCCACCAAAAAAATCTTGTGTATAATACTGACTTTTTAGAATTTGTAGCAGCGATATTCAACATTTGCTTAATTTTTTTTTTAATTTTTAGAGTAGACGAATTGGATAAAAAGTTATACATTTTACTTATGTAAATGTTTTGTTTTAAAACATAAAACTTAGAGCAAACACTCGAACAAGTTGACGCAAAAAAAAAAAAAAAAACAAGATTACACTTGGAGAAACAAAATTATAAACTAACACAAATGCTCGTGGCTATTTTTCTGTAGCGGCATAAAACAAAAGTGTTTGTTACACATAAGTTAGGTTGGAGCATATATATATAATTTACATTCGGTGGTACCGTCGGGAATATGGTGAAGCATGTAACTGGATAAAAAGTTAATATTTAGTTCTTGTGTATAATATGACCCAGTTGACGGAGCCTGTAGAATTCATTGACAGCATCTCTGCAGAAGGGTAAAACTCCTTCAACGAGTGTCCTAAATATGACACTAAACAATTTGATGGTGAGGCTTCAGTAAATGCTGGAGCTTTGGGGAATGCAGAGTACCTCTTCATTGCCATCGCTCCCAGGTCCACTCTGGTCCAGAGTGGTAACACTTGATAGGTTCCTAGATATGGGTCAAATAGAACTGTTTGACATTTAAACTCAGTGCAAACAAATGAGTCATGCTAAATTGAATTGTTAGAAATGTTTGATCATTTAACTGTGTACATCTACAAATTGTTTACGAATCATATATTTAATATATATGTAAAAACAGGATTTAGCATTAAATAACCAACAATGGTTTATATGCCATAAAACCCAAACTAAATCATCTTGTGTATAATACGCACCTCTAACTTTTAAGCTTTGGGTAGAGTGTTCGTCAATGATCCGGGAGACCTGGTTCAATCCCAGGTCGCGTCATACCAAATACTTTAAAAACGGTACTTGATACCTCCTTGCTTAATAGTCAGCAATATAAGGTTCGTATCAAGGGTAAAGTGGAGCAATCCAGGGAAAGGAGTAACGCCTTCCCCTACACCTCGGTGTAGTAGCTATCGAAAATGGAGCCTTCTGGTCGCCCTCGACTACGGTCGCCAACAACAACAATAGACGAATAATTACGCTTTATATATTTCTTTATTCAATATGTCTAGTGTAGGTTTTTTTAAGGGTTTATTTACACAGAGAACTGGGAACTATGATTTATGTACTTTTGAGAAGAAAGTCATTTAACCACCGAAATTTTATCGCTGATAGAAACAAAAGGTTGGATATAAAATGGAGTTTTTTTTTCAGGGAACCATTCATATTTTATGTAAGCAATGAGAGTTTGTTAGGTTGGATCGTCTATAGTAGCTTTCCTGTATAAAGTAAAGTTGGCGACCTTAGTTAAGGGTGATCCGAAGGCTCCCTTTTCAATAGCTACCACACCGAGCTGTAGGGGAAGGCACTACTCCATTCCCTGGATTGCTCCACTTTGCCCTTGATCCGCACCTTATAATGTTGAGTGTTAAGCAAAATGGCATCAAGTACCATTTTTTGAGTCTTTGGTATGACTCGACCTGGAATTGAACCCCGGTCTCCCACACCATTGGCGAACACTCTACTCATTTGACCAATGGCCTGCTGTAATTATTTGTATATAAGACGCATTATTATTATTCTAGATCTGTCTGCCCAAATGTTAGGGGTGCGTAGTATACCCAAGAACTATATAATATTTTTTGTCACTTGTCACACCATATTCAGGACAGAATGATCGAAAGTTAGTCATATCTACAGGATGGGAACGTCCTAAAGAAAACAACACTACAGCTTTATTTTAAAACTTTTATTGAAAAAAATCAATTCAGGTAACTTGATTATGTACTAGAGCTAACATCTATTCAATGTAGCCGCCTTCAGCCTCAATCACCGCCTCGATACGGATCCGGAACTGGGAGCATGCCTTTTCCACAAGCGCCGGCGGGAGCTCGGCGGATGGCGGCGATCAGGCAGGCTTTGGTGTTGTGGGAGGTTATGTTGGTGATGTTCTCGACGTATGACCAAACGAAGTAGTCCAGCGGGTTCAGGTCGGGGGAGGAGGGGGGGCCAGTGAGAGAAGGGTACAAAGTCGTAGCACTCCTTCTGAAGCCAAGCCTGGGTCTCTTTGGACTTGTGGGCCGGCACCGAGTCATGCTGCCACACCCAGGGTCTGCCACTGGCCACCTGATTGCACCAGGGGATCACCACACTCTTCAGCACATCCAGGTACACTTTGGTGCTGACTTTCAAGCCGACGTCGAAGATGTGAGGTGGCATGATGTGGCCCTCACTTGAAACCACACCAAAGACCATTACCGTTGCTGGAAATTTTGTTTTCATTACCCTGGGCACGTCCCTGTTATTCTTGGCAATCCAGATTTGCATTTTGAGGGTGCTGGCAATGGTCCTGTTGTCATAACTTGGATCGGTAGAGAGAATTAGTTGTACAGCGGCGCATCTCCGATCTCGCTCGTTGTACATTGTGTCACTTTCAGGCATGATGGAAGGCTCCTATCGCTCTGGGATTTGTACCCAACTGGCCAACGAGTAGATGGTCAGCAACAAAAAAAAAAAAAAAGAAAAAAAAAGAAAAGAAAACCAGTTTTCATTAAACGAAAATGGAATCATGTCTTTTCTAGGGCGACAATTTTATCGTTCCACACTGTATAATTAAATCTAATGTTTTACGCTGTTACAGATAAATCATCCGCTGGAATGTGTGTTTTTTTTATAATATTGTTTCTCCAAATGTGAGCTTGTTTTCGCCAGAGGTTTGTAGCATTTTTGAGTGAACATGTCCGTGTATTTGCTCTAAATACTCTGTAAGTTTTGTATTTTTGTAAACTATATAAATTTATATATTTTAGTCAGTACGAGTCGATAAAAAGTGGAACAAATGTTAAATTTAGCTGTTCAATAATCTTTAAAAAAAAAAAAAAAAAAAAAAAAAAAAAAGAGTCGGTGTCTTTTACGCGGGAATTTTTCCCACAGAATTTCGTAGTCCAAAGTTAAGGGTGTGTATTATAAAGAAATGCGTGTTATACACAAAGAATTACTCTCTCTCTCTCTCTCTATATATATATATATATATATATATATATATATATATATATATATATATATATATATATATATATATACGCCCCCGTGGTGTATTGGTTATCATCGTAGGAAATGTACACGGCGACACGAATTCAAATTCTGGAGGAGACTGATTGCATTTCACATGGTACTAATACCCTTGGGAAAGGTATGAATCCCATTATTCTCCCTCCAGCTATGGGTAAAATAGTAGGGCAGACTAGGTTCTTCAGCCTTGGTGGGGCAACTAGTCTAGGAGAAGGAAAACTCTGAATTCAAACCTGTTAAACTCCGTTTAAAAAATTGACCTTGTGTCATATCCTGCCCGAGCGGAGGGGTTGGGTAAATATCTATATACACGCCCCCCACATGAGCAAGATGTGACAAAATGTTATTTTTTAGCGGAGTCTCACAGGTTTGAATTCAGTGTTTTCCTTCTCTTATATTGGTTGCCATACGAAGGTTGAAGAGCAAAGTCTAACTTACTATTTACCTATAGCTGGAGGGAGAATAATTGGATTCATACTTTTCCCAAGTGTATTAGCGCTATGTGAAAGGCAAGCATCCTTGTCCAGGATTTGAACTCGGGTCGCTGAGTCCATTTCCAACCAGTATATACATATGTACACGCATGATTTCTTTCTCACACATACATTTACACCCATGCTCATACAAACACAAGTGTATGTGCAGTAACGCTCAAACATATATTTACACCCATTCTCTCTCATACACACACGTATGTGCACCAACGTTCAAATACAACACACATATGCACCCATACTCACATTCACCCACACACACAGATGTACACCCACGCTCTCACGCAGACACTTATATGTACATGCTTGTTTGGGTTTTATGGCATATCAACCTTTGTAGGTTATTTAACGCCAAATCCCTTCCTATGCAAATGAATAGATCTATTTCAAACAATTCAGTTTAGCATAAGTACACAGTTTGATTGTCAAAAACGTTTCTATTTCAAGCTACTCAGTTTAGTCAAACAGTTCTAATTTAAATAATTCAGTTTTGTATAAGTATAGTTTTTGTTTACCCACAGTTAAATGTCAAAACAGTTCTATTTCGAACAATTCAGTTAAGCGTGAGTACAGTTTCATAGTCAAAAACATTTCTATTTCAAACAATTCAGTTTAGCATAAGTACGCAGTTCAAATATCAAAACAATTTTATTTCAAGCAATTCAGTTAAGCCAAAGTACGCAGTTTTGTTCTATCTGACCTATAGATAGAACATTATCAGGTGCTACTACTCTGGGCTGAAGTGAACCCGAGAGCAATGGCATGAAGGGGTACTCCGCATTCCCCAAAGCTCTAGCATTGCTGGAACCTCACCATCAGATTCTTAAGTATCATATGCAGGACACTCGTTGTTGTTGGTGGTCCTATTTACCCAACCCCTCCGCTCGGGCAGGATATGGCACAAGGTTAATTTTTAAGCGGAGTTTAACAGGTTTTAATTCAGAGTTTTCCTTCTCCTAGACTAGTTGCCTAACCAAGGCTGAAGAACCTAGTCTGTCCTACTATTTACCCATAGCTGGAGAGAGAATAATTGGATTCATACCTTTCCCAAGGGTATTAGTGCTATGTGAAATGCAATCAGTCTTGTCCAGGAATTGAACTCGTATCGCCGTGTCCATATCCTGTGACGATAACCATTACACTATGTTGTTGTTGGGGTCTTACTCCTCTGCAGAGAAGCAGTCGGTGTATTCTTCAGCACCAGCCGACTAGGCAAACATGTACAGGCATGCTCACACATACACACAAGTTAAGGGTACGCATTATACATGAGTGCGTGTTATACGCAAATGATTACGGTACACAGAGCTTGTTATCATTCGCAATCGGTTGAAATAATGGTTTGTTGGTTAGTTTTTTTTTTATGGTATATCAACTTTTGTTGGTTATCTAATGCCAAATCTTGTTGATACATATATTAGATATATGATTGGTTGGTTGGATGGAAGGGTTTCATGGTTTATCAACCCTTATTTATAGCCAAATCGTGTTTACTAATCATATTCAGTCTGTATAAACACATTTTGTTGATAACATTTTTAAACGAGCCTGAGCGCATTTTTTTGCACACTGTTAAATTGTTTCAAGTATTGCCATGTGACAATTTAACACCAGTTATTTTATTGCACGCATTTAAATATGATTTGTAAGTAATTTATTTTTTGAAGGAGTTAAAACTAACTTTTTAAAGTTAAATGATTTCACACTTATTGCTATCTAACACTAATAGTTCTATTTAATGTTGATCATTTGTTTGCACTCAGTGAAACGGTTAAAGTATAGCTATTTACCATTAATTATTCTATTGTACACTTTTCATTCCTTTGCTAGAACTAAACCGTGTACTTATGCTAAACTGAATTGTTTAAATTGAACTGTTTTTGACATTTAAACTTTGTATATATGCTAAATCAAATTGTTTGAAATAGAACTGTTTATTTGTATAAAATAGATTTGATATTAAATAATTTACAACAGTGGATGTACCATCAAACCAAACCAATTCATTCATTTGCAATTAAATGGTTCCAAGTATTGCTATATAATACTAATATTACTCATTCAATTTCATTCATCTGAGAATTAATTTTTATTTATTGCGGACTTTTTGTCCTCATCTTGGTAGTTTTTTTTTGTTTCTTCTTTCACTACGTTTCGGCCAAATTTCACCTCTGGCCTTCTTCAGGTAATTCTCAGATTAAGAAGCCTCATCTCAAAAATGATTTCAATTAAAGACAAGTACAATTTCATTCAGTTCAATGATTCTAAGTATTGCAATGTATCACTTACAATTCAATGAAATATTAGTCTTGTGTTCACACATTTAAATAGTCAAATAGTTTTATTTCTAATAATTCAATCTAACATCAGTCATTTGTTTGCACACAGTTTAAATGTCAAACAGTTTTATTTGACCCATAGATGAGACCCTGTCAGATGCTACCACCCCGGCTAGATTGGACTTAGGAGCAATGACAAGGAAAAGGTATTCCACATCAGAGGGTTTCGTGTGATATTTAGGACACTGGTTGAGGGGGGTGTTATCCTCTTGTGGAAATGCAGTCTGTGTATTCTACAGCCCTAGCCGACTGGGCTTGGTTGAAAATGAGTTCGAATCTAGTATATACTTTTTTCTAAGGTGATTGTCTAAATTGTGAGGTCGTCTTTGGAGGGTTTTTTTTTGTTGTTTATTTTATTTTTCGATTCCATCAATAACTTCAGTTTGGAAAACTACTGTTGCGCTGTGAACTCCATGAGGTAATCTTGCGAAACGATATATCCTAAAAGGTGTATAAAAAGTTAGAAGTCGAGAACTTCTCTCGTCAATTGGAATTTACCAATATCCTTTTGAATCATCGAGTTTTGAGAACTATTTAGGGTTGTGCATCTAAACGAAAATTTCCCCCGCGGCAGAGAGCTTAAAACGATCCGTATTTATTGCTATATTTTAGATATCTGGTATCTAAACGTAGGTCTAACTTTCCGTGAGCTTTTCCAATGATTTCAAGGGAGTTAACCCAATTTGTAGGTTCTTTTCTGCGTAATATTATTCCTTCTCTCTTTTTTTTTTTAAAATGTGAAACCATTTTCTTTTATTAGATCTATTGGCGTTCGTAGTACGTAATTTAAGCAGATAATAAATAGAGGCTGTTGATCATGTGTAAATCTGATCTCTCTCCTAAAATAAAACGTGATTTCTTTCAAGCTGTGGCAGTGTATGAACTATTATATGGTTGCACCACCTGGACTGTAATGAAACACTTGGAGAAAAAGCTAGGCCGGAGCTTTACAAGAATCCAATGTGGTGTTTTGAACAAATCTTGGAAGCGGCACCCCACAAAACACCAACTGTAAAGTCATTTATCTCTCATCTCACAAACAATGCAAGAAAGGCGTACAAGAAATGCTGAGCAAGTAAGGACGAACCCGTAAGCAATGTTCCTCTATACGTGGATACATTAGTATAGGTCGACCAGCAAATACCTTCAGTTCTGTGTTGACACCGGATGCAGTTTCGAGGATCTACCAAAAACGATGGGAGAGAGAGAGAGAGAGAGAGAGAGAGAGAGAGAGAGATTTGGTTTGGTTTGATTTTATGGCATATTAACCATTTTAGGTCATTTTATGTCAAATCCATTTTTATACATATAAACAGTTCTATTTCAAACAGTTCAGTTTAGCACAAGTACATAGTTTAAATGTCAAAAACAGTTTTGCTTCGAACAATTCAGTTTAGCATAAGTACACAGTTTAGTTCTATTTGATCCAATAGATAGGATTCTATAAGATGCTAACATTTCGGACCAGAAAGGACGCGGGAACGATGGCAATGAAGAGTAGCTCTGCATTTCTCAAAGCTCCAGGATTACTGGAATCTCACCATCAGATTGTTTCGTGTCATATCCTGGATACTCGTCGGCAGTTGGGGCGGGTCTTACCCCTTTGCAGAAAAGCAGTCGGTGTATTCTGCAGCCCCAGTCAACTGGGCAGAGAGAGAGAGAGAGAGAGAGAGAGAGAGAGTCAAAGGATTCCGTCATATTTTTTATTTCTTATTTTAATTTTTCTTTCGTCGCAGAAAGAACCTTTTTAGTGAAGGAATGACAAGTTTTATTTTAGGTTTTATTATTAAGTAGTGAGTTGACAGCAAAGCACCGATTTTACTGAAATCGGTCGTCAAATTCTTTAACAAACTTTGCATGCTTGATTTTTTTTTACGTGGTTAACTTGAATTTTGAAATTTAGTGTAACGAGTTTTTAACAAAATTGTTGATTGGTCTGTTCATTGAATTTTACGGCATATTAATCCTTGTTAAACTATTTTATGCCCAAGACATTTTGGTTTTATTCGTTTTTTGTGGGATATATTTGTTACTTTTACAGTTTTTTGTGTATCATTTCAGGTGATACTTCTGCTGGTAATTTAATATTCGGTATAGCTGTATGGGTACGGTTGTTTCTGTCAGGTGAAGTCAGCATTTCTGTTAAGGGTTTGTACATCCAAGTGTAAGTGCATTTATTGGTGGGTGAGGTTTTGGTTATGGATTGAGAAGCGGAGACTTCCGGGTAACGTGTTCAAGTATTAGGTTTGTTAGTGCTTGGGAGGATATTTAGTGGAATCCCCAAACTCGTCAAGGTCCAAGATAAACATTAGTATACCCAATGATATACTAATACTGTAATACCCCCCCCCAAAAAAAAACCGATTGAAGGACACGAGAATCTCATTTACACATACAGAAACATTTAATTCACACATAATAAACATACAAGAAGTATTCTCAATAATACACAAACATGTCCCAGCAGATAGATATGAACATACTGTTCCATGAACAAGCAGTATTTGAAAGGAGTACAAAACTGTAAAAAGGCTGAAAAGGACTGCAAAAATTGTTTCAGTATCATGATCAAAGCCGGAGACACGTCCCTACTGTTCAAAGAATAAAGGCAAAAACAGGCGTCTTCACTGTTCAGAGGCAACCCCAAACACGCCAAAGAAGCAAAACAACAAAAATAAAAAAAAAAAAAACGACTTTATTGTTCAAAGAACAGAGACAACAAACAAAGAAACCCAATAAACGTCTTCACTGTTAAAAGAAAGAAAGACAAAAGATGGATTATAGGATTGACATGTGGACGTCTACGGATAAGCCCCTAATACAAGGGAGACAATTATTTATTGTCTCCCTATAAAAGATTAATGCTGAAAAGAAATATGAAATAAAGCAAACAGAAAAAGAAATTACCGGAGATTGAGTTGAATAGACGTTATCTTTTTTTGCATTATTTTGGCAATAAACAATCATTCAAAAATATCTTTTTGTATGATAATTAAATTTTGTACGTGTACATAGATATTTTTAGTATTCTTCTTTTCATTGCTTACTTGCGTGTTAATCCTGAATTCCTTTTCTAACATTGCCATACATGAATATGGGAAACGTACATAGAATGTCCATAAAATATATACATAGAACATAAGAATCTCGAAACACGAAAAACACTTACGACTTCTTTGTTCAGGTACGAAACTTTTTATTACCTTTGAGTTTAAAGGTTCTTCGACATAAAGAGAGAGACACACATTCTTTCTTTTCTGGCTTTTCCATCTGCCCACTCCCCAACACGTGTGGCACCCGCCACAAGGCCACTGGCCTGGCTTTGGCGAGCAAGCGAAAGCCAACCGTTCTCGTCCGGTGTCTAGTTCTCAACTCTACTGACTTTCTTCAAAATTCCCCAAATCCTCCGCACGCTTTCGGTGTGTGACGTCATTCGCACTTTCTAGCCCCGTTTCCCATCTGGGCTATTGTGACATCTCTGAGTGACACGTCCGCTCCGCGCGCATGCGCGTGAACACCTGGGTTAATGTTGCACCTAAGTAACCCATGCACTGAGCCGAAAGGTTCTCAGCCTAACTAAACCCAAAGGCATAAAACGAAATCCCTTGGCCATTATATTACACTTTGACAATAAAACTTGGTTATCGTCGAGAAATTCAGGACGGATAATTATGGTTCGGAGGTTGGGGAATCTAAAGCCTGTTTTTTTTTCAACTACTGGACTTCTACTGAATAGGAAAGGGATAGATGGTATCCGGACCCTCTAACTTAAAGTTAGGGAAAAGTTATTTTTGGAAATTATGATACACTTGGGTCTTTTTCTATTTTTTTAGTTTTGATGAAACACTTCCGTCAGGGACCATTGCAATTTATTTATTCAAAAAAATTCTGAATTGTAAATTTAATTTTTCGCATGTTCTTTGAGGTGAGAAAAGGTTGACAATCTGTACCTGTTACAAGAAATAATACGTTGATATGAGGATATTAAGGGGTTTATAACTTTCCCTGGGGTATTCATCCGAAATTGAAGATAATAGCACCACTTGAGCTCGAACTTACTTACTTTGAGGCCGCAGTCCAGCACTTTAGCCATTAGGCCACGGAGATCCACCTCCCATTTGTTTGTTTGTTTGTGTAAGGTCATTTTTAATTTTTGTTAGGAATGCATGTTGTTATTAATGACCAAATCTTAAAATAGAAATTAACAACGATTTAGTTCAGAATGTAATTTACTGATTAACTTCGAGCAATTATTATACGGACATTCATAGAATTTCCATAGGCGCAGCTTATATATATATATATATAGACACACACACACAAAATTGTATATATATATATATATATACACACACACAAAATTGTGCGTGTGTATATATATATATATATACGCATACATACATACATACATACATACATACATACATACATACATACACGCGCGCACAATTGTTGTCAGAACTATTTGACCATCCCCTTATAATTATAAATATAACTATAATACCTCAAATTTTCATGGAAATTTCACGTGCATTTTTCTCAAATGATGTAATAATGAATTCGAAAGAATGTGTAGTTGTGCCCACAACATTTTAATGCAAAACGATAATACCAAAACACATCGAACAAACATTTAACGTAGGACAGAATTATTGACCCTTTTGTCTTTATAATCAATTGTGTAAACTTCATTCTCGATTATTGCCTTTAATCATTTTTTTATAGTTCCTTACAATATCACAAAGCACAATGTGCTTGAGTGTTATTGCATTCACCGTGTCTTGATTGAAGGCTAATCAAGCACGACTGTCCGAGGCAATCGGCAAAATGAGTGCCAGTCAATCGTGGTTCCAATGGTGAACTCCAAACGGGCACGAACCCAAGATCAATTCCACGTCTTCCTTCATGGTCCTGACCCATGTCTTCGGTTGGACACGAAAGCGCTTCCCCCAGACCTATTGGGAGACTCGATCGATGGATTTTCGGATAAAGTCACACGGCCATCGACGCAGTGGATGACCAAGCCAGCGAAGGTGTCTCGTGAGAAGAGCCCGCTGGAGGGAGGAGATGTTGCATCATGCATGGACTGCAACATTCAAGATGAATTGTTCCAGCAAACACGAAGGATGTAGCATAAACAATGAGGGCAAAAAAACTCGTCTGCGTAAGTCCCCTGTCCTCATTGGGTATGTTTCAAAGTCATGAAGTCATGGATCGAACAAGAGCTTAGTATATCCGAATTTTAAATGTCCAGTTTTATTTCTTCTCTTGACCACAGCCGAGAGCTTACACGACACGAGTTCAAATCCTGGACGAGACTGATTGCATTTCAAATAGCACTAATACCCTTGGGAAAGACATGAATCCAATTATTCTCCCTCCAGCTATGTGTAAATAGTAGGACAGATTGGGTTCTTCAGCCTTGGTGAGGCAACTAGTCTAGGAGAAGGAAAACTCTGAATTCAAACATGTTAAACTCCGCTTAAAAATTGACCTTGTGTCATATCCTGCTCGAGCGGAGGGCTTGGTAAATAAGATTAAATAGAATTATTTGTGTTAAAAAGTTATACTTGAAACTATTTAACAGCGTGCGAACAATAAATAGCGACACTTAGAACAATTCAACTGTGCACAAACAAATGATTAATATTGGATAGAATTATTAGTGCTGGATAACAATACTTGGGACGATTTAACTGTGTGCAAACAATATATAGCAATACTTGAAACCATTTAATTGTGTGCAAACTAATGATTAATATTAAATAGACTTATTAATGTTGGATAACAATACTTGAAACTATTTAACAGTGTATGAATAAATGATCAACACTAAATATAATTATTTGTGTTTAAAAAAAGACTATACTTTAGACAATTTAACTGTCTACAAACAATAAATAGAATATTTGAAACCATTTAACTGTAAGCAAACAAGTGATGAATATTAAATAGAATTATTAGTGTTCGATAACAATACTTGAAACCATTTAACTGTGCTCAAACAAATGAGCTCTGGTTCGTTTAATAATAATGTTACCTATAAACTATTTGCTTACAAATCATATATAAAAATCTATATACAAACATGGTTTGGCATTAAATAACTCAAAGGGCTGATATGCCAAAAAACGTAAGGAATTCAAACTATAATCATTAATATAATTGATCAAAACTTCTAAAAGATTCACTAATTACTCAAAATAAAATACTGATTAAACTATCTATGGCAAATACACTAAGTACTTGCAAATATTCTAATTTTCTTAGAAAATATAGAAACATTCAGTTGGAGCAAGTAATTCCGAATTTCACTGAGCGTATATATATAAAATTTTGTTGTTCGAATGAAAGAAAAAACATTTTAAAATGAATAGGTCTACGAGAGAATTTTTAAGGTTATTTATTCTTCTCCAACACGCGTTTCTGACGTTTTAAGTCGTCTTCAAGAAGTAAATGTATTTACCTCCTGAAGACGACGTCAGAAACACGTGTTGGAGAAGAGTAAATAACCTAACAAATACTCTTGTGGACCCGTTCATCTTAGGTTTGTTTGGTTTGGTTTTATGGCATATTAACCATTGAAGGTTATCTAATGCCAAATCCTGTTTATTCATATATATTAGATATATAGGATTTGTAAACATAAGTTACAATTCAATTAAACATCAAATATTTGTTTACACACCATTGAATGATCAAACAGTTCAATTTAAAACAATTCAATTTAGCATAAGTCAAAGTTAAATGGTTTCAAGTATTGGTATGCATCACAAATATTAGTACTTTGTTTACACGCGAATCAATGATCAAGCAGTCATTTTTTAAACAATTCAATTTAACATGTCATTTGTTTGCTCTCGGTTTAAGTGTCAAAAAGTTTTATTTAACCCATACATAGGTCCCTATCAGGTGCTCCCACTCCGGGTTAGAGCGGACCCGTGAGCGATAGCAATGAGGAGTACTTCGCATTCCCCAACCCTCCAACATTACTGAAGCCTCTCCAGCAAATAGTTTAGTGTCATATCGTGGACACTTGTTAGAGGTAGGGTCTTACCCTCAGCAGAGATGTAGTCGGTGTATCCTACAGCCCAAGCCGACAGGGCACCCATTAATTTAAAAGTATATATATATCATGATGCAAGCAAAAATTGCTGGCTATTGTCACATGGATCAACACTTCTGCCTGGGATTAGTGTGTAGTAACGGTCCATTAAGTAACACACACACACACACACATTGCGTTATATAGATATGTGTTTGTGTGTATGTCCGTGCGCGTGTACACACGAGAGTCGCTTCGAAAGTAGAGCTTCCGATTTTCACAGAAACCACTACAGATGAATTGAATTGGATTGCACTGTTGAATGGTGCAAGTTTTTCATCACTACCAACATCGTTGGGTATGTATTTTCATTAGTGAAAATTAACAGCCTTCTTGCTGCGCTTGTAAGAGAGTAACTCCAAAAATTAAGTCTCCTGTTTTATCATTCTGACTCTCAACCTTAGTAGCAAATGATGGTGGTCTGGTAGTAGGCGTTGAACTTTCCTATCAATAAACTTTTTTGCATTATTACAGTTAGCAGGTGTGTGTGTGTGTGTGTGAAAATGGTGCCTTACATGAAAGCAGAAGTCTGTCAATTAATTCCTCCATTTCACTCATTAGCATTCATCGGTGTTTGTGAACAGTTACTGAGACCAAACAGTAGGTGAGTGTTTTCAGCCATAGCAACAATAATGAGAGGTCAATAAAAAAATCATGTCAAATTGTAATTTATAAATAAGTAGACATATACATAAGTAAAGTCATTCACAAAGCTTGCCTTAGTTTCACATAAGGTTTGAAGAATTGGACACCCAGTTAGAATCGAACACACAACAGTTCGCTAGAATATTCATAAAAGTACAGTTCAGTCAGCTGGAGCTGTGGAATACACCGACTGCATTTTTGCAGAGGGGTTAGACTCCACAATGGATGTCCTGGATATGACACTAAACAATCTGATGGTGAGGCTCAAGTAATGCGAAAGCTTTGGCGAATTTGAACGGCATGTCAACCCTTCTAGGGTTATTCTATACCAAGGGGTTATAGGAACTGCTTTCATTGTTCATATTTTGAGTAGATGTTTCCAAAAAGTTTCTGAACATATATGATATCAAGTACTCCTTAGTCAAATCTGCTGAGGCTGTAGAATACACCGAGAACATCTCTGCAAAAGGGTAAGCCCCCCACCACCACCTCTCAACGAGTGTCAAGGATATGATAAAACAATCTCATGGTGAAGCTCCGGTAATGCCGGAGTTTTGGGAAATGCAGAGTATCCCTTCATTGCTATCGCTACAAGGTCCACTCTGGCCTGGAGTGGTAGCACTTGAAAGGCCCCTACCTAAAAGTCAAATAGAACTGTTTGCCGTTTAAACAGTGTGAAAACAAATGACTTATGCTGAATAGAACTGTTTGATCGTTTAACTGTGAGTAAACAAATGACTGATATGCAATTGAATTATTAGTGATATATATCTAATATATATGAATAAAACCGATTCGGGATTAAATAACCTACAATGGTTAATATGCCATAAAAACAAAGCAAATAAAACAAAACCAAATAAAAGCAAACGTAACCAAGATTTGGCACAAGAGTGTTAGGATCGAAATCACTTGTCAGCTGAAATTGATTTAAAATATCTACTACGAGGTGCTCCGATGTGCGTGTGCACCTACGTGTGTTTATGTATGCATGTATGTGCGTACGAGTAATTATGTATATGTGCATGTGCGTGTATACATGTGTATTTGTGCGTGTATATATATATATATATATATATATATATATATATATATATATATATATTTTTATTTTTATTTTAGATATACCTATTTTATATATAAGTAAAGGTTGGCGACCGTAATTGAGATCGACCCGAAGGCTCCCTTTTCAATAGCTACTACACCGAGATGTAGGGGAGAGCGCTACTCCTTTCCCTGGATTGCTCCACTTTATCCTTGATCCTCACCTTATATTGCTGAGGGTTAAGCAAGGAGGTATCAAGTACCATATTAAAAGTCTGATATGACGCAACCAGGGATTCAACCCAGGTCTCCCGGACCATTGACGAACACTCTACCCAATAGCCCAATGAGGTAGAGTTAAATATGAACTGTTGTTAATATTAATTGACCCAAGGCAATTGCAGGCTTGTGTTTAAGTTATGAAGAGAATTCATTTCCGAAAATGTAAACAGTCTAATCCGACTCAGAATTTAAAAAAAAAAAAAAAAAAAAAAAAAAAAAAAAAGAAAGAAAAAAGTTTTGACATGTTTAAGTTACTGAGCACGTGAGCAAAAGATGTTTACTAATATCAAACACCGATTTTTTTTCTGTCTCGGTTGTAGCTCCCCAATAGACGTGCGTAAACGATCCCATGTGCATTGATTTTACATATGCAAAACTGCACATTTAGATGCACAATTAGATATGAAGGTAACAGAAAGTGATTTTATCGCATTCTTCAAAGTGCTCAGTTTGCAGACATGCATTTAAAAGCCATTACAACGTCTTCACATTCAGACGCAGGCACACAAACGCAGATTTTTCTGCAAATTCTCTAACATGCACGTTAAACTGGAGTGGAATTCAGAGAAATACATCCTCGGCGACTTAAATTGTTTTTCTATGCACTTACGTTTTCTTTCTTTCTTTTTTTTTTAAATGAATATTTTAATGTTTTCTTTCTTTTTTCGTATAAATCTTTCTTTCTTACAAATATATCATTTTCTTTTCTTTTTGTCATGAATATTTTCATCTTTTCTTTCTTTTGTTTATTTAAATCCATTCTTTCTTTCTTTCTTTCTTTAAATGTGTTCTATCTTTCTTTCTTTCAATGCATTCTTTCTTTCAATGCATTCTTTCTTTCTTTCAATGCATTCTTTCTTTCTTTAAATGAATTCTTTCTTTCTTTAAATGAATTCTTTTTTTCTTTCAATGCATTCTTTCTTTTTTTCTTTCTTTCTTTCAATGCATTCTTTCTTTCTTAACCACTTTGTGTTTCTTTCTTTTTTCATATGTATAGATCATTTATCATGAGTAAGTAACAACTGACTCCCATTATATATTTTCGTATTAAATTACGTATACACGCGCAACGCTTTATCAACATTACAACGTACGTAATGTAGATAAATTACAGTCTCTCTCACTTTCTCTCTCGCAAATATACATAAAAGCAAACATTCTTTAAGTGAATCTTTCACATTTTCAAGTACACCGAACTTGTACAATTCTTTACAAATTTACGTACTTGCTAACTTTATATCAATTCCACTTATATAGTTACTCGAAATTTACAAATCTGAAACCAGCTTTATCTTAACATGTTCTTGTGAACACCGACACATATTTATCTTCTCTTACAGGCAGGCGTCTATTAAACAGAAACTCAGCCCAATATTGCACAATCTATCAATCCATATCTTATTTATGAAAAAAACAAAACAAAAAAGAAACCCAACAAAAAACAGAAACGACGACCCTTCCCTACTTATAGGATACGCAAATATTTGCAAATATTTCTTTGTTATTTAGGAGAGCACGTTTTGAACCAGAAGTGACAAAAACCAAGTTTTTAATCCTCGATACTTAGAGGTTTAAAAACTTGATTTTTGTCGCTTCAGGTTTAATACGTGCTCTCTTAAATTAGAAGGAATCAAAGAAGTTTTATTGAGATTTTTTAAATAGATACCATAAGATAAAACGTTAGTTTACTGTTGGATCTGTAAAATTTGATAACCGTACATACTTGTGTATAAGTCGACCTTGTGTATACGTCCACACCTTATTTATAATCACCAAATCATTAATTACTTGAATATTCATCACGATTTTTAGATAGACAGCATTATACAAAACACGTTGGTTCACGGTTTGATACGTAAAATTTAATCATCGTACGCACTCGTACACAAGTTGTCTATAGGTCAACTTCTGATTTATATTCACGAAATCATTAATTGATGGAAGAATTAGTTTTGAACCCACGTATTGATTGGGCTAATGAATAGAGTTCTCGCCAGTGGTCCGAGAGACCAGGGTTCAATCCAAGGTCGAGTCATACCAAAGACTCAAAAAAATGGTACTTGATGCCGCCTTGCTTAACACTCAGCATCATAAGGTAAGAATCAAGGGTAAAGTGGAGCAGCCCCCTCCCCTACACCTCGGTGTAGTAGCGATTAAAAAGCGAGCCTTCGGGTCACCCTTGACTACGGTTGCCAACGTTACTTACTTATTGATCTAATTCCTTACGATTATTTTTCAAATCTCAGCCAAACAAAAATACATTTTATTTTTGGCCGAAAAATCAAGTTTTCAAAATGCAACCTATACATGGGAATTTATAGCATATTTATTCATTTTAAACTTTAAAAAAATAAATAAATAAATAAAATAAATAAATAATCAAGTTTCTTGATCGTTAGTCCACTGTTTTTATCATTGAACCAAATCTGACTGTTCTATTTTTAACAATTCAATTTCGCAAGAGTAATTTTTCCCACAGTTTAAAAGTCAAACAGTTCTATTTGACCCATAGGTAGTACCCTGTCAGGTGCTATCACTCTGGGTTAGAGTGGACCTGTGGGCGATAGCAATGACGGGGAACTCCACATTTCCCAAAGTTTCAGTATTACTGGAGCCTCACCATCAGGCTGTTTAGTGTCATATCCTTGATACTTATTGGTGGGGTTCTTACCCCTCTGCAGAGATGCAGTCGGTGTATTCAACAGACCCAACCGACTGGACTAAGGAGTACTTGATATCATAACTGTGTGCAAAATCTCTTAAGAAACGTCTTCACAAAAATATGATCTAACCTCTAGGCGTAGAATATCCTTAAACAGGTTGACGTGCCGTTAAAAATCAATGTATCAAATCGTCATAGCAAGATACTGTATGCGATTTTGTGTGAATTCACGCAAGAGAGATATGAACTGATAATCTTGCACACAAACACATGCAAGTAGTTGTTGATCTTATTGTCGTAGGAAGTAGACACGGTGTGCAGGATTACATCCTTGATGAGACTGTTTCATTCGCACTGATGCTTTTGGGAAAAGTATGAATCGACCTATTCTTTCTTCAGAGTGGATTCTTTAACCTTGAGGAAGCAACCAGTCTAGGATTCCGTGGGTTGGTTGTGTTATATGACATATCAACCCTTGTAGGTTTACTTAATGCTAAATATTGTTCATACATATTGTGACGTATACACATAGCAGCAGCCTGCAGACACACTGGGAGAGGAGTAGCGGTAGACTGCTGACCGGAAACCCCTGGAGTAAAAAGAATGAGACCCCTTTTGCCTAGCCGGCGCGAATCTGAAGGCGAAGTGGGTTAGCTCGAAACGGGACAGTTGGAAAGAGAAGCGCTGTATGAACAGTTAAAAAGAAACACGTGGCGTAAGCAGTTGGGAAGAAAAGGGATGACCACATGCGAAAAAATGGTCAAGAGTCTTCACGTTAACCATCACTCCTCAGACAAATCATCTCTGTATATATCTCTTGAACTGTATTATATGTTTATATTATTTTGTTAGTTGAATGTTAACGTACGAGGATCATTAAATAAGTTTCCAGATTTTTTTTCGTATGAGCACTTTTATTGATACTACACACATGAAACTCTAGTCCCCTTCGAAGTAATCTCCTCCAGCTGCAATGCATTTGTTGTACCGTTCCAACAACTTCTGGAAGGCCCCATGGAGGTCCTCTTGTGTGAGCGTGTCAATGACCTTCGTCACAGCCTCTTTTATCTCCTCAATTGTCTCATAACGACAGCCTTTGAGCTTAGGGAATAACCAAAAGTCACAGGGAGCAAGGTCTGGACTATAGGGACGGTGAGGAACTGTCTTGATGCTCATCTTGGTCAAATAGTCTGTGACAAGGATGGAGTTGTGGACTGGTGCATTGTCCCGGTGGAAATGCCACTGACCCGATTTGAAGAGTGCTGGCCTCTTCCGACGAAATCTCTTCCAGAACTTCCTTAAAACCTCAACATAGTAACCCTAACCCTAACCATCTGGCCAATCAACTCTGGTGTATGGACTTCCTTACTCCTCCCACACCTCTCATCATCTCTCACAGACTCCCTGCCTTCCTTTAATCTCTTATGCCACTCAAAAACTGATGCTCGATTCATGCAAGATGGTCGAAAAGCAGTCTGAAACATTCCATATGTTTCTGTGGCATTTTTTGCAAGTTTAAAACAGAATTTTATTGCATATAGTTCTTCTAAAGTGTCAGATTGCATTTTTGAAATTCACCAGTTGTGACAAACAGGGTGTATTCCAAATTCCTGCTGTAGCTGTTCATTTGAAGCTGAAATTATGAAAATTGGTCAGGCATCTTATAAGATGTATAGCAATAACACACTGAATTTTCAAGAGTCTACGACAATTTCAAATGCCTGTACAAAAAAGTCTGGGAACTTATTGAATACACCACATATTTTACATGGTGTTGTGTTTAGTTTTATTTTGTGACTCATTCTGATTCATTGTTTCCGTGCAATAATTCCTTAACCTAATGTCAATACTTTTTTTCTTATTACCCATGAAATATCCCTTTTTGATTCAGTATTTTTCTTCTAATAGACAGGTTGTCTTTCGGCAGAAAGCTGAAAAGCCCAGTCTGCCTTATTACGTACCCACAGCTGAAGAAGAGACGGATTCATACGTTTCATTAACGCCAGTATTTGAACTCTGTTCGAGTCCATTACCCCACGACAATAACCGTTACACGAAATGTCTCTGACACGCGTCCATAAAAATTGAGGAATTATGAAGAACATATTTAAAATACAGAAAGTTTAATTAGAATGTTACAAGATCAAACTGTTAAAAAGGTAATTTCGAAACCACTGGGCCCGAGCGGCTGGTATATGTGCGGCTATCTAGAAGTATATCCAGCTGGGCGGCCTGTATTTCTGCCGGGGAATCCCCATTTCTATATCGCCGTTGCCTATAAAATGTTATAATCGGTTATTTAACAACTGTGCAGCCTGTTAAATAATAGATTTAAACATTTTACATCTTCAGATATTTCTTAACCAGGAGAACAGTACGTCGGCACTAGTGGGGGATGTTCAGGGTTAACATTTTAAAAATTGTTATATCGTTGTAAGGAAAAGATGCATTGTGAAATAGAGTTAATCGTTTATTTACTCAAGTGGTACAGTCCGACTAGTATTATAAGTCTCGCGATGTTCGTGTTACGTCCGAAGTTGGTCTTACTATTGATCGACGTCCTTTCAGAGTCGCCTTTCTGTTTCTGCTTCTTTTGAGAAACGCGGCGTCTTTATACTTCCGCTATACCGGAAGTCATGTGGTACGAGCCACTATACAACAAAAATGATAGAATGTTATGATTTTATTGCTAAATGAGATGCAAATATCTACCATGATTTTTATCATTTGCAGTATTCGAACTATTATCTTCATATTAACAACATTTCTTGAGGGAGCCTACATAGAACCTCTTACTGAACCCTTTGTTTAATCCAAAGGGGATATAGTGTTCTAATTCCGTTAACCATAACTGGGTACAAGTATAAAGCTATAGTAAGGATCCGTTCTTATTTTCACCTGTAATTAGAATTGAACCTGCAACCGTCACTTTAGAAGAACTTTTACCAAATACCTGTATCTGTAACACCATGTGTCTTGCTGGATTTTTTTTTACTTATAAACCTAATGTTTTTATCAACCTATGAGATACTACTTATTACTAATATGTACGATTTTTACCTTAGCTCATATTGCAATTTTTTTTGGTGGGGAGTTGGTGGGGATTCATCGCAGAAATTTACACAAATAATCTACCATGATGTCAACTAGTGAAAAGGAGTAGTGTCCATGAGTAGGAGTTCATAAAAGAGAGTCTCGTTTTTCTCCTTACTTCACCAAAAGTACCCAGCATGTCTTGCTCGTCTTACTTGGATGATTTCTGAGATGGAAAGTAAGTGGTAGTACAGCAGCTGTTCTATGGGATGCTGCTTCCAAGATTTTTCAAAACATCTTGTAACATTTTTGAGTAGTTTCCCTCCAGCTTTTTCTCCTGGAGTTTCGCTTGATATCAAATTGTGCAACCACACAGTAATAATAACTCGGCTACAACTTGGAAAAATTCTTGTTTATATATTTTTTCTTGAGGAGTTTCTGAAAAGATATCGGTCCAGTTAAAAGGAGAATGAACTTTTTTTTAAAGAAAATGTTTAATTCATTGTAGAATGGTTAAAGAGACGTGGGAAACAAGGTACTATGTATATTTGGCCCTATCGTCTTGGGTTGCAGAATACACCGACAGAATCTCTGCGGAGAGGTAAGACTCCCCCAACAAGTGCCCTGGATATGACACTAAATCTGATGGTAAGTTTCCAATAATGCTACAGCTTTGGGGAATGCGGAGTACCCCTTTATTGCCATCGCACCCAAGTCCACACTGATAGCCAAGTGGAAGTGTTCGACATTTAAACTGTATTTATGCTAAACTAAATTGTTTAAAATAACTGTTTTTGACATTGAAACTGTAGTTAGGTTAAACTGAATTGTTTGAAATAGAACTGTTTATATGTATAAAAAGGGATATGACATTAAATAACCTACAATGGTTGATATGCCATAAAACCAAACCAAACGAAAATCAAATATGTTGAATTGCATATAAGTTTTATAGTTCTAGGTGATTTTTTTTGTAGGGCTTAGAACTTTTCAGCACTGCCCAATATATATAAGTGTATGTGCTTGAACGAAAACACACACACATATATATATATATATATATATATTATATATATATAAAAGAGACAGAGGGATTTACTATGTTTTTTTTTCTCTAGGAACGAAAGCATTGTGATTCTATATAAAATGGTTGCCACTTCCTTATAGAAGGCCATCTTTTCAATCCTGCAAAAAGTGCTTGTAGTTTTGCATGCGGCTTTTCAGGTATATTATACCCTTGGAAAGAGTGCTCGTAGTTTTGACAAGCAAAAGTCCTATCTTTGGCGTTGACATTAACCTGTGCACTTTCACATGGCATCTAATACCTGCTACAGATCTATATTCTTTGTCAGAGAATTGCATTGAATTACATATAGGCTGCTGTGAAAAGACCCGTATAAAATCACCATGCGATTATTTACAGCAATATATATATATATATATATATATATATATATATATATTTTCTGGAAATCTAAATTCATAAATATTTTTGTGTTTTAAATAAATAAATAAGTCTTCATTTTTACACTATTTTCTGCTCCTCAAATTGTGAAAATATGACACGTATAAAAATGTTAGAAGGAAAAAAATTCAAAGTTTCCACTACAATAGGCTAATGGAAAGATCATGTCTTTTGAACAAATCGGGTTTGAGAAAAAATAAAATTCACACGAATTGGTGAGAATTGAAAAACAAGTTATACTCGCTTGTAATGTATCAATGGAAATGATTTATTTGTTCCAATCCGCAAAAAGAAAAAAAAGTATAAGAAAAAAAAAAAACAAAAAAAAAACACCAGTCCCCCGTGACACACACACACACACTTCGCCCCTTTTTTTCATGTTTTTCTTGTCTACATTGTAAACATTTCAGTATCTTTGGGTCAGACCTCTGAGAAGCCTTGCAAGGGCATTGGCCGTTTTCAGTTGTCAACCCAATACCAGGTGGTCAGGGTCAACGAATCGGGCTTATTATGAAAACCCACCGCGACTAAAGTTTGTATTTGACTGTTGTGCCTTTAGGACAGGGATTAGATTTAAACTACTCTTACATTGTACGAGTGTATTCACCGGTCATCCTACATCTGGGATAAGTAATCTCGCTCAGCTTCTGTGATCGTCCCTTAACCATCACAGTGAACCATTTTCACCTTACAAATTGGTGCAACATGATCTTTCAACCTTTATTCGTTCTCTCCAGCGTGGTCTTGAGGACCTGTCGGAGAGATTAGAATACGGTGATAGCATCTCCAGCAGAGAGGTAAAAAAGCTCTAGGTTTTGATCCTAAACTAAATCCGAGGGAGAGGTTCCAGCTCTGGGGAGTGTAGAGTACTCCTACATTGACATTATTCCCTTGTCCACTCTGAACCGGAGAGATAGTACCTGTTAGGATCCGATCTATGGATAAGATAGATTTATTTGAAAATTATTCGTATTAGACAGGAATACGTGAAACCATATAATTGTGTGGAAACAAGTGATTACTATGAAATAGAATTATTATTGTTAGATAAGAATACTTGAAACCATCAAACCGTATACAAATTATTTATATGAAGATTAATTTCTTGAAGCTACAATTGTTTCCAAAAGGTTAATAGTTACTTGAAATTGTAATTGTCAAAAAATTCAGTCACCTTGTCTTAGAAAACACCGACTACATGCTCTATAAAGGGGTAAGACCCCACCCCAAGGAGTATCCTGTATATGACGCTAAACTGCATCTGCTGGTGAGACTCCAGTTCTGGAGCTATGGGGATTATAATGTCATTCTCTTTGTGGCCATTACTACTAGGTTCGCTTTGGCCCAGTGTGGAAGCACCTGTTAGGGTCCCATCCATATATAGATATTCGTGAAAATTATTAGTATTGGTTTGCTTTCCTTCTTTAATAGCATATCAACCTTCGTGGGTTAATTAATGCCAAAGACATCCTTGTAGAAGAACAGTAGTGGTATTATTTAACTCATAGCCGGGAAGGATAAGGAGGTTCTATATGAATTTGTTCAAACCCTCCCCCATATGTAGGATGTGACACAAGGCCATTTTCCAAACGCAGACAAGTTCTGTATGGGATCATGATATTTTGAATGAACGACTGTTCTCTGCGAGTTATTACGCTTTAATAATAATCATATAATAATATAGTAAAATATGTGTTTTAAACCTCGGCAGTAATATCTCATCTACTGAAAGTGATGTCAACATACGCATAGGGAATGCATAGATTGCTATTGATACTTTATTGATCATATGGAAATCTGATCTCTGATAAAATAAAACTGTTTTTAAGCTGTGGCAGTATCAATAATACTGTATAGTTGTACCATCTAAACTCAAACACTACGATTGGGGGGGAAAAAAAAAGAAAGAAAGAAAAAGCTAGATGAGAGCGACAGAAGGATGGTGAGAGTTGTTTCGAACCAATCCTTGAAGCAGTACTCCACAAAACAGCAGCTATATGGCCGCTTGCCTTCTATTTCACAAACCATCTGAGTTAGACGATCAAGACATGCTAGACACTGCCGGTGAAGTTAAAAAACAAACTCATAAGCGATGTTCTATACATGCACGCAATAATGTTAACCGTCTTAGACCGATGGATGATAGAGTAAGAAAATCTATTTCTAAGAAACCAAGTCGACTACATGTGGCAATTGATTTGGCCAAAGTGTAAAAGGGAGAAGGAATCCCAGACAATACGGCACCAAAAAGCTACCTCCTCTTTTTGTCGAGAACCACTGTTGGAACCCTTAGTACGAATTCGGGACCAACTGTAAAGGCACGAAAAATTGGCCAGCCGAAGGGTTTCGTCACTCCCTTCTTAAATAGCCGATGAATATTTTAAACAGGCTTCCCAAGAAATAAAAGTAAAATTAAACGAAAGTCGACTACTGAAATTCTACCAAGTTAAACAACTGAAAGAAAATTCAACTGAGAATTCTGCTGAAAAGAACTTTAATGAAGACTCGAAATTAAATGAAAACTGAAACATTTCAACAAAACTAAAAAGAAAAGAAAAATACTCAAATTCAAAGAACTTTGTTTCCTGGACACTCTCTCAGATAAGTTCCCGAAAATTGCACTAAAATTTGCAACACTATCTTTTTTATCCCTTTCTTGTTTCTTTTGTATAAAATGCCTTTTAAAAAACTTTATTGTCTGTGTTATCTTTTCGAATTAGTATCTGAACTAGAAAGCTGCGGAACTTACCGTTTACAATTACACGCTAAAGCCCCCTAAAAACATTACCCAGTTAAATTCTAAACTTGGTTATAGTGTCATTTCCTTCATATCAACTTTTCTCTCTCCCTCTCAAATTCCTATAAATTAAGTTTTACTCTAAATTCTTTACATTGCCCATTTTTATCCTAATTCTCTTTATATTGCAAATTTTATCCTTTAAAATTTTTTATATTGCAAATTTTATTCCCACTTAAATTCTTTTAAGAGAGAGAGAGAGAGAGAGAGTTCATGGACTATCGGCACAACTTGCAATATGACAGCAATATATATATATATATATATATATATATATATATAATAAACATCAACAGGGCGTATCAACAGCACGGATTCCTTTGACTCTCTTATTCTCTCATCCTTTCTCGTCACCCGTCCCAATTGGTCATCGCTCTTGTAAGGTTCTCTAGAGCGCATCCAGTGTCAGCACAGAGCCAATGTGTATAAGATTTTGCAGGTCAGCCAACATTGGTGTGTCCATGTATAGGTGTTCATAGAACATTACTTATGAGTTCGTCTTTATTTTATCATCAATGCCTAGCATGTTTTGCTCGTTTTACTTAGATATTTTGCAAGATGGGAGGTAAGTGGTCGTACAACTGTTGATTGGTTGGGTACTGCTTATAGGATTTGTTTCAAACAGCACGTAACTTCTTTGTGTAGTTATCATCTAGGTTGTTCTCCATGCGTTTCGATAAAGTCTAAGTGGTGCAATCATACAGTAGCACCTATACGACTACAGCTTAGAAGAATTCCCATTAATAATATAGTAATATATACCTGAGTGCGATAAGTCAATTGTCGTCTAAATTTCGCCAAATATTAAAAAAACAATGACATCTCACTATTAAATATATTGACAAAATTATATGAAAATATCTTCAAATAAGTAAGTAAAGTTGGCGACCGTAGTCGAGAGCGACCAGAAGGATCTCTTTTCAATAGCTACTACACCGAGGTGTGAGGGAGGGCGCTACTACTTTCCCCAGGATTGCTCCACTTTACCCTTGATACGTACCTTATATTGCTGAGTGTTAAGCAAGGATGTATCAAGTACCATTTTTAAAGTCTTTGGTATGACGCGACCTGGGATTGAACCTAGGTCTCCCGGACCATTGGCGAACACTCTGCCCACTAGAACAATGAGCCGGTTAAATACTATCGATTAAATTCAAAGAAATCACTATTGGCTTCAACAACGGTCTTCAGACGACTTTGGAATCTTCTGTGAGCCTTTTCGAAGGTCTCCTTATTTAAATTGGAAAATGCTGCCATTATTCTTGCCTTCAGTTTATTTTTAGTGTTGCACAGAGTTTTGTTAGCCTCTCACTTAACTGCACCCCACATAATAATGAAGGAGATGGTAATCTCGGGAGTTAGGCTGACAGATATTAGGTGTGATATGGTTGCACATTGTTGTATTTTTTTTTTGCAGATTTAGTCAAAGGTGCACAAGTCACAAAAGAAAAAAGTACATTTTTCTTTATTTAAGTAGAGGAATTATATTGTGAATTGAATTGCCATGACCAGAAAATCTGGTGAACTCTTACGCACGATATACGGAAACACGGGACAGCTGTTTCGACCTTATTAGGTTTTATCAGCAGTGTATACCGTGATCTCCACCACTAGAGATCAAACCAGCGACCACAGATTGCAGAGCCGAAGCTCTACAACTGAGCCACGTGTTCATAACCACACAAGTGATGCCAAATTAACTAGTCATGGTAATTGTACGGCTAATTAACCTGAATGTGTCTTGCAAGTTACATCCGTATTCTTTACAGAGGACACGGTCACATCCAGAGCCACGTCTTCCAAAGAGGATTAGAAATACGCATCTGCGCAATTATTATGACCTCAAGGGCAAGGATGTAGATGTACATTTTTTCTTTTTTAACTAGAGGAATTATATTGTGAATTAAAATAACACTGACATGGTCATGGTAATTCAATTCACAAAGGAAAATAAAAAGATAATTTTGAGGCATCTTTCTCAAACGAGGGAACGCATATGACACTTTGCAACGAACCCTGGATTGCAGCTCCTGGTAATATGGATGGCCTCTGTTCTACCCCCTTTGTAGAGGGAGTTCTAACTGGTCTCAACTACTAATCTCTTACATACCATGTATATATATATATATATATATATATATATATATATATATATATGTGTGTGTGTGTACAAACAAATGACTGGTGTTAGATTGTGATTGATACATTTATATAACCATTTAACAATGTGCAAACACATGATAGATAGAAATACTTGAACCCATTTAACTGCAAAAAAAAAAAAAAAATGAGCTCCGGCTCGTTTAATAATGTTATCTACAAAACATGAGTTTACAAATTATATATATATTATATATATATATATATATATATATATATATATATATATATATATACACACACACACACAGAGGATTTGGCATTAAATAACCTACAATATTTGATATCCCATAATTATCATGGCGCACTGCCAGCACGGATCTCCTTGACCCTCTCCCGCCACCTATCTCTATCGTTCATCGCTCCTGGTAGGTCTTTAAGCCTACATTCTGTATCGGCTCAGAGCTGTTGTATATAGGTTCTAACTGGTCGTCCTGCCTTTGTTCGTCCATATAAAGGGGTGTGTATATATATACACACTAATACAAACACACCCATATCATCTAACTTACCCTCAATATATATAACACCAAAGGTCAATAATGTCACAACTGTACTTACAAGTATATTGTGATAACAGTTTGGTTTCTTTGTTTAATTGCATATAAACCTTCGTGAGTTATGCAATACCAAAATTATCCTTGTTGAATAACAGTAGTGTTACTATTCAACCCATAGCTGAAGATATAAATTAGTTCATACCTTCCCTAAGGGTATTATCCTGAAAGTGAACGTAATACCGCGCCTGGAGTTTGAACTCTCTTATTACGATGTCGCAGTCCAGTATATTAGCCACTGCGTCACGGGGACCCGCCCTCCGATGACATAGATGCTTTTCTGAATTTTGAGTCAGCAATATTTTTAGAATTTTTTTTTCTCTAAACGGGTTGTTTACGAGATGAATTTCTCGAAGAAATTGAATACGATCAAGTCACCATTAAAATGAAGAATTGTCTGGAAAGAAATTAAATGGTTTCGTTTAGTGTGGTTGGTTTTACGGCATGTCAACCATTAGTGGTTTATTTAATGCCAAAGTCAGTCTTTTGGTACTATTATATGATCTATCCACTGCGCCATGTGTCCAGCAGGAGATCTCAGGTTCAATCCCACCTATAGGTAAGGTAACAAAGAATATTGACTACAGCTTAACACTTATACCCAGTTATGGTTTATGGAATCAGAATCTACCCAGATGGATTAAATAAAGGGTTCGATTCGCAGTTCTATGAACGCGCCCGAGTTCGACATAATACACATGAAGAAGGCCGAAGGGCGTATCGTGAATATAACAATGAAGATGAAGACAACAGTCCGAATATGTTAAATTCGAAATAATATATGATTTCGGTTTCAGTTTCTTTGTTTAATGGCATATCAGCCTTCGTGAGTCATTTAAAGCCAAAGTTATCCTTGTTGGAGGACTCAGTTGGGGGATAAGGGGCTCATACTTTTCCCAAAAGTTTTAGTCCGAAAGTGAACGTAATAGCATGACAAGAGTTCGAACTCGCTTACTACGATATCACAGTTCAGCACGCTTTTCACAACGCTATTTGATTTTGAATAACTTATAATCATTTGTGAAAAAAAAGTACTTACAAGTAACTTAATTCTGATAATTTATACACAATTATATATTTTATCCAGTAACTATTGCGATTCAAAAATAATTATGATGATAATACTTTCTTTGCACACATCTCTGCGATTTCAAGTTTATAAAACAATTATATGACTTCAAGTAACAAATGAAAATATTTTGTAAACAATTACATCTTTGAATAATTATTCTTTATACAATTAATGTACACACAATTACTTAGTTTTGATTTGGATTGGGAATTTGATTTAATGATATATCAACCTTTGATGGTTATTTAATGCCAAATCTTGTTTATACATTAATGATTTTTTAGTGAATAATTAGTAGGCAATATTATTTTTAAACAACCCCGAGCTTTTTTTTTGCACACAGTTAAATGATTTCAATCATTGCTATCAAATACTAATAACTCAATTAAATGTGAACCATTTGTTTACACATAATTAAATGGTTTCAAGTATAGTAAATGATTGAACAATTCTAATTGTCTTTAATTGGAATCATTTTGAGATGAGGCTTCTTAATCTGAGAATTAATTTTTTATAAAAATAAAATAATATATTAATGAAAAAATAATTCTCAGATTAAGGAGCCTTATCTCAAAATGATTCCAATTAAAGACAATTACAAAAATTCGGTACGGACCCGACTACGGAAGACCAGATAAGGATTTATAAGACCAAAAAAAAACCCATCCTTCGGGGCCCGTGGCGCAGAGGATAGAGGCGTTGATTCTCTACAGTTCCAGGTGAGCATTGTCAGAAGATAGCAGTTTCAAATCCTACCCAAGCCGGCCAGAGGTTTACTTGGTCAAAAACGTGGTGCGATAGACAACAACTATGGAAGGCAGTAATTACTGGGGATACGGTTACAAGACTCATCATTCCTATCCGAGGTCACGGTAAAAAAATCACCTGAAGAAGGCCGAAACGTAGTGAAAGTAGAAACACAAAAAACTACCAAGATGAGGACAAAAAGTCCGCAATAAATAAAAAATTAATTCTCTGAACAATTCTATTTGACCAATAGATGGGATCTTAACAACTACTACCAATCCGACTCAGAATGGACTTGGAAGCAATAGCAATTAAGGGGTATTCCACATTCCCCAAAGCTCGAAGATTGAAGCCGCACGATTAGATGCAGTTTAGAGTCATATTCAGGACACAGTTATATGGTTTTAAGTTTTTATCTATACAAATAAACTGTACATGATTATATGGCTTCAAGCAACTTTTTTAAAAATAATTATTTTTCCAACACAGTTATATTGTTTCAAGCATTCCTATCTAATACTAATATATAAGTAAAGTTAGCGACCATAGTCGAAGGCGACCCGAAGCCTCCCTTTTCAATAGCTACAACACGAAAGTGTAAGGGAGGGCGCTACTCCTTTCCCGGGATTGCTCCACTTTACCCTTGATCCATACCTTATAATGCTGAGTGTTAAACAAGGAAAGATCAAATACCACTTTTTAAGTCTTTAGTATGACTCGACCTGGGACGGAACCCAGATCTCCAGGTCCATTAGCGAACATTCTAACCATTATGCCAATGGGACGGTCCTATATAAGTATATAATTATATGGTTTCAAGTAAATAAGTTAATAATAGTAATAATACTTAGTAAACAATTATAGCTTGAAGTAATCTTTCTTAAAAAAAATTATCAAAAAACTTATATGGTTTCAAGTACTATCTATTACAAATACTTTTTCTATTAAATCTGTTTACTATCTCATATTAGATAGGAATACTTGGAACCATTTACTCGTGTGCAAGTAAATGAGCTATGTTTATTTATTTATTTTTTTTAATTTAAAAAAAGGTGTCTTTTCTACAATATATACGTTTATAAATCATGCATATCTAATATATGTGAACTGGATTTGGCATTTAATAACCCACAGTGGTTGATATGCCATAAAACCAAAACAACAAATCTATTTGACCTATCGATGGGATCTTGACTGGTTCTATTACTAAAGGCATAATTACAACGATGAGATAACTCTACACTTCGAAGAGCTATAGATCTGGAGCCTCACTATCGGATACAGTTTATTATCTTACCCAAGACAACCCTTTTTGTGCAGAGGTCTTACCTGTGTAGTCGATGTATTTTGGGCCCTGTCGACAAAGCGAGAGAAATAAAATCTTCATCTGACTATAGAAATACTAATGTAATTTTTGAAACGTCTTTTCAATAGTAGATATGTATATATTGTGATAATTTTGTAGGGATACAATAAAGGATCATCTCAGATAATTTGCATGTCTGGTAGGAGCTCCGAAAACCCTTTGTCAATCACTTTTAGCCTGTTTTCTTTAAACAGTAGAGACGCTGTCTCTGACCCTGTTAGGAAACAGTTAGAGCCACATGGCTATTTTACCACTCTTATTAAGTAAGCGTTTTTTTTTGCATTTCTTCCACATACTGCTTGTGAATGGAACAAAATGTGTATAATTCCAATCATCAGACCAGTTTCTTTCTTTTAATACTACTTTTTAAAATACTATTTCAAGCTGATAAAGGAAAGAAGCAGAAGATACCCTGCACAAACAATTATAGACGCGGACTACGCCGATGACATAGCGCTTCTGGCAAATACACCAACCCAAGCCGAAACCCTGCTACATAGTCTGGGAGGAGCAGCTGCAGGCATCGGCCTCCATGTTAACGCAAGCAAGACGGAATACATATACTTTAATCAGAGAGGCGACATCTCCACACAAAACGGTAGTTCTCTGAAACTAGTAGACAAGTTCACCTACCTAGAAAGCAGTGTCTCATCAAACGAGACTGACATGAACACGTGACTAGCAAAGGCAGGGACAGCAATCGATCATATGGAAGTCAGACCTGATCGATCAAATAAAATGCATTTTTTTTTCAAGCAGCGGTCGTATCGATACTGCTCTGCATGGACGCTAACTGAACGTATGGAGAAAATTTTTTACGGCAACTACACATGAATGCTACGAGCAATATTGAACGAGTCCTGGAGGCAGTACCCCACAAAGCAGTAGCTGTACGGCCACTTACCACCCATCATGAAAACTATCCAAGTTAGACGAACCAGACATGCGGGACACTGTTGGAGAAGTAGGGACGAACTCATGAGCGACATACTCTTGAGGACCCCTTCACATGGACGAGCAAAGGCAGGACGACCAGCTAGGACCTACATACAACAGCTCTGTGCTGATACAGGATGTAGTCTTGAAGACCTACCGGAAGCGATGGACGATAGAGAAGGGTGGTGGGAGAGGGTCAGGGAGATCCGTGCTTATGTCGCGACATGATGATGATTTGTATTATGTATATAAGTAGTAAATTTGGCGACCGTAGTCGAGAGCGACCCTAAGGCTTCCTTTTCAATAGCTACTAAACCCAGGTGTAGTGATTGCTCCACTTTACCCTTGATATGTACCTTATTATGCTGAGTGTTAAGGAGGTATCAAGTACCATTTTTGAGTCTGGTTTAACTCGACATAGGATTGAACCACGATCTCCCGAGCCATTGGTGAACACTTTACCCATTAGGCTAATGAGCCGGTCTTAAAAGGTTAAATGTCCTTTATATGCAATCGAGTTTTTCTTTTCTTCTTTTCCGTTGTATTCAATGTTAGTATATTACGGATATAATAATTCTGATATTGATCCTTGGTCAGTGGGAACTTGACAAAATATCTTCCTTATCACCAAGCACACCAAGTGTTTTGATAATGTTTTCGTTGAATATAACAGAAGAAAACATGAAAGAGAAATCGAAGTAAGACAGAATAAACACATACGTATTCAATTACTTATAAAGGATATCTCAAACACACAATATATATATATATATATATATATATATATATATATATATAAAAGAGAGAGAGTGCAGAGACGCTAAGACAGGTTCCGACTGAAATAAGTTTGAACCTATTTTCTTTCTCATTTTTTTTTTTTTTTAAATACCCTATCCGGTGGCAAAAGCTGCTCGGTAGCGCCAGGAGTGGCAGTACCGCCTTAAGCTACCGAAACTGTGTTATCACCCTGGATGGCGGCTGATGAGGCTAGGGTATCGCACGTGCTTCCACACGTTGTATGATGAAAATTTGAACACTAAGACTCTCTGGAAAGCAAGATGACTCTTTGGAAAGACAAAGTGACTCTTCAGAAAGTTGGAGTGACATCCTGGAAAGACAGGAATTTTAACAAATATGGATAGTACAATGAAAGAAAAATGCCCTCAGGGTGTCTGTAGCGGGGAGGGAGAATATATCACCCATCTTACTTGCTCCTACGGTAACGATCTGGATATGTACCCGGCTACAACGTGTGATTGCGGTAGAAAATTCAACAGCTTGCGAGGAACACGAATCCACAAGGCGCGCTGGTGCGAAGAACGTAATTCTCCTGCCGGAGAATGTAAATCGATTGATGGGCCTATGAGTCCGGTTTACCCCCACAGTATTCCCAAGCCCATTGCTGACCATCAGCGTCCTGGAGACATTTTTTGCAAGCCAAGAATTTAGTGGCCCAAGGGTAATCAGATAGCTACCTGGACTAACTTAGACAACGAGCTTTCTTTTTACTCACCACCCATCTTGAGGGCCCATTGATCAACAAATAATATCTTTTAGCGGAATTATATATAACGTTTGTCTCGAGTGCTTTTGGGCAGTAACGCATAAATGAAAGAAAACGAATCGAAAAGATAACGGATATAGAAAGGATTTCAACACGAATGTTATACACGTGTAACCACCATTCTCGTGTAATTACGCAAAATCAAGAAACGGTTGCTATGACATCTAACGGCCGTAAGTAAACGCTTTTTTAAATCACAAACTGCACCAAAATGAAGATGGACGAACGTCTAATGTAATGTCCGCTTTTAGTTGATCTTATGTATACATAGTTTTTTTTTTTTTTTTAAATACCCTATCCGGTGGCAAAAGCTGCTCGGTAGCGCCAGGAGTGGCAGTACCGCCTTAAGCTACCGAAACTGTGTTATCACCCTGGATGGCGGCTGATGAGGCTAGGGTATCGCACGTGCTTCCACACGTTGTATGATGAAAAAAAAATATATATATATATAAAAGAGAGAGAGAGTGCAGAGACGCTAAGACAGGTTCCGACTGAAATTAGTTTGAACCTATTTTCTTTCTCATTTTTAGTTTACTGGATGTGATTGTAATTTGGGCTGTCCTGTCGCTGAGGTTTAGAATATGCTGACTGAATTCATAAAAAGGAGGTGTATTGGGTATGACACTAAACTGCATCTAATGGTGAGGCCTCAGTTCTGTCGATCTATGGAGTATGGAATACGCCTTCATTACTGTTACTCTCAGGTCCACTCTGAGCAGGAGTGGTAGCAACTCTAAGGGTTGCATCTACATGTCAAATAGTTCTGTTTAAAAAACTATTCGTATTTAATAGGAATACTTGATACAATATAACTGTAAATTATTAGTTATTTGAAGCTACAATTATTAGTTACTTGAAGTAACTATTGATAATCTTTAGGAAAAATTATGATTGTTTACTCAGGTTTATTATCATTAGCTTCCTGAAATTATAACTGTGTGCAAACAAATCATAATTATTAAATAGAAATAATTACTTGAAATCATACAGTTGTGTGCAAATTATTTGTATTAGATAGGAATACTTGAATACTTAATCTCCTATTTGCCCTGTTGGGTGGAGCTGTAGAATGAGCCGACTGCATCTCTGCAGAGGAGTAAGATCATACCCCATCGAGTGACATTAAACTGAATCTGATGGTGAGGCTTTAGGCTTGAAACTTTTGGGAATGGGAAGTACTCCCTAATTGCCATTTCTGCCAGGTTCACCCTGACCCAAATTGGTAGTACCTGTTAGGGTCATATCTATGCATTAAATAGAACTGTTTAACCATTTAACTGTGTGCAAACAAATAACTGATGTTAAATCGAATTGGTAGTGTAAAATAGCAATACTTGAAACCATTTAACAAATAAAACTATTTATGTTAGATAGCAATACTTGAAACCATTTAACTGTGAGCAAAAAATGGCTGATGTTAGAGTGAATTGTTTGTGTTTAATAGCAATAATTGAAACCATTTATGTACAAACAAATGATTAATGCTAAATAGAAAAATTGTACTACATCGGATTACTTGAAGCCATTTCACTGAGTGCAAACAAACGATTGATATTGAATTGAATTATTAGTATTAGATAACAGTACTTGAAATCTGCAAATTGTCTGCAAATAAATAAGCTCTGGCTTGTTCAATGTGTTATCTACAAGCTATTCGCTTACGAATCCAATCCCAGGTCAAGTCATACCAAAGACTCAAAAAAAAAAAAAAAAAAAAAAAAAAAAAAAACGGTACTTGATGCCGCCTTGCTTAACACTCAGCATTATAAGGTACGGATCAAGTGTAAAGTGGAGCAATCCAGGGAATGGAGTAGCGCCCCCCTACACCTCGGTGTTGTAGCTATTGAAATGGGAGCCTTTGGGTTACCCTCGACTAAGGTCGCCAACTTTACTTTTTACTTTTATCTGGAGTAAGCGCCATCAGAATCGTATGCCCGAGCCATATAACCTTCCTGTCTCCCTCTCAGTCAGGCCCTGAAAAGAATTATTAAAATAAAACATTTTAGTCTTATCTTTTTACCCTCGAGAATCACAGAGTACTTCTGCTACTTATAACTGTGTAGTGAATCTGATCCTCACTAGCTGTCGCACACGTGACCTTGTGCCAAGTGAACCAAGGATTGCCTATCAGAATAGACACAGACGTATTTATTTATTCATTTTTTAAAGCGTAGTTGGAAGAGGCGATTGCTAAAAGAAACAAACAGAGCTGATAAGGAGGAATGAGTGAGAGGAAATCTTTACGCTCCTTAATTTATATTGACGAGAAGGGCTATCTGGCGTTGCTCGGGTTAGAGTTAGGGAGGGGATAAGATTACAATGTAACAGAGTAAGGAATGTATTCAATAATTTATTTCTTCGAAATTAATCAGATAATTTTATTTGTTTATTTAGAAGTCGACTTTAGTTAAAGCTATATCGAAATGAATTGATTGATGGGTTTTAACGGCATGTCAACTCATCTGAGGTAATTTTATACCGAGAGGTAAGGAAACTGCGTACGTTTATATTTACATCTTTTGTGTAGTTTCATAAGAGGTTGTTTTTTTTTGCACACAGTAATATGATACCAAGTATTCTTATTCAATACAAATAATTTACAAACAGATCTATTTGGCCCATAGATAGGACTATAACAGATATTACCACTCCGGGTCAGAGTGGCCCAAGGAGTAATGGTAATGAAAGGTTACTCCATACTCTTTAGAACTCCAGAATTGGAGCCTCAGCATTAGATGCAGTTGAGTGTTGTATTTAGGATACCCTATTCTGGGAGAGTACTCGCTGCATAATGGCCAAAGTGCTAGACTGCGATGTCGTTGTGAGAGAGTTCGAACTCTAGTTACACTATTAAGATCACTTTCGTAGAAATACTCTTAAGAAAGCTTGAATGATAAGAGGTTTCATGCCTGAGTTAAATAGTACCCCTGCTGTTCTACAAATAAAAGTTGGGCATTAAATAACGCATGATGGTTGATATGCCATTAAACACAGAAATACCCCTGAAAAAGATAAGAACTACCTTATCCCTCCCAACTATGTTTAATAGTACCCCTGCTGTTCTTTCAAATATGACTTGGGCATTAAATAACGCATGAAGGTGGATATGCCATTAAACAAAGAAAACTAAATCAAACCGAATGAATACTCCATTCTGAGTGTGGTTGGGTGTTTTACTCCTCAACAAGAGATAGAATCAGCATATTCTAAACGTTGTCGACAAGGTTGTGGATAGAAATGAAGATTCGGCTACTTGTTGCTGAAGAAATTCCGAAAGTAAAATCAATTAACAAGTGTAATGATTATTAAGAAAATCCAAAAATTAGAACTGTTTTTAAGAAATCATCATATCGCGCTGGTAGCACGGATATCCCTGACCCTCTCTCGCCACTCCTCCCTATCGTTCATCGTCCTAGGTAGGTCTTCAGGACAACAGCCTGTATCCTCACATAGCTGCTGAATGTACGTTCGAGCTGGTCGTCCTGCTTTTGCGCGGCCATGTGTGGGGATCCATAAGAGTACATCCCTTATGAGTTCATCTCTGCTTCTCCAGCAGTGTCCTGCATGTCTGGTTCGTCTAACTTGAATAGTTTTCGTGATAGGGGGCAGGTGGCCGTACAGTTGGTGTCTTGTGGGGTGCTGCTGCCAGGACTTGTTCAGGATTGCACGCAGCATTCTTGTGTATTTTAAGAAATACTTTCGTTATTATTTAGAAAATTATTCTATTATTAATAAGATAAAACAGAATTAGAAAAAAAAAAAAAAAAAAAAAAAAAAAGAAAAAAACCCAAAATCATCGGCAATTATTAAAATCTTTTTAAAAAAAGATTTGTTAAATTTTCCATAAAAGATTAAATATGATAACAGGAATATTAATCATCGTCATTATTCTATAGCCCTTTTGATCATTTGCAGATTAACACACACACACACACACACACACACACACACACACACATATATATATATGTATGAGAGAGAGAAATGGTCGATTTTGGTAAATCTGACAAGATGAGAAAAGTAAGTAGAAAGCTGGATAAAGCAAACACTGACAATGAATTTAGCAATGATATTTTGTCTTTACTTTCTGAGGAAGTCTTTAGAATAAAGACGAAATATCATTGCTAAATCTGTTGTCAGTGTTTGGTTTATCCACTTTTCCACTTATTTTTCACACACACACACACATACACACACACACACATATATATATATAAGAACATTTAATTTTTTCATGATTTTGGTCATTCTTTAAACAATGCATCATTAAGTTAGCGACCGTAGTCTAGGGTAACCCGAAAGTTCCCATTTCAATTGTTACAACACCGAGGTGTAGGGGAGGGCACTACTCTTTTTCCTGGATTGCTCCACTTTACCCTTGATCCGTACCTTATAATGCTGCGTGTAAAGCAAGGAGGTATCAAGTACCACCTTTTGAGTCTTTGGCATGACTCGACCCGAGATTGAACCCCCGATCTTCCGATAAGCCAATTATTAAAAAATAATCCTGATTGAATTAATTAACTTTTTATTCGCTCACGAAACAGATCCGACCTCTGCATCATGGTGTTTTGGTGCCATAAGTTACAACGCCTGTCAGCTTCTGTTCATAGCGCACGCGGTCCGGGTCCAGTACAGTGGGTAAGTAAGTTTGATTTGGTTTTATGCCATATCAACCCTTGTAGGTTATTTCATGCCAAATCCATTTTTATACATATAAACTGTTCTATTTCAAACAATTTAGTTCACCATAAGTACAGTTTTTTTGTTTACGCAGTTAAATGTCAAAACAGCTCTATTTCAAACAATTCATTTTGGTATAAGTACACAGTTTAGTTCTATTTGACTAATAGATAGGACCTTATCAGGTGCTACCACTCCGGGCCAGAGTGGACTTGTGAGCAATGGCAATGAAGGGGTACTCTGCATTTCCCAAACTCCAGTATTACTGGTGCCTCATAATCAGATTGTTTAGTGTCTTAACTAGGACACTCGTTGGTGGGGTATCTTACTCCTTAGTAGAGATGCAGCCTACTGTGCCGCCAGGACACTCATTGTGGGGGGGGTCTTTCCCCTCTGCAGTGATACTGTCAGTGTTTTCTACACCCCCTCATCCAGCCTACTGGATACAGTAGGTTTTTAACTAGTTTATCTTAATTATTAGTAAGATTCTAACGATTCTTGCACCCAGATAATTTACTCTAACGGCTTTCATCTTAGAAGGAATAACTTTAATATCAATGTAACCTACTCAACCCTTCACTCGTTTTTGCACTGGAACTCTAACCAAGAGACCGACCGACCGACTCATTTTCGGACTTAAATCCAGAAAACAGCCGGTAATCTCTCTTGGAGTTTAAAATTTAAGGCTGCGGGACTCCAAATCTCGCACTATTTTTGTTTAGTTTCTAATAGTTTGGTGTCTTTGTTCATTGGCATATCAACCTTTGAGGGTTATCTGATGCCAAATTCATCTTTGTAGAAGAACAACTGTGATACTAATTAACCCGAATCTGGGAGGATAAGGGTGTTCATACATTTCTCAAGATATTAGTCCGAAAGTGAACCGAATAACGCGAGTTCGAACTCGCTTACTTCAAAGCCGCAGAGTTGCACTTTAGCCATTACCCCACAGAAATTCCTTTATTTTTTGGGGTTTTATTCTTATTTTATCTTTGTCTCTTTCATTACCTACGAATGTAGGTTAATAAAATTCATTTCTATATTGCCTTTGAAGAAAATCTTAATATTTTTAAGAATATTTTTTAAAATCGTTGATATGCCGCAAATTTTTTAATTACCCAGTCGGCTGGTGTTGTAGAATAAACCGACTTCTTCTCTGCAGAGGGATAAGACCCCCACCCTCGTTAACGAGTGTCCTGATATGAGACAAAACAATCTGATGGTGAGGTTCCAGTAATGCTGGAGGATTGGGGAATGCGGAGTACTCCTTCATTGCCATTGCTTCCAGGTCCACTCTGACCAGGAGTGGTAGCACCTGATAGAATTAAACTGTGTACTTATGCTAAACTGTATTGTTTGAAATAAAACGGTTCATATATATATATATATATATATATATATATATATATAAAAATGCATTTTGCATTAATGACAAACAATTGTTGATATGCCACAAAACCGAACCAAAATTTTTTAAAAGATTTGTTCTCAAACCGTAAAACGATGTTGCCTTTTTTCAAAAAAGATTCCATCTCATGACGTGATCAATTTCGAATATATTTCCGCCTGTTGCTCGTCTTCGCAAAACGAAACATTTAGCCCTGGTGAAGACTTCGGATTTGCATGAAAAAAAAAAAAAAAAAAAAAAAAAAAAAACTTTCTATTATGACTATTTTATTTTTGTTTGCATACTTAGAATAATTAAAATAAAAACAAAACTTTTGTGTGCAGTCAAATTTTGAAGTCGAAATGCTTTGGTAGAAAAAAAGTATATATATGTCATCAACAACACCAAATATATATATTTTTCGTCTGTTTTTACCTTTTTAACACACATACTGTATATCCACAAATAAAAAGAGGGAAACTGCAAGCAGATGAAGTCAGAAAGCTACATCAATTTATGCTGTTAAATATAACTTATAATCTCCTGTATATACGTAATAATCTGATTGAGAGGATTAGCCACGGGTATTAATGACGCTCGCCAAGATAATCCCTATTTATTTCTTTTTTCAGAATTTATTATTTTTTCAGCTGGAAACAAAGAAATATCGCAGGCCGTCATAATTGTTTATATTTGCCCAACCCCTCCGCCACAAGTAGGATGTAACACAAGGTAAATTATTAAATGGAGTAAAGTTGGTTTTAATTCAGAGTTTTGTTTCTTAGTCTAACCTAATATTTATTTAAAGCTAGAGAGAAAATAGATGGACTCAAACCTTTCCTAGGGGTATTAGCACTATGTGAAACTCAGTCTCTTCCAGGATTTGAAGTCCGGTTGTCAGTTCTATTTCCTACCACCTTAAGCATTACGCTAAGCGCGCCTTCATCATAATTGTTTTGGGTTCGATCCCAAATTTTGTACCAGACTAAGCTAATCTTAGTATAAATATCGACTCTAAAGTGTAATTTGGATGTTTCGTCGTGAAACAAACAAGCTAGTAGCTATGACCATTATTCCTACTGTGAATTCGTTCTTCACTAGGTGCTCCACACTTGTAGCCTTGTGTCAGAATAAGCTAAACTGTGTATATCTTGGCGCCTGAGGTACACCGAAAATGGGGAATACCGCAGGGATCAAGCATCCTTGTGTTACAGTCGCGAAAGAGTTTCGATTAGTGCGACCCCTCCCTGTTGTGTCAAATCAGGCCTGGTGGGACGTTTGATAAATATCAAACACACAAGATATTTGATCATTATTACTGGGTGCGCCATACTTGTAGCCTTGTGCCAGTTACCTAACTTAAGCTGAGCATGCAAAACGTAAGATATTTGGCTATCACTACTGGAGTGAATTTGATCTTCACTGGGTGCCCCACAATTTTAGCTTTGTGCCGGACTAAGCTAAGCTGAGCATATCTAACGGGTATACAATATTTGGGACTCGAGTGGGTTATAATTGTTAGCGAGTTAGGCTAGCGTACTGTTGTTAGCGAGTTCGATTCTCATTGAAAGCCCTATACTTCTAGTCTTGTACTAAAAAGAGCAAAGCTAAGTAAATGACAACATTACAAGATATTTTGAAATTTCAAAGTGCATTTTTTATATTAAAGAATAGAAATATCGTATCTACTCGTGTCATTGACGACTTTTTAGACCAATTGTTTATCTAAAAAAGGGGTCATTTATTACGCAAGATATGCTTTAAAAATGTCGAAGTTTACCTTGTTTCGAGGCCTAACCTATGTGATAAAAACACCTTTTTGTGGCAAAAAGTTGGGGTCGTTCATTACACGAAGTCGTTCGTTATTAGATTATGTACAGTAGTATAATAAAATAAAAAAAATAAAAAAAATTTAAAAATTTATTAATTTCTTATTTGTAATTTAAAACTTCCTTATCAAGACACTTTACCTGACACCTTTCTGATCAGAGTTCGATCAGTTGTCATGATAACAAACACATGCCAATTGCCAACTTCATTTAAATGAAAATGGCTGGGTACACAGCCAAAATAATCTACAATCATTCGATTCAGATTTACGTTTTCTTGTTCGTATTTACCCAACCCCTCCGCTCGGGCAGGATATGACACAAGGTCAATTTTTAAGCGGATTTTAACAGGTTTGAATTCAGAGTTTTCCTTCTAGACTAGTTGCTTCACCAAGGCTGAAGAACACAGTCTGTCCTACTATTTACCCATAGCTGGAGGGAGAATAATTGGATTCATACCTTTCCCAAGGGTATTAGTGCTATGTGAAATGCAATCAGTCTCGTCCAGGATTTGAACTTGTGTCGCCGTGTTCATTTCCTACGACGATAACCATTACACTACAGGCATATCTTTATAGGTTCTATCTTTATAGGTTCTAAGTTTTACATTTTCTTGTTCGTTAACAAGAAAAACATTTTTTCGTGAGTATATGCTTTCTTCCTCGTCAGCCATTATTATGAATTGGTTTCATACATTTGTGAATTTTGATGAGCAAGTTGCTTTCTAGTGCCACTATTTCTTGCTTTCATAACACGCGTAGTAAGAAGAAAATCTGAGTGAAGATGAAAAGATTAGACACTGATGTTTGCTGATGAAGCATGTCGTAGGCTGGCACAATCAAAATCAGCATAGAAGAGGTGAACTCAAAATGATTGATAATTATTCTATGATTTTTCCTGACCTTCTAGAGGAATTCTCCGTGTCGTAGTGGCCAATGAGCTGGACTGCTACATCGTAGTAAGCAAGTTCGAATTTCAGTCGCGCTATTACGTTTACTTACAGACTAATAATACCCTTTTGGAAAGGTGTGCTCTCCCTTATCCCTCTAGATTTGGGTTAAATAGTACCAGTATTTTTTTAAAAATAAGAATGGTTTTATCATTTAATAGCCCTCAAATGTTGATATGCCATTAAAGTAAATAATGGAAATGAATCTGACAATATAGAGAAAAATTGAAAAACAAGTTAATCCAAAAAGAAGAATTCAATATAAAAGAAGTAATCGTTATAACGTTTCGGTTCTCATAAACCATCATCAGAACAAGGAAATGATGATATCGAGTAACGTAAAAACATCCATAGGGGATTTAACATCACTTAATATCATTCTTCTTAGTCCTGATGATGGTCCATTAGAACCGAAACGTTATAACGTTGACTTTTTTTTACATTAAATTCTTTTTTGGATTACCTTGTTTTCAATTTTTCTCTATGTCATTAAACAAAGAAATCAAACCAACCTTCAATTCTTTGTTTATCCCATCCACGAAGAAGTATTTTTTGTTTTGGTTTCTTTGTTTAATGACATATCAATCTTCGTAGGTTACTTAATTCCATAGCCATATTTGCTGAATTATAGTAGATCTATTTAACCCATAGCTGGGGGATGAGGAGGTTCATATCTTTTCTAAGGGTGTTAGTCCGAAACTGAACGTAATAGCACGACTGAAGTTCGAACTCGCTTACTACGATGTCACAGACCAGCACGTTAGCCACAAAAGTTCAGAGACTCCTCTCCCATTATTTTCCTTTTATTTGATTTACTTCTGATCTGATTGTGTACAGCAACTTCAACAACAGATTAAAAAAAAAAATGCGCACCTTTCAATGCTGCTCTTAACTCCAAGAACAATCAAAAGTCCTACGGTGTCAAATTAGGATTGTACGGAATTCTAGGCACCGTTTGTAGACGGCAGTGCTTTAAATGTAACGAACGCTATTGTTCAATGTTAGCACACTGCAACCCGATATTAAGCATGTCTGAATAGAACATACATACCAATTCTTGAAATATGTTGTCATTTCATAATCTTCGCTTTGTTTGTCACAAGACCAAAAAAATGTGTCATGCAGTGAGAATCATTAACTAATGAAAGGTTTCTATTCTCTTTCTAAAAACTAAACGTGGTTTATGATAACACAACGCCACTGCTATTGGGTACCTGATGAGAATCGAACTCTCTACTCAGTAATTGATTAGCAAGGTTAGTTTGCTAACATTAAATTTCGACGAAGTGACATTATCAAAAGATTTTAGTCATCAATCAACACTGTGTGTGTGTGTGTATATATATATACATATACATACATACACACACAAAATAATTAGCAAAGACACCATTGGCATTGACAATAGGGGAACTCAAAATAATAAAGCATACGAAGGCCTTTTCATCCGGCGCTTTTCAAGTTTTTTTATACACCGGAAAATTGGATAAAAAAGGGGGTATATAATTTGGATTGCCTGAATGGGTGTGTGTGTGTGTGTGAAAAATCCCCTAAGTCACCCCAGTATCTAGTAGTTCCCCAAATATTTTAAAAGTTGATTGTTTAACTGCCTACATAGAGAGGGGTGATTCATAGAAATATAAATCGCATAAATATAAATAATGGTCAATTTCCATTCTTGGATGTGTTAGTCGAAAGATGTGATTCTTCTTTCCTCACATCTATTTATAGAAAACCCACATTCACCGGGCTATATTTGGATTGGCATTCTTTTGCCCCAAAATCTAGGAAGCTGAATCTAATTAGATGTCTTTCCTACAGAGCTCTTAACATTTGTAGTGACTGTAGGATTGAGAATGAACTTAAGGCTATCAAAGATATCTTCATTGACAACGGGTACCCAGAGGATGTTATTGATATTGATATCAAGCATACTGTGACAAAGTTAAAAAAAAATGAATAAAGTTTTCGGTCCTCCGAAATGTCCTGTATACTTCAGAATACCCTGGGTTGGTTCAGCTAGCCAGTCTTTTGCTGATAAGATTGCCTCTTCTGTGTATCGCTGTTATCATGCTGTTAACCCAAGATCAATATTCACTTTGAGGCCGGCCTTCAATTCTACGAATAAGGACAAGCTACCTATCTTTAAACTAAGTAGTTTAATATATAAATTTACTTGTCGTTGTAATTCGACATATATAGGTATGACTTGTCAACGCCTCGAAGTGAGAGTTAGTCAGCATATACCCAGATCTCTATTGTCAGGCCGACTAACATCTGGGCATTATCAAGCAATGGATTCGGCTATTGGCGAGCATTTGTTCACTATAAATAGCTGTCGAACCAGTTATGAAGATAATTGTTTCTCAGCCCTGCATAGAGCTAGAGATAAATTCCATCTTAAATTTCTAGAGGCGATTTATATTTCTATGAATCGCCCCTCTCTATGCAGGCAGTTAAACAATCATACTTTAAATATATTTGAGGAACTACTAGATACTTGGGTGACTTAAGATCCCCCCCCCCATTCTGGCAATCCAAATTATATACCCCCATTTTTATCCAATTTTCCGGTGTATAAAAAACTTGAAAAGCGCCGGACGAAAAGGCCTTCGTGTGTTTTATTATTTTATTTGAGTTCCCCTATTGTCAATGCCAATGGTGTCTTTGCGAATTATTTTGTATAAATTTTCCAGTACCCGGAATTTAATATATATATATATATAAGAAATAGAACTTGAAAACCTGAAGTTGGTGTTAAAATTGTTTTATTTCCAATGTAACTTTTCGTTCTTCAAAGTAATGTGGTTATAATGATCTTCCTAGCCAGATAAGCAGGTCTGAATCGAACTACATATACGAAATCTTGAAGCATATTGAATAGCACTTTATATACGACTAAATTCATGATCAAATTCGTGTCTTCACTAGCATTCACTTCATTAGCAACGCTGAACGATAAGAGACCTAACTGATCAATCAACTCTCATATATTTGATCTTCTGATAAATGCTGTCCGGATTTATGTATTTAATCAACCCATCCACCATGAACAAGGGGCTACACAAGGTCAACTCTAAGGGGAGTTTAAGAGGTTTCAAGTAAGAGTTTTCTTTCTCCTAGACTGGTTACCATATTAAGCTTAAAGAGCCCAGTCTGGCCGACTATTAACTCTTAGTTGGAATAGTTGGATTCATATCTTTCCTAAGGGTATTAGCGCAATGCGAAATGCAAACAGCCTCGTCCAGGGTTTGAACTCGGATCTACGACGATAACCATTACACCTCAAGCGCCCCAAAATGTTTGAATTTAAGACCAGAGAACATTAAGAATTCGTGTTGTCTTAGAATGTAATCATTAACATAGACTCAATCGTTATTGATAACCTCCTCCAAAGATTCACAAGCTTCGTTCAACTGTTTTTTTAAAAATGCCTTCAAAGTCGTTTTTAAACACTTTCTCACTTAAGAGCATCCGATGGTGAGGCTCTACTTCTGGGTCTCAGAGGAACGTAGAGTTACCTATTCGTTGCTATTACTCCCAGGACTACTGACTCTGAGGGGCAGTACTTGTTATGATCCTACTTAGAGGTCAAATAGATCTGTTTGAAAATTATTTGAATTTGATTGGAAATACTTGATGTCTTATAAAAGTTTAAGAATTATTAGTATTAAGAATAGGAACTTGAAATTATAATTATTTTCACATGGTTATTATTATTATTAGTTGCTTGAAAGCATATATTTGCCTTAAATACGAGAAACTATAAAATTGTGTGTTAATTATTAGCATCTGCTGGGAAGATTTGAAACCAAATAACTGTGTACATATTAGTTTTAAGAATAGTTACTTGAATGGCCGATTGATTTATTTTAATGGCACTCAACCTATCTAGGGTTATTTTACGCCTGTTAGGCAATGGTGTTTATATTTACTTGTTTTGTGTTGATGCTTGTTAAGAGTTTTTTCTTGCCCACGAATACGAAATATTTTTAAACAGATCTAATTGACACATAGATTGGACCCTAACAGGTACTACCATTCCGGGTCAGAGTGGACTTGCGAGTAATCAGGGCCGACCCGATGGCTGTTGGTACCATCGGCAAGCAGATGTTCGGTGTCCTTTTTAAGTATAATTATAAAAATTTTCACAAGGAAAGATCTCTTAGCACATGACACGCCCTTGGCAATTGCTCGAGTTGCTGGTACCTTGAGCCAGCACTCTGTAATGGTAATGAAAGGACACTCCACACTTCCCAGATTTACAGAACTGGAGCCACACCATCAGATGCATTTTAGCGTCATACCCAGGACACACCTTTATTTTGGGGGAGGGTAACTCTCTGTAGAAGATATAGCCAGTGTGTTATAAGCCCAACCAACAGGTCTATAGTTACTTGAAGTAATAATTGTTTAAAAATGATTGTCATTAGCGACGTAGCGCTACATAATATTTGTTATTTATCTCTGCCTCTAACCAGACAGGACTTGACACAAGGTCTTTTTTGAAGAGGGGGGGGGGGGTCGAGCACGAATTCCAACTCGTGCCCTGCTGGACTTAAGCTTGTTATCGGCTCACTTAATGCAATGATAGCCAGATGAGCCAGCTGGATTTGGACTCAGTCGATATATCATGCGAGTCCGGCAAGTGTGCCTGGTTATTGCTTAAACTAGACCAAAGTGGTTTACAGCTGAGCTATCAAGGGCACCTCTGGTGGTGTAACGGTTAGCAAGTTAGACAAGCAAACCTACACGAGTGAGTTCGAGTCTCACTGGGCGCCCCATTCATTCGGCCTTGTGCCACATCAAAGCAAAGAGCTTTGTAAATTACTACAGCTGTGCTTTCAATTGAGCTCGCCCACTCGAAGGTGGCCCAGCCGAAGTCAGGGATCATACAGCCTCGAATCTGACATTGATCAAGGGATAATCGGTGCTTTCAGCGTGAACTTCATCGAAAATCAACATTATTATTATTTACAAAAATTTGCATAGATCCTCGGATTATTTACAGTACTTGACCATGAACTTGACCATAAGTAATAAACATCAATTATCCTTAACGTGTGTCATGGATATAAAACTAAACCATCTGATGGTGAGGCTCCAGTTCTGAAGCTTTGGGTTCTGTCCACTACCCCTTTTTTGCCATAACTCCAAGGGCTAGTCTAACCCGGAGTTGTAGTACCTGTTAGAGTACTATCTATGGGTTAAATTCAATTATTTAATCATTTACTGAAAATCATTTAATTGTGCGCGAAAAATGATTCATATTAAATTGAATTATTAGTATTATATAGCAATACTTGAAACCAATTAACTCTGAGCAAAGAGAAATATTATTGTTTTGGTAACAATACTTAAAACCATTTAAAACTGTGTACATATAGTACTATTAGTGTTAACAACAACTGAAAACATTTAACTGTGAGCAAACAAATAAGTTCTGACTTTAAAAAATATTACTTCCAAACTATTCACTTAAAACTCAGATGTATAAACAGGATTTGGCATTAAATAACGATCAAAAATTTATGTGCCCTTAGCCTGAATAACTTAACCTATTATCATTATGACTGTTTTGAGTGTTTTTTTACACCAGCGTCATGCGATGGTTTCTCACTGGAATTTTAGTGAAAGTATGTCATCCCAAGTCTCCGGGACTCTTCTCAGTATTTTGCCAGAACTTAATAAAGCTGTAGTTTAGATGGTCTCCACTCGTCCTCTTATTTCCAAGTCCTCCAGTCTCTGTATAAATCCTTTGGTGATTGTACCAAGAGCACCAACTACAATCGGTATCACCACCACTTTCATGTTCCATAGTTTTTTAATCCCCTAGCAAGAGTCAAGTACCTATCCTTCTTTTCGCTTTCTTTCAATTTTATTCTGTGGTCAGCCGGGACAGCAAAGTCCAAAATTCAGAAAGTTCTCTTTATTTGTTGAATATTCTTATTCTTATTATAATTATTGTAATTTGCTAAACTTTGTTTCAGTGTTACTTGACTGTAAATCAACAAGATTGTCGAATTGAAAAAAAAGGTGCATCTCCCAAACTTGCTTCTGAAGGAGAAGCAGAATAATAATAATTCTTTCAAATCATCTTCAGCAAACTCTTTTCTTTCTAGAATATCTTCTCTACAGCACTTTGAATATTTACGATCGTTTCAACAACGTTATTGCCTTTACTAAACTCGTACAGCCTTTCATATCTAATGTGCTCCGTAAACGTAGCTAACTTTAAAGGAGAGTCAACTTAGTAACTTCGTTAAATCATACCAAGACGACGTAACTTAGTTAAAACTATGCGAGCACGTACTAGCTTGTATTATTATTCAGGCAATATATTATGGCGAAAATATTCATTCTATCGTCGCTATCATATTTCGGACATTATTGATATCCGAGAACATAGGAACATCATTGTATATATATATAAATTTTAGGACCCACCCACATATATATATATATATATATATATTACACACACATACATACATCTATTTTTATGCATGTATTTGAAGATATTAGTATATATGAAATCTTATCTCTCTCTCATATATATATATATATATATATATATATATATATATATATGAATTGTTACTCACTCTCGTACCGAGATGACTTAATTTATCTAAAAGCTAGTATTGTAATGCTTTTGAAATTTTATATATATATATATATATATATATATATATATATGAGAGAGATGAACAAAAGTGATAAGACAAATAGAATTATTTCTTTGTAGTAACTTATTTTTCAGCTTTTGGTTGTTTTCTGTCTGTCTGTCAATATAAATTTGTTGGGTGTGTGTGTGTTTCTTTTACGTATATGTGTGTCTGACGGCGTACATTTATAGTAATTTACGAAGGTCTTTACTTCGATTTAGCACAAGGCCAAATGAATGGGGCACCCACTGAGACTCGAACTCACTCGTGTAGGTTTGCTAGTCTAACTTGCTAAACATTACACCACCAGAGGTGCCCTGACGGCGTACATTTATACTTATTTTCGTGGTTACGAATCTATTTCTACGTTTGTGTGTGTACATACCCCACGGCCTACTAGCTAAGGTGCTGGACAGAGACATTGTTGTAAGCGAGTTCGAACTCCAGTAGCGCTATTACATTCACTTTCAGACAAATACTCTCAGGACAAGTGAGAACCCTCTTATCCCCCTTGCTATAAGTTAAATAGTACCAACAACTGTTCTTCTACAAGGATAGCTTTGGCATTAAATAACCCACGAAGGTGGCCATGCCATTAGACAGCGAAGAAACTGTGTGTACATCCCATAGTGTTTGAACCTTCCCTCTCCGCCTCAGTTTTTTAAAAACCTATCTATCGTGTTTTCACACTCTTTTTCTTTACCTAGCTCTCCGTTCACTGTCTGTGTGTCTGTCTGTCTGTCTCTCTCTCTGTGTGCTTCTGTTTTAGCCTCTCTAACCATCTCTCGTTCAGAAACTCTTCTTCCATCAGACTCCCTCACTCTTTCCATCTCTCGACACTCTTACTCCTCTCTCCTTCTCTCGCTCAGTATAACTTCTACTTACTCTCTATCCATCTCGATGTCTCTCTCTCTCTCAACTTCTTCATCCTTTATTTTTCTCTCTTTTCATCATTCACTCTCCCACTTTGTCTTTCTCTCGTTTCCTCCCTCTATCTCTTACTAACTCCACCTCTTTCTCTACCCCTTTTCTCCCTCTCTCCTAACTTTATCACGCTTTATCTCTTTTACTCTGTGTCTCTCTCCCTATCCATTTACCTCTCCGTTTCTCTCTCCATTGTTATCCTTATTCTCCTCTCTCTTTGTGCATTAGACTGCATTTGCAGTTCACTTGTTACATTTTCAGAATTGAAACATCGATTCTCAAAGGACACTGACATTTTCAGACGGGAAACTTATTACATCCTCATTTATATTCTTTTGATTTCTTTTCTAAGCACAATGCAACAACCCGACCCCCCAACAACTCCTAATTTTTAGTCCCCCAAATCACGCAGATCCTTACGGAGGGGTGTTTCCGCGCCATCTATTTCTCATGACCTCGAATAAAGATCCTGGTCCAAACACATCGCACTGAACCCAAGTGCAGTTGTTCATTACGACACAATTGCAGGCCAGTTGAGGCTGCTTTAATAGCTTCTTAAAAAATGACGACGCCCAAATTGGCCTACATATATATATATATATATATATATATATATATATTCATTCATTCATTCATTCATACACACGTGTGTGTGAGTGTGAGTATGTGTATATGTATTATAACTCTCCGAATTTTGTTTTGAAAGCAAACAAAGGAAAGGCCAGCTCAGTCGGCGGTCGGAAAAATATATCGGTGGAAAGGAGTCCGTCACTTTTGCCTCAGTTGAAGAAGATTAATGCCGAAAAAATTATATCTTCTTTCTAACACTCACAGAAACGAGCATACAGAGTTTGATCAATATTTAAAATTTATAAAGTATAGGTTTGAGGTGTTAGTTATTTCCGACGTTACAGGTTTGATAATATCTATCTATCAATCTTACATGTAATAGCGTGGATATGATATTTTTATTTTTTCAGGACACTATGATATTCCATTATAGATATCTAATCAGTATATATATATATATATATATATATATATATATATATATATATATATATATATATATATAATAAAGGTATTCTTCAATCCAGTAAATCCGGAGTAGGGAACAGTTTCGTCAGGACAATTAAATTCTTCAGATCCATATTCGAATAAGTCCAGTTAAATTTTTTTTTTTGGGGGGGAGTTTTTGATCATATCAAATCTCTTAGCAGGATGGAAATTTATAATCCTGTAACCAATTTTTTGTTTTTTCTAGAAAGTATTTATGTAGAGCCGGCCAGCAATAGGAGGTTGCAGAACCTAATTAGGAACATATTCATAACAATGTGTTGCTATGTGGGGTTGACGACTCGAGAGCAGATTTCACTCTCATGCAAGGCCTTCTTAGGCTTGGGGCTATTGATCCAATCGGCTTAATGAACCATTGCTTTCATGTTTTTTGTAAAGAGTCATTAAAGCGGTAACAGTTTATTTGTGAAGACCGTATGCAAGTAGCATTTGCTCCATCGTTTCTCAGTGTATGGAATCGAATGCCCTATAAAAGTCTACGAACAATAATGTTGCCTCGAGATTCTTTGCTCGTACTCCTATGATTCTGTGGCTTGTCAGAATCGATGAAGTTGTGAAGAGATTTTCTCAAGACTAGTTTTGATTCTTCAAAAGAACTTTTTTGATTTCGAATCTGATAAGACTGAGAGGCTTATAAACTTTAGCAGCTAGAGCTCTAAGAGTTATGTATTTGTAGTTCTTAGTGATTCCGAGGTCGTTTTTACTGTGGAAGGGAAGAGTGCTGGCTTTCGTCCATTTCTCTATTGTGTTTTGTTTATAAACTGCGTCGTATAATCAAAAACTATCGTCTAATTTTCTTGTCTTCCAAACTTCAGTGTGTATTTTATTGAGGCCTGAAGCTTTACTGCGTTTAATTTTCTTTCAATACTACGTCAAAGTCTTCCGCCTTAAACTCTCCTAGGTTGAAGTTTAGTTGGCCATTATCAATTTTTTTGATAGGTTTGTCAAGGATGTCAGAGAGATTTCCGATCAGATTCTTGAAATGTTCGTTCCACTTGTGAAGTCTTTTAGCTTGGCTGGTAGATTTTCGTTTTTCTCCCGTGGAGCTCTTCTTTCCACTCATTTCATTTACTGCCTGCAATGTTATTTGTGATTATCTATCTTCTACTGAATTTCTAATTTCATCGATGTGGATTTGAATATATTCTAATTGTTCTTTTTGGTATGTGTTGGTTAGGTCTTTCAGAACTTAAAGTTTTTGTGCGTTGGCATTTGTTGGGTTTCTTTTATTAAGTAAAGATGCTATTTTCACGTTATCCCGTTTTTTTAAATGACAACTAGTGATTCCAATGGAACTTTGCAATTAGCTTGGTTGATATAAACTCTGCTGCTGCTACTTCTATGTTGGCAGCAGCAAAGATTTCAAATTCGTCATTTGGATCATGTCTTTCAGATATGAAGAATATCAAATTTGTTTCTTATAGTTACCGTATATTCATTGCTTATATCTCTATTGGTTAGTGATAACCAGTCGTAACGTGTGGTTTTGACTGTTTTTATTTCCGTGTAGATTCAGGCATATCTTTGCTATGATGATTCAGTGATCGGAAGACCAATGCGTGTCACTGTGCAGAGCGATCTTCTTGTTTATGAGTATATAATGTAGCTGAGCTTTAGCGTTATTTGGGTAGGTGAAAGTCCATAGTTTAAAAAAAAAAGAAGCGAGTAAAAACTAAGTGTTTAGGCATGAAAAACTGTACTTGAGGGAACAGTGTGTTAGATATACACTATTTCTATTTGACAGGTTGAAAAGGGATTTTTTTTTCATCTTTGCCTATTTGAGCATTCATGTCTACACCGATGATTAAAATGTTGTATTTGGGAATACGTCAAGCAAGAGAAGATAACCCGTTGTAGAAGGTGATATCCGATTCATCACTGGCATTGGTAAGACTGTAGCAAGAGACGATTGTTATGCAGGAGTTGCCATAAATTGTGAGGGCCAGTCCTAAAGTGTGATTTTGACTTTTTTTTTTATTTCTGTGTTGACTCGTGCATATCTTTGCTGTGATGATTCTGTGATCGGAAGATACTCCTTCAAAAGATTAATGCGCTTGACAGTGCAGAGTACTCTTGTTTATGAGTATATAATCTTGGTGAGCTTTAGCATTTTTTGGATAGGTGTAATCCATAGATTTTACTCCCTTTTTTATTTAGTGTTTCGGCATGAGAAACTGTAAACGAGGGAAAAAAATCAGTGAGATATTCGCCATTTCTAGTTGGTAGGTTGTGTAAACAAAATTTATTATTTTTATCTTTGGTTATTTGAGCATTCATGTCTCCACCTATTATAAGAACGTGAGGCTTGGAAATGTGTCGAGCAAGGGGAGATAGCTCGTAGTAGAAGGTAGTATATCCGATTCATCATTGGAATTGGTAGAATTGTCGCAAGAGACGATAATTGTGCAGAGGATTGCGACACAGTCTGGATGTACGGTTTGAATTAGTTTCATAACCATTTTTTCTTCATTTAAAGTCGCCAACCTTAAAAGATGCGTATCAGTAGTTTCCTGACTGAACTATTTGATCCTGACCGTTGACCAATGAGATTCCTTTGCTCAGCATCTAGTGAAGTTTCCTGGGGATCCAAGTTTGGATTCACATACCTTGTTTCATATCCACCATGCTGTATCCCATGGTTTCCGTTGTTATATGTTCGTGTGCTTAACAAAATACTCTTCTCTCTTAGAGACTGTTATTCAGTGACAAACCGGAGCAGGATATCCGAGTGGTTATGGAGATGTGAAAAAAGCCCACCTCTTATTAAAGTGAAGTTGACTTTTGGTTTGGTTAGTTGGGTTTTATGGCATATCAACCTTTGTAGGTTATTTAACACCAAAACCATTTTTATGCAAATATTTATTTCTCTTTCAAACAATTCAGTTTAACATGAGTACACAGTTTAATTGTCGAAAACATTTCTATTTCAAGCTATTCAGTTTAGTCAAACCTTTCTATTTCAAAATGTTCAGTTTACTCAAACAGTTCTAATTCAGGCAATTCAGTTTAGTATAGATTTTATTTACACACAGTTAAATGTCAAAACACTTCTATATTAAACAATTCAGTTTAGCGTAAGTACAGTTTCAATTTCAAAAACAGTTCCATTTCAAACGGTTCAGTTTAGCATAAGTACGCAATTTAAATGTAAGTACACAGTTTGTCAAAACATTTCTATTTCAAACTATTCAGTTTAATCAAACAGTTCTAATTCAAACAATTCAGTTAAGTATAAGTATGCAGTTTAATTATATTTAACCCATAGATAGGGCCCTATCAGGTGCTACCATTCCGGGCCAGAGTGAACCTAGGAGCAATGGCAATGAAGGGGTGCTCCGCATTCCCTAAGGCCCCAGTATCACTGGAACCTCACTATTAGATTGTTTAGTGTCATATCCTGGACACTTGTTGGGGGGTATCTTACCCCTCTGCTGAGGTGCAGTCGGTGTATTCTACAGCCCCAGCCGACTGGGTAAGTTGACTTCAGTTTAAAGTCCAAATATCCGACTTTAGCTTGATCACTTACATATAGGATTATCTTATTCTAACATTATGCTTAGACAAAATTATTCTGTAAAAATCATATCAGGATTTTCCGATACGAACGTGATATTTTTTTTAATTTGGTGGAATTTCTTTTATTTCTACATACTTTCAGACTTTTGGGTTGAGCAGCGTCTCATCAACCGAAAAAGACATCGACACACGGCTAACGAAGGCATGGACAGCTATCGATAGGCTATCGATCATATGGAAATCAAACCTGACCGATAAAATGCAACACATACACCCTAGATCTTCAGAACAAGAAAATTGAGGGGAGGAGTTACACATTGCTAAGAAGCTGTTTCTAATTTGTTGGCCCACCAGTTTTTGCAAAACTACATTTACACTGCCACCAATGGTCAACATCGAAATACATTTCTTTTCCCGTTGTTTTTAAGTTATTAAGCAAATCACATGAACTCAAATAAAATTGTCAAATATCGAGCAACCAATCTAGATGTCAAACCAAAGCCTGAGTTAAAATGTTTGGTTGTATAAATATGCTTTATTGAATTTTTTAAAGTTATTTAATGCATTTGAAAAAAAAACTGCCTATGAAATTATCATGCAAAACCAAATAGTTACATAGACATCGACACGCGGCTAACGAAGGCATGAACAGCTATCGATAGGCTTTCGATCATATGGAAATCAAAGCTGACCGATAAAATGAAACGCAGTCTCTTCCAGGCTGCGGTCGTGTCGATACTGCTATATGGATGCACTACTTGGACGCTGACTAAACGGCTGGAGAAGAAGCTAGACGGCAATTATACAAGAATGCTGCGAGCAATATTGAACAGGTCCTGGCAGCAACACCCCACAAGGCGCCAACTGTACGGTCACCTACCACCTATCACGAAAACTATACAAGCTAGACGAACCAGACATGCCGGACGCTGCTGGAGAAGCAAGGACGAGATCGTAAGTGATGTACTCCTGTGGACCCCCGCATATGGCCAATCAAAAGCAGGACGACCAGCTCGAACATTCATACAGCAGCTATGTGATGATACGGGATATAACCCTGAAGACCTGCCGAGGCGATGAATGATAGGGAGACGTGGAGAGAGAGGGTCTGGGATATCCGTGCTAGCCGCACGACATGATGATGATGATGATGCATATATTTGCTAATATCATTGCCTTACTATGGAAGTAAAATCTAGTCTTTAGACATCTGGAAATTCGATAATCAGTAACTCACCAAGTGAACATGAATGAAAATAAAAAAAGGAGAAAAAAGAAAAAAATGAAAGATAAAAGGGTATGGCAAGAATCTGACGCCAACTGCCTGTCTTTGTGTCCCCCCCACTTCTATCTCATGCTTGGAATTTTTTTCCAAAATAGTTAAACAGCGTAGATAGAAATGTATAAATGAAGAAACCGTAATTTATAGTATTGATCACTTAATGAAAAGGAGGTAATTTACAAAGCTCTTTGCTTCGATGTAGCACAAGGCCGAATGAATGGGGCACCCAATGAGACTCGAACTCATTCGTGTAGGCTCGCTAGTCTAGCTTGCTAACCGTTACACCACCTGAGGTGCCCACTTAATGAAAAGGAGCATAGCAGCTTAAGACAATAATAACCTAGTAAAATAAATAAAAAATGAAAAAAAAAAAATTGATAAAAGAGCAAAATCTTTCTAGATTCTTTGAAATTTTGAGTTCTGCTTGTATATATTCCTAAAAACCTTTGCCTTATCAACCCACGAAGTGTGAACTGTAATTTTTTTTAAAAAACAATTTAGTAAAATTTGTGTGAGATTTTAAAAAATTCGTTTTGATAGGTAAAATTCAAATCAATAACGAATGAGATATACGGACTTATATAACTAAAAACTTATACAATTTAAAAGTGGTAAGTATATGGTTGCTTTACTATTATTCATTTTCACTCTTCTCGTTTTGGAGAAAGGGAATAAAAACACCTGAAAGGAGCTTATATATAATGTTCGTGGTATAATGGTTACCGTAATAGGAAATAGACATGTTGACTCGAGTTAAAATCCTGAACGAGGCTATTTACATTTTATATAACGCTGATACCTTTGGGAAAGGTATAAATCCAAGTGTTCTTCAAATTGTCTCCCTGGTGGGAGACTAGACTGATTCCTGGAGGTACTGCAATATCAGGGCCACCCGTGGCAAAGGCGGTGCAAGTCCCTAACTCTTCGCCTTGTTCCGAAAATCAATTTAATATCGTCGTCCCCATATCGGGGACGTATTAGATATTAAGCTAATTAGAACAGATATTACACTTTGATCTTAGCCAAAAGGGCTTTGGGTAATTAACAGAGCAAACTGGGCTCTTTAACTACTTGATGTGGTCTCGTCTATGCGTGAAATCCTAAAAGGTGGAACCAGTCCGGGTCAGAGTGAACCTGGGGTTTATGGTAATACAGGGGTACTTCACATTCCCTAAAATCTCGCGGTCAGGAACCTCACTACAGTGTCATACCCTGAACACTCGTTGGGGCGGGGATGTTCTTAATTCTCTACAAAGATGCTGTCGGAGTATTCTTCAGCCCCAACAGATAGGGCGCTATCAACTGTCTTGCAGATAGCTCTCATAACTGGTGGAAATTACACATCGACTTTCATTACACTTTTAATCTGCTGTCCCTCTCAGGACGTAACGAACCTTTTGATTCCTTGAATTTGAAACCCTTACTATAGAGTATTGGACAAGTTTGGCTTTTTTGTTTAAATGGCATATCATATCAACTTACATGGGTCATTTAGTGCCAGAGCCATCATTGTAGAAAAACAGCAGTGGTACTATTTAACACATAGTTAGAGGGATGAGGAGTTCATGCCTTTTCCAATGGTATCAGTCCGAAAGTGAAGGTAATAACGTGACGGGAGTTCGAACTCGTTTGCTACAATATCGCAATCTAACACGTTATCCACTACGCCACGGGACTCACTTTGTAGTGTAATGGTTAACAAACTAATTAAACTTGTCGTTCTCTAATGCCTCCCTTTTCTCAGGATGCATAATTCAAATTCTTTTCATTTTTTTTTTGTTTAAATCTGATTGTCATGATTACCAGAGGTAAATAAAGTCAACCCTAGAGTTTCACAATAAAAAATGATTACGTTCAACAATTTCATAGCAACTTCTCAGATTTCTATCAACTGTGAACATAGAAGCTGATCTGCATCGTCTTAATTAAAATTTTGCTGATTTAATTAATGATTTTTCCAGAAAGAAAGTGACGAAAGTATGTATTTAACCAACTCCTTCGCCACTGGCAGGATGTGACACAAGGTCAATTCTCAAGGGTAGTAAAGCTGGTTTGAATTCAAGAATGCCTTTTACTATCTAAAAACTTGAGTACATAGCTTGTTAACTCATCCGACAGACAACGAAACAGACTATCGTTTAAGAGAGATTCTATTTCTTTTTCTAATTCTGCTGCTAAAGTATGTACTTACACAACACTTCCACCATGTGCAGGATATGACACAAGGTCAATTTTTAAGCGAAGTAAAGCTTGTTTAAGTTCCGAGATTCATCTTGCCGGCCCTTTGCTATAGGTAAATAATAGTGCAGACTTTTATTTAGCTTTAGTCATACAACCAGCCTTGATGGAAAATCCCGAATTCAAACCAGCTGTAGTCAACACAAAAATTGACCTTATATAACATGCTTCCCGTGTTGGATGAGTTGAGTAAATGCATGCCCATAGATGGAGGTTGGAGAAAAAAATGGATTCATGCCTTTTTCAAGGGAATTTGTACGAAATGAAACGCCAACAGCCTCGACCAGGATTGGAACTCGGATCACCGATTCCATTTGTTTCAACGATAACCGTTAGACTACATGAGGAACGTATGTGTTTAAGTCTTAACTTCAAGAAAGTTCCTTCTTCACTTGAATTTCTCCCTCTCTTATTAGGGTAGGATTGTACCCAATCGATTACTTGGACCACCGGCAGGTCACCGCTTCGATGAAGGATTGGACCTAGACTTGTCCGGCCATCTGCCCACGTTGTGTTTTTAGATCCAGGTAACCGAATTTGCCAATCGCCAAATAAATCAAACAGGGTTAATCATTCAAAGAAAAAGATTGAAGTCGCAATGCCAGAGACAAAACAAACACGGAGTGTTCAATAATTAATAAAAAGTTTAGCAACAAAAAATAAAATCCGTTTCTTAAAGAATAATTATGTCAGTTTTTTAAAAATGAAAAAGTCTGATCATACAAGTCTCTTTCCCGTCGAGTGAAGTAATGCAATTCAGAGACCTGATCCCTTTTATCTCAGCAGTCAGCCTAATTGTAGTAGTAGGTACGTTTTCTCAAAGCTAAGTTGGAACAATTATCAGTTCGGGTATCAATTTTCTCACAGCAGATTCCCGTGACCAATTCGTGGTTCTCTCTTCTCTAAATCAGAAAGTCTGGTGCAAAGCTCAACTCGCGGAGAGATTAGGGGGTTTCTCTGCCGACTGCTCTGTCTTCCGTTTTTCGTGTTCCTGGCTTTGGGAAAAACTTGGTTTTTATAATTATTTTTCTTATTTCCAAGAGGGTGTATATCATCAACGGTTTTCTTTATTAGATTTCAGTAATTAAGTCCATTCATGGTTGCTTATCTCCTACTTTAACAATAACTCTCTGTGACCGTTACTCAAAGGTGGGAGGGGTTTCCTTCCATTTCCATGTGTCGGGCGTTGTGCCTTCTTCCCCAGCAGTGGACAGCCCTATCCAATACGTCACATCAATCAAATTACTCAGTCTTCCGAAGGAAAAAAAAATCCATTTCTCAGGGTCTGAAATGTTCCCATACAATCATATCTGCACCTGGGCTGCGATTGACCCCTTTTTTAATCTTTACTCCGTCTTTATCATTGTTTTGACTACGCTATTCCTGGTGATACTTTTAGTTCTATCAAAATATATAATTTCGCTTTCTCACTTCCCTTTCTCTTGTTAAAAAGCAATTCCCATATTTTTCGTTTTTCTGCTCTAAGTTCAACTGTGGCTCAAGCACCTAAGAAGCTTAAACTAGCCCTACTATAGTGCCACCTTTATATGCACATGGGGTCTCAAGCCTGTGGTTTGGTTTGTATGGGTTTTATGGCATATCAACCTTTGTAGATTATTTAATGCCAAATCCATTTTCATACGAATAAACAATTTCAAACAATTCAGTTTAGCATAAGTACACAGTTTAGTTCTATTTGACCCATAGATAGGAGCCTATCAGGTGTTACATCTCTGGGCTAGAGTGGAGCTGGGAGCGATGGCTATGAAGGGGCACTCCGCATTCCCCAAAGCTCCAGCATCACTGGAACCTCACCATTAGATTGTTTAGTGTTATATCCAGGACACTCGTTGGGAGAGAGGTCTTACTCCTCTGCAGAGAAGCAGTCGGTGTATTCTATAGCCCCTGACGACTGGGCAATCAAGCCTGTGTTTACGGCCTAGGAAGATAAAGTGTATATTAGTAAGAGTCTTGAATACTGTTGATAGATCTCTGATTTTGGAACCTACGAACGTATTGATTTGTATCCGTGATGATTTAAGGTCTTATCAGTGAGGCTTAGAATACGCTGACTGTATTTCTGATAGAAGGGTATGACCACCCCTGCAAAAAAAAAAAAAAAAAAAAAAAAAAAAAAAAAAGTGTTCTGGGTATAACATTAAACTGCTAATGTGGCTCCGGTCCTGGAATTCTGGGGAGTGTGGAGTACCCCTTCATTACCATTACTCCCAGGTCCATTCTGAGCTGGAGTGGCAGTACCTATCAAGGTCCCATCTAGGGGTTTAATATGTCTTCATAAAAAAAAAGTTCGTATTCGATAAGACCATGTGCAAAAAAAAAAAAAAAGATAAAAAAAAACCTCTTAAGAAACAAATACGCAAACAAATGTCTGCCCAGTCGGCTAGGGCTGTAGAATACACCGACTGGACATCTGCGGAGGTGTAAGACCACCCCGCATGAGTGTCCTGGATATGTCACAAAACAATTTGATGGCAAGGTTCCAGTGATGCTGGAGCTTTGGGGAATGCGGAGTACCCATTGTCATTACTACTAGGTCCACTCTGGCTCGGAATGGTAGCACCTGATAGTTCTATTTAACCCATAGATAGAGCCCTAACTGCATACTTATGCTAAACTGAATTGTTTGACTAAACTGAATAGCTTGAAATAGAAGTGTTTTTGACAAACTATGTGCTTACATTTAAACCGCGTACTTATGCTAAACTGAATTGTTTGAAATAGAGCTGTACTTACGCTAAATTTGATTGTTTAATATAGAACTGTTTTGACATTTAATTGTGTGTAAACAAAATCTGTACTTATACTAAACTGAATTAGCTGAATTAGAACTGTTTGAATAAATTGAATATTTTGATATAGAAAGGTTTTTGACAAACTGTGTACTCATTTTAAACTGAATTGTTTGAAAGAGAACCGACTATTTGCATAAAATAGATTTGGCGTTAAATAACCTACAAAAGGTTGATATGCCATAAAACCCAAACAACTAAACCAAACAAGCAAGTGTACTTTCGGACGTACAATGAATGCAATTCTCTCACCTCTAGGCATAAAATAACTCAAGACAGGTTTATATGTCGTTAAAATCAATCAATCAATCAATCAATCAAACAGGTTATCAGACAGACTCATAGTCGGTGACACGAGAGCGTCTGTGATACAACTCAAACTTATCGGTCCACCATTTATCACGTGATCATTAACAGTAAACCGGCTATATTACCTGTACATTTAAATATGAATAAATTGAAATATATATTCAGTTTGTTTGGACATCTCACGTGGTGTAATTTTTAAGACCATTGTTATTGAACCCGATTTTCAGTGGGCACCACATGCTTCCGCCCTTGTTCTACATCTAAGCTAATCTTAGTAAATCACGATTCAGGTCGTCGTAATTTTATTTTTACTTTTCCGTCAATAGGTACACGTAGTCTCCCATGCACATTTTTCCTTTCATGCATGTGGCTTTAAGTTTACGTGAGAAGACGTGGGAGGGAACTGTCCTTACATCTGTGACTAATAAGATCTTGGTTAATTATCGCACGCCTCCATCTTCTCAGCTGTCATAACACATCTAAACGCTTACATGCGCACAAACAGACTTATGGAGGTTCTGTTGCGCATTCAAGAGATGAAATAAATTCAAGTTTCCTATTAGACTCGATGAAAGATACAGAAATATTACCTTAGAAAAGGAAAGAACTCGTGGTATCGTTCTTTTATCTTGAGCTATTCCCAGGGTTTTCTCATTGTAGTAATAATAATCAGTGACACTATCAAGCAAAAGCAGATGAGACGGCTGACACACTGAATAATTTCAGTGGGCCGATGAATCTGCGCGTCGGTGCTGTCAAAGCTCTCGTGTCACAGACTATTATTAGTCAGTCTAATAACCTGACTGATGGATTAATTGGTTTTAACGACATATCAACCCGTCCATGGTTATTTTATGCCTTAGGGAATCGCGTTTATGATTCGGTTTGTATTTACATTTTTACGTAGTTGTTTTTCAAGAGTTTTAATTTTTTTGCACACGGTGCTATAAAAAAGGAATAATTTCTTAATGGATCGATTTGACCGATAACAGGTACTACAACTCCCAACTAGAGTGGTCCTAGGAGTCATGTGAAGGAAGAGATATCGTACACTCACCAGATACCTAGAACTAAAGCTTCGCCATCAGAAACAGGTTAGTATCAAACCCTGACCCCCTTTTGGAGGGGGTCTTACTCCTTTGCAAGGGAGCGTATTCAGAGCCCTGTCAATACAGCTGACGAGTTCTCGGGTGAAAGCCTTCAAAATAATTATATAGACCAAGGCTTATCAAGTATTTTACTTGGCGCACCCCTCGTTAGCAAATCTAATTTCTATTCATCCCCAAATAAAGTGAATTTTATATTACAAACATAACTTAGTCACACTATTGCCATGCTAAAGGTCTGATCTAAAAAATGTTTTCAGTTAAATAGAATATTGAATCATATAACAACCACACCAATAAATACTTGGAATACAGAAACTGACTTAACAAGTGAAGATACGGATCTCCTCGGTCAGAGCGGGATTTTTTGTTTATAATTTAATTTTAAGTTTATTCATTCGAAATTTTTTTTTTTACCATGGATAAGAATTAAGGTTTTAGGCATCGTACTTCAATTTTATTTTTTATTTTTTAAAATCTATATTTCTATTCTTCTATTTGAATAAAATTAATACTATTATTAGTTATTAATTGTAATGGTATTATTTCTTAAGACATCTCTATAATATTTATAATTTTTTTTAATAGACAACCAATAATAAAAAGTAATATTTTAGGATTCAGTATTCTTATAAAATAATTTGTTTAAGATATAATTGTTTTTAAATATTTTCTTTGATGGATATATGATTATATATAAGAGGCATTTGGGTCGTGGTGTAATGGCTAAAGTGTTGGACTATGGCCCCCAAAGTAAGTGAGTTCGAACTCTAGTCTCGCTACTACGTTCACTTTTGGACTAATACTTTTGAGAATTGTATGAACCCCCTTATACCTCCAGTTATAGGTTAAATAGTATCACTGTTGTTTTTCTACAAGGATTTTTAATGGCATATCGACCTTTGTGGGTTATTTAATGGCAAAGCTGTCCTTTTAGAATAAGAGTAATTGTAATATTTAACCCATAGCTGGGGGATAAGGAAGCTCATATCTTTCCAAAGAGTATTAATTCGAAAGTGAATCAAAGTTCGATCATGATTATAAGAGGTTACTGTTCACCACGGATATTATGAAAATTTATTTCTAAGGAAAACTCTAGCCAACCACATGCGGCTCTTGATTTGGCCAGAGTGGAAAAGGAAGGAATCTCAGACAAAATAGCACCAAAAAGTTACTTCCTCTTTTTGTCGAGAACTACTATTGAACCCTCTGTACGAATTCAGGGACCAAACTGATGACACGAAAAACTTAAGCCAGCTGATGGGTTTTGTCACTCGCTTCTTGAATGGAGCTTCCCAAGAAATAAAAGTTGAATCAAACGAAAGTCGACTACTGAAATTCTACCAAGTTAAACAACTCAAAGAAAATTCAACCGAGAGTTCTGCTGAAAAAGAACTAAAGAACACTCGCAATTTAATGAACACTGAAACATTTCAATAATAAAAAAAAAAAAATACTCAAATTCAAAGAATTTTGTTTCCCGGACACTCTCTCAGGTAAATTCCTGCAAATTACACTAAAATTTGCAACACTTTATCTTTTCTATCCTTTTCTTGTTTCTTTGTATAAAAATTCCTTTTTAAAAACTTAATTGTCTGTGTTATCTTTTCGAACCATAATCCGATCTAGAAAGACGCGGAACTTATAGTTTGAACTTACCGTTTAATATTGCAAACTAAAGCCCCCCCCCCCAAATTACCCAGTTAAATAAATGAACCCCCTTATACCACCGTTTAGCTTTAGTGTCACTCACATTCCGACAAATTTTAACCTTTAAATTTCACTTCATATCAAATTTTATTCCTTCTAAATTCTTTTACATTGCACATTTTATCCTACAAATTTTTTTTTTTATTGATATTCCTCTTTAAATTAGAGTGTCATCCATAAATAGAAACATCCTTAACCATTTATAGAAAGTTGTTTGTTCGAAACCAAAGACACAAAGATTTTATAATTTCTAGCGAAACATACAGTCAAAATGGATATTATCAGGGATTATTTATTACTAAACTTTACAGCCACGAAACTGTTACTAAATATAAAATCGTAACTAAAAGGAAAATTGCACACACCCACACCCACACACACACACACACACACACACACCTGCAAGGCATTCATAAAATTGTTTACAGTGTTTCAATCTTGAAGAGATTGGTTAAGTAGTACCTCATAATATCAATTTAGGTTATATGATATTCTATTGGGGATGATAAAATTCTATTATCTTTCATTTACTTCTAATTTTATACGCTTATCTCAGAAGAAACTCAAACTTAAAAAATAAAAATTCCTTAATCCATTCATCATTATCATGTCGTGCTGGAAGCACGGATATCCCTGACCCTCTCTCGCCACTACTTTTCCCTATCGTTTATCGCCTCAGGCAGGTCTTCTGGACAACATCCTGTATCCTCACAGTTGCTGAATGTATGTTCGTGCTGGTCGTCCGGCTTTTGCACGGCTATGTGTGGGGGTCCATAAAAGTACATCACTAATGAGTTCGTCCCTGCTTCTCCAGCAGTGTCCTGCATGTCTGGTTCATCTAACTGGAATAGTTTTTGTGATAGGAGGCAGGTGGCCGTACAGTTGGTGTCTTGTGGGGTGTTGCCGCCAGGACTTGTTCAAGAGAGTAATCTATTAATACAAAATGAAAATACTGATTGTATCGGACAGAAATTCCAAAATCCAAAGTTTACAATTTGGATTCAGAGTCACTGTCTCAACTCAGAGTTTAATACCTATTTCTACTACTTTTTTCATTTTTGGGGACAGGGACTAATTACATTTCCAAATGTTTCTATGCCAGTGACTGGTGTGTTGGGGTAGGTGGAGACTTATTTTTTTCTTAAGTTTATGAATTTTGTCTGAGGTTTTGGAGACGTCTTTGCTATTAAAATTTAAATGAAGCAAAAAAAAAAAAAAAAAAAAAAATTCACCCCCACCCACAACCAGTTTCTACTGTAGAAACATTTGGAAATATAATTAGTCTTTATGAATGTAAAAAAAGTTGGTGACCTTAGGCGAGGGTCACCCAAAGGCTCCCTTTTCAATAGTTACCACGACGAGGTGGTAGGGGAGGGCGCAACTCTATTCTCTGGATTGCTCCAATTTACCCTTGATCCTTACCTTATAATGCTGAGTGTTAAGCAAGGCGGCATCAAGTACTATGCTTTTTTGCCCAGTCAGCTGGGACCGTAGAATACACCGACTGCTTCTCTGCAGAGACCCCACAACGAGTGTTCTAGATATGACACTAAACGATCTGATGGTGAGGTTCCAGTGATACTGGGGCTTTAGGGAATGCAGAACACCCCTTCATTGCCATTGCTTCCTGGTCCATTCTAGCCGGAGTGGTAGCACCTGATAAGGCCCTGTCTATGAGTTTAACAGAATTAAACAGTGGTTTCTTGAGTATAGTTTTTTTGCATTTAAACTGCGTATTTATACTAAACTGAATTGTTTAAAATAGACCTATTTTGAGATTTAAACTGCGTACTTATGCTAAACTGAATTACTAGAAATAGAACTGTTTGAAATCTAAACTGTATACTTATGCTAAACTGAATTATCTGAAATAAAACTGTTTTGACATTAACTGTGTATTGCCCTGTCGGCTGGGGCTGTAGAATACATCGACTGCATCTCTGCAAAGGGGTAAGTACCCAAAACGAGTGCCCTGGATATGACACTAAACAATCTGATGGTGAGGTTCCAGCTCTAAAGTCCACTCTGGCCAGGAATGGTAGCACCTGATAGGGCCCTATCTTTGAGTTAAATAGAACTAAACTGCATACTTATGCTAAACTGAATTGTTTGAATAAAAACTAAACTGAATAGCTTGAAATAGACATGTTTTTGACAATTAACCTGTGTACTTACGTTTAAACTGCGTACTTATGCTAAACTGAATTGTTTGAAATGGAACTGTTTTTGACATTGGAACTGAATTGTTTAATACAGACCTGTTTTGACATTTAACTTTGAGTAAACAAAATCTATACTTATACTCAACTAAACTGGCTGAATTAGAAGCGTGAATAAACCGAATAGCTTGAAATAGAAATGTTTGTCAATTAAACTGTGTACTCACGCTAAATTGAATTGTTTGAAATAAAACTGAATATTTGTATAAAATGGATTTGGCATTAAATAACCAACAAAGGTTTATATGCCATAAACCCAGCCAACCAACCATTTTTGAGTCTTTCGCTGGACTCGACCTGGGATTGAACCCCGGTCTCCTAGACAATTGGCGAACACTAATTATTTATCCTCCCGAATATAAAAGCTCTCCCCCCCAAAAAGCGAAAAAACACAGATAGATGTTAAACCTTTAACTGAGACTTCATATAAGAAAAATGTTTAATGGTTACGTTATCCACTGCAAGAGAAAAGAAATAATATCACAAAGCACGAAGACCAACCTACCAAATCTGACGAGAAAAAAAATGAGGTTATGTGGATTTTCACAAAGTTAAACCTGACATAATTTAAAAAGTGTAAGTGTATGTTATCTTCATTATTATTTCCTTTTCACGAGTTTCGTTTTAAAGAAACAGAATTAAGACTAAAAACGTCTGAAGTAAGTAGAAAGAAAAATTTCCACCAAAATAAAATAATTCATTTGCCGAAGAAAATCCCGAATTAATTTCTGCAGAAAAATTGTGTGTACGCGTAATGGTAGAATGATATAATCTCGCATATAACTGATCAAGCTAAAAAAGGATTGTTGGATTGTTAAAACTTAAGAGGAACAAGGTGGGGGTCTTTTTTCTCGCCTCCATAACCACTGAGATATCCTGTCTCGGCTTGTTTTTGGATAACTGTCTCTGAGAGAGGAGAGTATTTGACAAATCACACAAGCATAGAGCAAAAGAAACCATTGGATGCAGCATGGTGGATGTGAAGTAATGCAGATAAATCCAACGTTGGCTTCACAGGACGTTTCACAAGATGCTGAGCGGAAGAATCTCAGATCAACGGCCAGGATTAAATAGTCCAGTCAGAAAACTAATGCTACTTATCTGTTGCGTCTACTGACAGAGAAAAAAAATACAACCCACGAAAAATTACCATGACAAATCTAAATCGTACGTCCAAACTGCATCGCGCTTCACGGGGTAAACGAGAAGTGCGTTCTGTTGAAAATGGAGCTTTGGCACCAGCGTTCGAAAAATTAGCCCCAGAGCCCAAAATCCAACTTAGAATCAAAACGTTTAAACTCAATAAACTAGCTACCTGAGCTTACATGTACAGTCGAGCACAATATAGACATTATATGCGTGCAATAAAATAAATATTATCTGAGAAAACCAGAAATAAAATGCCATGATATCGGTAATGGGTGGACCAATGCAGCCTTAGAAGGCGGAGAACTGCTTGTTAATCTTCGTGCTTTAAAATCGCTGAATAGCATGAAGAAAACCTAACCGAGAATTATGTAAGCTCCATTTAATAACTCTTGTACAACTATCGTCTCTTGCTACAGTCCTACAATTACCAGTGATGAAATGGATATCACAACCTTCTACAATGGGCTATCTTCCTTGCTTGACATATTCCCAAACACAACGTTCTAATCATTGGAGGAGAAATGAATACAACCTGCTAAATAGAAATGGCGTATGTTTAACACAGTGTTCCCTCAAGTACAGTTTTTAATATCGAAACACTCAATTCTCCCCCCTCCACAAAAAATAGAAACGGATGTTGTCCAGAAGACCTGCCTGAAGCGATGAACGATAGGGAAAGTGGCGAGAGAGGGTCAGGGATATCCGTGCTACCAGCATGACATGATGATAATGATAAGTACTGTGTAATAAACATGGAGGATTAGGTACGTGTTTACATATCACTTTTTCCTAAACTTAAAGATCCATACACACAGACATACATACACACACGCGCGCACGTCTGTGTGAACAAGTATACTGTCCATTTATATATATGGACAGTAGACTATGTTCACACACACTCACACACACACGTCTGAGAGTGTGTATGTCTGTAGCTTTAAGTTTGAGAACAAGTTTAAAAAAAACCCAAAAACTAAGATGCAAACACTTATCCTCCATGTTTTTACTTTACAAATTGTGAAAATGTTACACGTCTGATGATTGAAAATACCTTAGGAAACCGACAGTTGCACGAAGTAAAACGTTGTGTATAAAAGTCTTAATACGTTATTTATGCTTTTAAAAATTTTTTTTTTTTTTTTAGATAATCTTAAATCTATTTTATAACACATAAGATATAGATATGATTATCATTAAAATTTAACGCTAAAAGCGTTTTTAAGTTGTAAAATGTTTACTATGCTGAATTCACGAACAATAGAGCAACATTGCAATATATTTCAAGTATAAAATAAGGTAATAATGATAGAAGATAAAAACTCACGATTTAGAGTAAGGGAGCCTTCGGGTCACCCTCGACTAAGGTCGCCAACTTTACTTTTACTTTACTGTTAAATACTAGCTCACCTGAATATCGACAACATGGAACTCAGAATTATGAGTTTTTGTTCTGTTTTATTATTATTTGATTTTATTCCTTAAATATATTATGTATAGACACACACGCACACACTCTGGTGCGTACAATTTTTTTTGAATATCTTTAAGTAGAGCATAGTTCTAAAAAAATAAAAAATAAATAAAAAAAGGACCTTTTTCGGTCACGTCTCGTCAGAGAACTTCGTGACAAAAGCAAGCAATAAAGAAAAAAAAAAAAAAAAAAAAAAAAAAGATTGTAGAATTTCTTTTTCTTACAGAGGCGTTCTTTATCAGTAAATACCAACCGGCTCTCCGTAAGTAAAAGGTATTCTTCTACAAAATTTCGTTCAACCCTGCTGATTTCACTGCAACTAAGCCTGATCAATTCCAAGAAAAAAAAAAAAAAAAAAAAAAAAAAAAGAAAGAAAAAAAAAAGAAAAAAAATATAACCAATCCTCCCAGGTAGACGTTTTCTTTTTCTCCCCCACTCTTTGTAGGTTTTTTTTTTTCTTAGTCGTCAACTACCTTTCGGTTTATTCCTCTTCATTCCTTGCTTTTGTTACAGAGTTCTTTGACGAGACGCAACCGAAAAAAAATTTCCTTTTTTCAGAACATGATGTATGTTCTATTTAAAGCTATTCTATTATCTATCTTCCTATATATCTCACATTGACTCATTTTTTAAATCATGGGCTTACAGTTCTAGCCAACACTAATGAGCTGATTTTAGGTATTTTTCCCATTTCGTCCTTGCTATCAAGAAAAACAGTGATACATAAGCCAGCAACCGTCCGATCATTCTTATAGCTGCAAAATATATCTGCATTTTAGAGCATACAAGCTAATGTCATGCTCAAGTAGCTGATGTCATAAACCATTAACACAATCCTCAAGAAATTCACCGCAATTGCTGCTTCACGGAACACTAAGCAAAGCTTAATTATTCAACTGGCTGGCTGTTCATACTTAGCGATTGTTTCTGAATTGCGTATTTTGTAGTGCATAATGAATTAGATGTTGCATCTAATCTCATGTTAGAGACGTAGGCTTTCCTTCAAGTTAAACTGGTACGGATATTATCATCTTGTGTCCAAACTGGCAGGTAGGAACCAAGAAAAAAAAAAAGAACTTTGGTATTCTGCTTAGTACTTGCAGTGGACTGAGAACTAGGCTAGCAGAATATTGTGAATGAAACTTCCACCCTTACTGTGTGCTCTATACTATTGCCATTGTAGTATTGTTGATAGACAATAAATAATTGTTTATATCTAAAGTAATATCGTATGAAAGATTTATCAGATACATCTTTACAGAAAGGCTTTCTTAAACTAAGCGTTTATACCACATCAAATTTATTTCAATCAGAAGGCAAGTCCCCTTGATATAATAACTAAAGTGCTGGACCGCTGCCTTGAAGTAAGCGAACTAACTCCAGTCATTCTGTTGCTTTCTCTTTCGGACAAATACCCATGGGAAAGGCATGAACCCTTTATCTCCCTAGCTATGAGTTAAATAGTACAACTACTATTCTTCAAGGATGGCTTTGGGATTAAATAACCCATGAACGCTATCAAACAAAGAAACCAAACAACACCTTTACCTTAATCATCATGACCTTAAGCAGCAGGGTTCCATTCATAAATATTGAATTTTGTGTACGTATGCAAGGTTACCGGTAGTTGAAAAGACTCAAAGAAAATTGTTGCCTTTTAAAATGATTGATGCAGACGATGGGAGATTACTGAGCATAACTAGGCCTTTTCCAAGGTTAGGCTTTTTTTAATTTATCGACAAGACCACACCTTGCATTTGTAAATTGTGTCAGCTATCGAACAGTTCAATAACTTATCATTCAGTTGCTACCATTTATTGAACACCAATTATTACGTAATAATCAACCTGAACGAAACTTTACCAGCCCGGTTGCTGCATCTATAGATTTTGTTTTGACTGGAGACAAAGCGCAAATAATTGTAACGCCTCTGTCTATGTTTAAAGGCTTAAATCAGTTGTTCAATCACACACACACACACACTATATATATATAAAACGAAACTTACCAATAAAAACAAATACATAAGAGAAATGGTTCTTGTCGTTGAAAATGAACATAGCGACTAGAGTTCAAATCCTAGACAAAGCGGTTTGCATTTAACATAGCACTTATCCCCTTGGGAAAGGTATGAATCCATCAATGGATAAATAGTCTGGCAGACTAGGCTCTTTAACCGTGATTGTGCAACCGGTCTAAGAGAAGGAAAACAGAGTTCAAATCTCTTAAGCTCCGCTTAAAATTGACCTTGTGTCACATCCTTCTTGTGTAGAGGGGTTGGGTAAATACATACAAACATATGTTTGCGTACGATTTGCCAACATATATGTATGTGCAAATAAGGAAAAAGTGGTTGATTCCCTCTCTTCTATTTTCGAAAGTAAGACGATATATATATATATATATATATATATATATATATATATATATATATATATATATATATAAACACGCACACACAAGTGCCTTTAATTGGTTTCCAGACTTTTTTTGTACAGGCATTTAAAATTGGCGTAGACTCTTGAAAATTCAGCATGTTATTTCTATATATCTTATCAGATGACTGACCAATTTTAATGATTTCAGGTTCAAATGAACAGCTACAGCATCAATTGGAATACACCCTACTAAAGCCAGATTGTCACAGCTGGTGAATTTCAAAAATGCAATCTGGACGTGAGGACACTTAAGAAGAACGATATTCAATAAAATTATGTTTTAAACTTGAAAAAAAAATGCCACAGAAAAGTATGGAATGCTTCAGACTGTTTTTGGAGCATCTTGCATGAATTGAGAATCAGTTTTTGAGTGGCATAAGAGATTCAAGGAAGGTAGGGAGTCTGTGAGGGATGATGAGAGGTGTGGGAGGAGTAAGGAAGTCAGAACATCAGAATTGATTGGCCAAATAAAGAATTTCATGGATAAGGACCGTCGTGTGTATATATAGAGACAATAAGTGCACAGTTTGATATCAGTGTAGGAACTGTACTCACAATTATTCGCGAGGAACTGAAGATGTGGAAGATTTGCGCAAAGTTTGTCCCAAGGGTGCTCAGAGAAGATCAGAAAGACGTTGTCATGACAGCAGGGAGATGGTCGAGCTGATCAATTCAAATTCCGCAGTTCTTGATGCTCTGTTGACCTGCGATGAAAGCTGGATCTACTACTATGAGCAAGAGAGAGTTCCCAGTGGAAGCATGCTGACTCTCCCAGACCCAAGAAGGTCAGACAGAGCAAATCCACCCACAATCTTTTGATCCTTTTTTTAAAAGCACTGGCTTGATCTACATGCGCTGGGTTACCACTGGACAGACAACCAACAAGGAATACTATGTTGAGATTTTAAGGGAGTTCAGGAAGAAATCCCGTTGGAAGAGGCCAGCACTCTTCAAATTGGGTCAGTGGCATTTCCACCAGGACAATGCACCAGTCCACAACTCCATCCTTTTCACAGACTATTTGACCAGATGGGCATCAAGACAGTTCCTCACTCTCTCTATAGTCCAGACCTTACTCCCTGTAACTTTTGGTTATTCCCTTAGCTCAGAGGCTGTCGTTATGAAACAATTGAGGAGATGAAAGAGGCTGTGACGAAGGTCACCGACACGCTCACACAAGAGAACTTCTATGAGTCCTTCCAGAAGTTGTTGGAACGGTACAAAAAGAGCATTGCAGCCGGAGCAGATTACTTCGAAGGGGACTAGAGTTTCATGTGTGTACTATCAATAAAAGTGCTCATACGAAAAAGTCTGAAACTTTTAATGAGCCTTATATATATATATATTACACACACACACACACACACACACACACACACACACACACACAAATAGATATGCTACACTACCAGTCCATTTTTTTTTTTGGTGGGGGTGTATCAACTGTTTTAAAAAAGGTAAAGAGGCGCGTGATCGGACAGTTAAAATCTAGGAAATGGACATAGTTACTCGGGTTCATATCTTAGATAAGACTGTTTGCTTTTCACATAGCACAAACACTCGTGGAAAATGTGAAGGAGTTGGGTTAATACATTTAAAAAAAAAACAACAACAAAAAAAAAAAAAACCTCGAAAATAATAAAAATAAATAAAAAACAAAAACAAAACAAAAACTAAAAATACAAACTTTTCTCTTTCTCAACAAAGAAACATTCCTATTTATCTTGTCCGTTTTGTTCGTTTTTCCCTACCTATATATATATATAGCTTTGTTCAACTTAATTTAGCACAGGAATACTGAAAGCTATAGAAAATAAAATTGGTCAATACAGTTAAGATAAAGAAAAGTATCCATCCCATCAATATACGCCATAATGTTTCTCTCCCTTACAATGTAGATTCGTTTTCGTCGATATATTCTTTTCATTCTCTCGGGTATCTTTCCAAACTTTACTCTTGTATGTCCAAAAAGTAAGACATAAACACTTACTAATCCTCCATGTTTATTACAATTCCAATAGAATATTGTGAAAACGTTATCATCACTATATTACTTTTCCACGTCGCCTTCATTGCACTTATCCCATTGGTGCATAAACGCATGAATACTCTCCTCGAAGAACGTGGCTTGGAGTCAGTTGTGCGCAATGTATTCAACAATAAAAGACAACATAAAAGCTTTTAATTCAAGATGACCATCTTTGAGATAAGGTTGTGGAACTTGGTCATCCCAACTTGGTAGTTTGTAAAATAGTCCACGTGATGTTGGGATATCACTTTCGTCGTTGTGGGTCCATGAAATAAAATAAGAAGTTATTACTGTCGGAGCGTAACTCTTGCGAGCATGACATGTCGACTTGTTCATCGATGGCGTAAATGCATGGCCAGTGGTGATGACTATGTTGGAAAAATATTGTTTTAAACTTAAAAAGTCGCTTTATCCAATGGTGTTATTGTGCTCTTTGGAGACTTTACTTTCAGGAGAGACCTTCATGTATACAATTCTAAGTTGTCAAAAGTTTTCATAGAAAATATTAAATATCCTAGTCACAGGAATGCTATATACGAGTATCATTCAATAAAAAAGGTGGATTTTGCATAATCAGTTGACAATTGTTTACAGATATACCATTTTTTGATGCGAATCAATGTCCAGCAAGACCTTCTTTACTGACAGTTGCGGTTGGAAAGTTAAGTTTTTTGAACAGCCTCAAAACAAATATTTTTGCGTGATTAAAATAATTTTTGCAATAAACGAATTCTAAAGCAATGCAGAGTTTACATTCATGAAAAAATTCTGAAAAATCAAAGAATTTTTTCCAAAATATTTCTCCTTATTGATTGAATAAACCTTGATTTTTTTGTGCTAAAAATAAAATGTTATTTTATGCGAGAAATAAAAGCATTATTATTTTATATTGTCTGAATTTTTGAGAATAGGCTTGATAATTTATATTATTTTCAAAATACGGACTATCGTCTTTATTGTTATATAGACGATATTTTGACCGATGCGCCCTTCAATCAATCAATCAATCATAAATGAATCTATTCGATCATAATATCATAAATGGAAGTTTTGAATTACTTAAAGACACGGTGGCAGTAATACCACCGTGATTTTATTCTTATTTGATGAAACATTAAGTATTTTTCATCTAGTTCATTAAATGAGAAATCATAAAATTGATCGTTCATCTGAAATTGATTTGCCTGATTAGGTCATAAGAGAACAAACTCAGCCGAGCAAAGATTATTATTGAATGAATAAATAATAATAATAAAACATCTAAACAGATTGCCGATTATGTTTTTTGGTCCACAATTCCAAACATTCCTTTTACTTATTTAATCTACTTTATTTGCTTACATTTTTTTCCGTTCCAATTAATATCCTACCAATTGTAATTCAATTCCTGTAAACAATCCAGCGAAATATTCGCTCCATATTCACACACCGAAAAACCACAATGTCACTGTGCATGACACATGCATATTACAGTCATTAGCATGGGAGCCAAAATAACAAACAATGATACACTCAATAAATAATAGTAAATAGATCGATTAGTTATCAATACCACAAATGAAAATAAAATAAGTGAATGTAGCATATAGTATAACATGAGACACGACAGGGCTGGAAAGGTGATTCACTGGGAATTGTGCAAGAAATTGAAATTTGATCATATTACAAAATGGTATATACACACAAACTAAAATCCTTCCCAGAGAATGAGACGTATAAAATTCTCTGGTATTTTGAGACACAAACAGGTCACCTAATCCCGACTAGATGACTAGACCTAGTGATAATTTAAAAAAAATCTTGTGGTCTAGAGGACTTGGCCTCCTACTGGATCACTGAGTGAAAATCAAAGAAAGCGAAAAGATAGACAAGTACTTAGACCTTGCCAGAGAACTAAGAAATATGTGGACCAGGAGTTGACGGTGATACCAACTGTAATTGGCGCACTTGGAACGGTCCCCAATAGCTTGGAAAATAGGCAGGTGGAATTGGAACTCAGAGGCAGAATCGAGACCATACTGATCATCGTATTGTTAAGATCAGCTAGAATACCTGAGGAGATTTCCTATCACTCAAACTCCAGTGAAAAACAACAAGTTAAAACTGATGAGTTAAACTTGCAATAACAATGATAATAATAAAACGACAATAACCAGAAAACAAAAATGGAGAGAAAAACAACTCTATAGACGTTTTAAGCGACTAAAAAGCGACATTTCATACGAGAAAACGTAGACGTGGCTATGAAAGGGAAACCTTAAGAGAGGAAGTGAATCCCTCTAAATAGCAGCACAAAACAACACCGAAAGAACCAATCATATCAAAGCAAGAATAGATGAGACACAACAGAACAGCAGATGTAGGTTAAGTGATGATAGAGACGAAACGATCAATCATATAAGCAAATGCCGCAAATTAACTCAGAAAGACTATAAGACTAGACATGACTGCGTGGGCAAGGTGATCCACTGGGAATCGTGCAAGAAATTGAAATTTGACCATACGAACAAATGTTATATGCACAATCTGTCATGGAGAATGAAACTCACAGTTCTGGGATTTTGAGATACAAACGGATCACCTAATCCTGGCCAGGCGACCAGACCTTATAATGAAAAAAAAAAAAAAAAAAGTAAAAAGAACTTGCAAATTGTAGACTTTGCTGTCTCGGCTAAAATTGTAAAAAATTGAAAAGAAGGATATGTACCTCGATCTTGCAAGGGAATTGAAAAAAACCGTGGAACATGAAAGTGACGTTTATACCAATTATAATTGGTGCTCTTGATACAGTCACGGAAGGATTAGGAAATAACTAAAGGAGTGGAGACCGTGTAAACTACAGCATCGTTGAGATCGGCCAGAATATTGAGTGAGAAGAGTCCCGTTGATTTGTGGAGACTTACTGTCATTCAAGCTTCAGTGAAAGACCATCAGTTAACGCTGATGTGAAAAACTTTCAAGGAGTATATATATTTTATTATCATAATAATAAATATTATTATTATCATTAACATTCTCGCTGATATTTAAGAAAAATTCCAAAGACCCAGGGGAAGAAGAACTAAACTTTTTAAATTCATATTCGTTGATATTTGGAAATTATATATATATATATATATATATATATATATATATATATATATATATATATATTATATATATATATATATATATTTCTAAAAATCTTTGCTTTACTATCGAAGTAAACTTTGGTTTTTAAAAAGTCTGGAAATTTAATATTTAGTAATCCACTAAATAAACATAAGAAAGCAAAGGAGAGGGAGAGAAAAAAAGCGGAGTATTGCTGGAATTTGCTAACAGCTGTCTGTCACTCCTGGGTCTCGTGACTGGAACGTTTTTTTTTTGCAAAAGTAGTTTCCGAGGAGAGTCAGATATGTATAAATGAACAAATTGTCTTAAGAAATGAGCGAGTTGTGCCAAGGTCTAGCTTAGTGGAATCCGCAAAATGATTTGGTGGTTTGGGTTTTATGGCATATCAACCATTGTAGGTTATTTAATGCCAAATTCATTTTTATACAAATAAACAGTTCTATTTCAAACAATACAGTTTAGCATAAGTATACAGTTTAATTGTCAAAAACATTTCTATTTTAAGTTATTCAGCTAATTCAAACAGTTCTAATTCAAACAATTTAATCTAGTATATAGTTTTTTTTTGTTTACACGCTAGTTAAATGTCAAAACAGTTCTATTTCGAACAATTCAGTTTAGTGTAGTACTGTTTCAATGTCAAAACAGTTCTATTTCAAACAATTCAGTTTAGCATAAGTACGCAGTTTAGTTATATTTGACCCATAGATAGGGCACTATCAGATGCTACGACTCTGGGCCAGAGTGGACCAGGGAGCGATGGCAATGCAGGGGTACTCTGCATTCCCCAAAACTCCAGCATTACAAGAACCTCACCATCAGATTGTTTAGTGTTATAACTAGGACACTCGTTGGAGGTGTCGTGCCCCTCTGTAGAGGTGCAGTCGATGTCTTCTACTGCCCCAGCCGACTGGGAAATCCACAAAATGGTTTGGTTTCTGGTTTCTTTGTTTAATGGCATATCAACCTTTGCAGGTTATTTAATGCCAAAGCCATTCCTCCTAGAAGAATAGTAGTGGTACTATTTAACCCATAGCTGGGATGATAAGGGGGTTCATACCTTTCCCCAAGGGTATTTGCCCGAAAGTCCACAAAATGAATGGAGTTGAACTGCGTAGATATTACTGATGGCTATAACCAAATTCAAGTAAAATCTAACAGTTTAAATATAAAATTAGTTGTTAAACCCTAAAAGTCAGTTAAAAGTGACTTAACTAAGTAATGACTTTGTAATTTTAAAGCTGTAGTTTTTTTATGGCCCGGCTAAGTGTCCTCTTTCTTGAAAGAGTAACTGGCCACATCTGTGACAGGAGCACAGATAATAATTAACCCCTGAATCTGGTATTCTCGCAATGGACAAAATAAGCTAACAAAAAAGTAATTCCATCTTATTTTAAAAGCAATCCTACGCAAAGAGCGTATAGGAAACGGATGGGCAGGATCTGCTGAATTTAATACAAGTCAAAGACTTGCCGACAAAGCGATATTGATTTTAAAGAAAGGATGGTTGTCTAAACTAGATATACCAGAAATTTTGGGGCTGGTAAATCGTGAATAACATTCAAAACAAATCACAACGGAACCTAGCATCATTGTATCTGTAGTAACACAAGAAGATAGGGAAAACTTAGAACTGCTAAAAAATTCATGAATGAACAGAAAGCTACATAACCATCCTAAAAGAACCAAGACTGGAAAAAAAAGTCGAGGTAGAGACCGAAAAAGTAAATAAATTATAGCAACATATCTCAAAAGACAACATCACCGATCTGATCAGGGAAACTACTAAGTGATAAAATTGCTATCCCTCTTAGAATTGGAACTGACCGCCCCCAACAAAAACAAAGATTTTGATTTTCTGTAAGTATAAAACCGCTGCAAAATTACATGAATATTTAGAGCTTTTATAAGAACAATGCAATTGAAGAATTACTTGAATATTCTCAGAGATTCGGGCAAAATTAATCAACTACGATCGTCATTTTTTCTTTTTTTCTATTGACATGAGAAAACTAGGAAAATAATGATATATGTATTTTTCAAAAATGTTTATTACTTCATCAAGCAATTCTTTTTTCTTAAAAAGCAAAATAACTCTCCGATAATTTGGTAACTTACACACGAGAAAATCACTAAACTGATGATTTTCGTCGAACAAATGTACATTTATAAAGTCGGTAAAAATCTCCCAAGAAAGGACAAGGGAAGTTTTATTGTAGCGGCGTCTCAAGTGCTAAGTTCTCTAAGTGCAAAGCTTTACTCAGTGGGTAACGTAACCTTCGTGATAAGAATGTCACTTCTCCCGCTAATCACGCTGAGAAGAAGGCAACCTTCAAGATAAAAATAAAATGAAATGAAATAAAATTTATCATTAGTTGGAACAATCCTTAGAAGAAATGGTAGTTCCTTACGCAAAAATAATCTTCTCTTCAATAAAAATAGTTGTTCTACATTTAGATCTGAAATGGTTTTCCCTCTTTTAAATACTAAGGCGAGTCAAACGTTTTGCAATATTTGCGTACGTGCTGGTTTCTAGAATAAACTCCAGGAATGCAAGGGAACTGAACATAGCACACCCAGCATAGAATCTGGGCTAAGCCCTGTCGGATTATTGTTCCAATCCATGGCTCATATTCTGCGCTCATGATCATTCAACAACCAAGAGGAGGTGGAAGCTTCAGCGAAAGAGTTCTTTGCCTCGATAAACAAGGACTGGTATTACTGTGGGATCAAAGAATTTGCAAAAAAAAAAAAAAAAAAAAAAGGTGGATTCACCCAGCATATATTCCGGACCTAGCCTCGTCGGCTAATTACTTGTTCTGATCCATGGCTCACATCTTGCGCTCACGATCATTCAACAACCAAGAGGAGGTGGAAGCTTCAGTGAAGGAATTCTTCGCCTCGATAAACAATGACTGGTATTACTGTGGGATCAAAGAATTCGAAAAAAAAAAAAAAGGTGGCTTCATCCAGCATATATTCCGAATCTAGCCCCTTCGGATAATAACTTGTTCTTGTCCATGGCTCACTTCCTGCAACCTTGACCCTTTAAAAGTCCAGTGGAATTAGAAGTTTCAGTGAAGCATAAAATTGGTGTCAGCGTTATATCTATGAACTGGTAAACGAATAACTGCAGAACGTGTAACAATGGCTTTACTTTGAATGCTAAGCTGCTTTTATTGTAACTTGAAGAAGAAAGCAAATAAGTTATCAAAATATTGCAAAGTTATGGCAGGATAGGTTATTTTGTTTCATTAGATAAGAATAAATTTAATTCGGTGTCTCCACTGGGAATTGTGCAATATCTTTGACCATACAGACAAATTATACCAATACAGACCAGAATCTGTCCCAGAAAATGAGACAAAATCGTCATGGTTTTTTTTTTTTTTTTTTTTGAGATACATACGAATCACACAATATCAGCCAGAAGACCAGACGTAGTGATAGTCAACAAGAAAAAAAAAAGAGAAACTACCTGAATTGTGGACATTGGCGTCCCGGCAGATCAGAGAAAAATAAAAGAAAGGGAAAAGATTACTACATAGACCTTGCCAGAGAACGAAAAAAAAAAAAGAAAAGAAAAAAGCACACACCCCCACACAAAATGGAACATGAAGGTGACGGTGATACCAGTTGTTATTGGCGCGCTTGGAACAATCCCCAAAGGAGTAGTAAATGGACTTGTAGACATAGAAATCAGAGAACAAGTGGAGACCACCATCAAGGAATCAGTATCATTAAGATCAGCCAGAATACCGAGAAGAGTCCTGGAGACTTTGGGAGATTTGCTGTGACTCAAACTCCAGTGAAAGACCATCAGCTAACGCTGGTGGGAAAAACTATCAAGAAGTAAAATAATTATTAAGTAAAGTTGGCGACCTTAGTCGAGGGTAACCTGAAGGCTCACTTTTCGATAGCTACTACACCGATGTGTCGGGGAGAGCGCTACTCCTTCCACTGGATTGCTCTACTTTACCCTTGATGCTTACCTTATAATGCTGAGTATTAAACAAGGCGGCATCAAGTATCATTTTTTGAGTCTTTGGTATGACTCGATCAGGGATTGAACCCCAATCTCCGGGACAATTGGCGAACACTCTACCCATTAGGTAATAATAATGTGGTATTTTGAAACTACCACTGTGTCAGTTATAGTCGGAGCCCTGATTATGAGCCAGAAAAGGACAGAAAACATTAACTAGTTATCTAGCCGTTCCAACCAATATTAAATAAAAAATGCACTTTGCGGAATTGTTTATCTTCTTAGGACAGTACTGTCAACGTTACTGAAAAATATCACTCTAAAAAGGCAACAAAAACAAATACATAGAATATATATATCATAGCTACCCTCCCTGGCACTTGGTCTTGAGCAAAAAGTATAGTAAGAAACTGAAAGTATAGCTGAAAATTGAATAAGTTGGTTGGTTGTGTTTTACAGCATATCAACCCTGAGGGCCAAATCCTGTTTATACAAATATATCAAACATGCATGATTCGTAAATAGATAGCTTGTAGGAAATTTTTTAAAAACGAGTCAGAACTCATTTGTTTGCACGCAGTTAGATGGTTTCCAGTATTGCCATCTAACGCTCATAGTTTTATTTGCATACTGTTAAATGTTTTCAGAGTGTTCGCCAATGGCCCGGGAGACCTGGGTTCAATCCCAGGTCGAGTCATACCAAAGACTTTAAAAATGGAACTTGATACCACCTTGCTTAACACTCAGCATTATAAGGTACGGTTCAAGGGTAAAGTGGAGCAATCCAGGGAATGGAGTAGCGCCCTCCCCTACACCTTGGTGTAGTAGCTATCGAAAAGGGAGCCTTCGGGTCACCCTCGACTATGGTCGCTAACTTTATTATCTGATACTAATAGTTTTATTTGCATACATTTAAGTGCTTTCCAGTATTGCTGTCTAAATGAATAGTTTTATTTGCACATGGTTAAATGGTTTCAGTTATTTGTATATAATACAAATAATTCAATCTAGCAGTCATTTGTTTGTACGCAGTTAGATGGTTTCAAGTTTAGAAAATGATTACGTATTTGTATTTGACCCACAGATGGGACCCAAGCATGTATTTCCACTCCAAGTCAGAGTGTATCTGGGAGTAATGGTAATGATGGTGTATTCCACATCCCCCAAAGCTCCATAACTGGAGCCTCACCATCCAGGATTCTAGTTGGTGTGTGTGGGGTTGCCCCTCTTCAGAGAAGCAGTTGGCGTATTCTAAAGCCCCTGCCGAATGGGAAGGAAAATAATAATAATAATAATAATAATGAATGGGCGGGGAAGGTGATCCACTGGGAATTGTGCAAGAAGTTTAAGATTGAGCATACGAATAAATGATATATGCACAACCCAGAATCCGTCCGAGAAAATGAGACACAAAATTCTTTGGGATTTTGAGCTAAAACGGATCATCTTATCTCGGCCAAACGACAAGACATAGTGCTAATCAACACAAAGAAAGAAAAAAAAAAAAAAAAAAAAAAAAAAAAAAAGAAAAGAAAGAGAAGCTACCGAATAGTGAACTTTGCCGTTCCGGCTGATTACTGAGTAAAACTGAAGGAAAGCGAAAAGAGAGATAACAACTTAGACCTTGCTAGAGAACTGAAAAAACTATGGAATATGAAAGGGACAGTGATACCAATTGTAGTTGGTGCGCTCGGTATAGTCACCAAAGGATTGGTACAGAGACGGGAGGACTGAGAAATTAGAGGACGAGTGGAGACAATCCAAACTACAGCATTGTTGAGATCGGCCAGAATACTGCGAAGAGTCCTGGAGATTTGAGGAGACTTGCTGTCGCTCAGACTCCAGTGGAAAACCATCAGCTAACGCTGGTGTGAAAAACTCTCAAATGAGAAAAAACAATAATAAAAACGTGTTAACATTCGACGCAGAAAATCCTAATCACACAGACAAGAGAAGAAATATTTCTCGTTTGAATGTCGCGGACTATTTCGAGAAGAACGGAAAGGAAACCGCAAGAGAAGAGAAAGCGACAACTTTATATAGACCTTAAAGCTGTTAAAAACAAGACGAAAAATGTTGTCATGATATGGATTGACGACAAAAAGGCCAATGATATCGTCTGGCAAACTTGAATAATAGAATTTCAAAGTTCTATTTCAAACAATTCAGTTTAGTATGAGTACACAGTTTTTTTTGTCAAAACATTTCTATTTGAAGCTATTCAGTTTAGTCAAACAATTCAGTTTTGCATTCAAAAACAATTCCATTTCAAACTATTCAGTTTAGTATAAGTAGTCAGTTTAAATGTCAAAACAGTTCTATTTCAAGCAATTCAGTTTGGTATTAGTACACAGTTTAGTTCTATTTGACCCATAGGATCCTGTCAGGTGCTACCACTGTGGGTCAGAGTGAACCTGGGAGCGATGGCAAAGAAAGGGTACTCCGCATTCCCCTAAGCTCTAGCATTACTAGAACCTCACCATCAGATTGTTTAGTCTCATATCAGGACACTTGTTTGTGGAGGGGGGTCATGCATCTTCCAGGCTGACTCTCTCTCGCTCACCACTTTTACTTGTTATAAAAATGATGCTACTAAGAAAATATACAGGAGGCAACAAAATCACAGGAAAGAACACTATAAATTTGCAGCAACGATTAATTACCAAAAGAAGAAGGTTACATTGAAAACATCTTTAAAACCCATGATATATAACTGTGACAACAGAAATTATAATTTTGAAACCCCGTCGGCTGGAGCTGAAGAATATGCCGACTGCATCTCTGCAAAGGAGTAAGACCCTCACCTTCACAAGTATCCTGGATAAGACACTGAACCATATGATGATGAGGATCCAGTTATGGGGCTTTGGGGAATGTTAAGTACAACTTGCCATTACTCCCGGGTCCACTCTGACCCGAAGTGGTAATATCTGTCGAAGACTCATCTTTAGGTCAAATAGAACTGTTTAATCTTTTATTAGGGATTACTATTAATATAAAGTAGAATTATTAGTGCTATATAGCAATACTTGAAACCAATGAGCTCTGGCTCATTAAAACATTATGTTACCGACATTCTCGTCTCTTAAAAATCATATGCTATATATATATATATATATATATATATATATATATATATATATATATATATATAACAAAACGCAACAAATAATTAAAAACAGTAAAAACTCAACAGTTAACTCAAAACTACACTACCCCTGATGACGATCAAAAGTATGGTCAAAAGGCAGAATATATGGGACAATTCCTTTACCATCTAGACCCGACACTAGAAAAATAAAATGAAAAATAATAAACAACGTTCCATCGTCTTTAACAAAACTTGCTTGAATATTAACTTGCTTTCTAAATATACACTCCGCAATACATAACAGGATTTGGCATTAAATAGACAAAATATAAAATGAATAAATTCAATTCTTGAAACCATTCAACTGTGTGCAGACAAATGATTAATGTTGAAGAGAATTCTTAGAGTTAAATTGCAATACTTGAAACCATTGAACTGTGTGCAAACAAATGAGCTCTGGCTTATTTAAAAACAATGTTAATTACAAACTATTTACTTAAAAGTTATATAATATCTATCTGTAGATAGGATTTGGCACTATTAATTTGGTTTGGTTGGATTTTATGGCATATCAACTATTGCCAATGGTCCAAAGACCTTTAAAATGGTACTTGATACCTCCTTGCTTAACACTCAGCAATATAAGGTACGTATCAAGAGTAAAGCGGAGCAATCCAGGGAAAGGAGTAGCGCTCTCCCCTACACCTCGGTGTAGTAGATATTGAAAAGGGAGCCTTCTGGTTGCCCTCGACTACGGTCGCCAAGTTTATTCTTACTGCCAAATCCTATTTATGCATATATGATTTGCAAATGCACAGTTAGTAGAAAATATTTTTAAACAAGCCAGTGTTATTTGTTTGCACACAGTTAATTGGTTTCAAGTATTGCTATTTAACATTAGTAATTCTGTTTGTCAAGGTTTGGTTTGGTTTAATGGCATATCAACTATTTCAGGTCATTTAATGCCAAATCCTCTTTTATACATATATATATCAAATACATATATGATTTGTAAACACATTTTGTAGATAACGTTCTTAAACGAGTCATGGCTTATTCTTTTGCACACAGTTAAATGGTTCCAAGTACTGCTATGTATCATAAACAATTAATTTAACTATCAGTTATTTGTTTACTACACACATTTAGATGGTCAAACAGTTCTATTTCAAACAATTCAATTTAGCATAGGCCATTTGTTCGCGGACAGTTTAAATGTCAAACAGTTCTATTTGACCCATACATAGGACCCTACCAAGTGCTACCACTCCGGGTCCGAGTGGACCTGGGAGCGATGGCAATGAAAGGGTACTCCGCATTTCCCAAAACTCCAGCATTATTGAAGCCTCACCATCAGAGTATTTAGTATCATATTCAGGATACTCGTTGTGGTGGTGGGGGTCTTACCCCTCTGCAGAGATGCAGTTAGTGTATTCTACAGCTCAATCCGACTGGGCTACTTTCAAGTATTTCTCTCTAACACTAATAATTCTATTTAATAATATCCATTTGTTTTCACAGTTATGTTTCTTAGTATTCCTATGTATCGCTAACGATTCAATTCGACAATTGTTTACACACAGTTAAATGGTCAAAGAGTTCTATTTCTAACAATTTAACTTAACATAAGTCATTTGTTTGCACACACTTTTAATGTCAAACAGTTTTATTTTCCTCCTAGATAGGACCCTACCTAGTGATACCATTCTGGATCAAAGTGAACCGGGGAGCAATGGCAATAGACGGGTATACACAACCTTCTCCAAAGCTCCAGGACTTGAGCCTCACCATCAGATGCGGTTTAGTATCATAATCAGAACACTCCTTGAGGAGTGGGGAGGCGTCCTACTCCTTTGCAGTGGTGTAGTCGGTGTATTCTACAGTTCCGGCCCCTTTGGCTTGATTTGGCATTAAATAACCCGCAAGGGTTGATATGCTATAAAATATAACCAAACCAGATCTTAACTTTGGCATAAAAATGCATCTCTAATAAAAACAACACAATTTGTCACGCTGACGAAAAACAGAAACCACTTCAATCCACGAGTTCACTCCAGTCAACTCACGTCCAGGACGACCAGCTAGAACCTTTTAATATTAAATAACCCCAAAAGGGTTGAAATGCCTTAAAAACTAATCAGCCGACAGAAAGGATAAAAGAACGAAGAAATGAATACCCAGATAGAGCAAGGATTTTTTTAAGGAAACGTGGGGTTTATTTGATGGAGAGGAATGGTGGATAGAATTAAAAATTTATTTCTTGACAGAGCCCTAATATAATTATCAAGTATTTATGCCATGCCATCAAGTATTTATGCCATGGTGAAAACTTTGACTTTATGAATACATAGATATTAATTATTAATTGTGTTTCTAATAGGCTAATAATACGTCTTTAAATCTAGTGCTAATTGTAAAAAAAAAAAAAAAAAAAAAGGGGGGGGGGAATAAACCTAACCGATATAAAAAGAATACAACACTTTACAAAAATTATCACGTGTCTCCCTTTAGCACTGTTTTTTTTATTATGAATTAATTTATATCCCGATAACACTTGACCACGAGCAAAACATGTTAATCTTATTTTCTTAGCTGTTTTCTTTTTCATTCTGACCGATTCAATTCCAAATCTGTATCATGCATGTATACACATTGTGAGCACCAAAACACTCCTTGACTTCAAGTAGTCATAAAATCAAAACTGTTCTCATCCTATCTATCAATCTATCTATGTCCAGCTGCACATTTTGTTTAAAATATAATGGTGAATGCAAAACTGAGAAGTTTACAATCTGGAAAGCAATCATTTGAAGCTTGGACTCAAAGCCACTGTAGCTTCGCTCAGAATTCGGGAAATGGAAGAAAATTCATAGGCCCGAGAGACCAGACTTTAATCCCAGGTCGAGTCATTCCAAAGACTCAAAAAAATAGTACTTGATGCCTCCTTGTTTAACACTCAACATTATAAGGTAAGCATCAAGGGTAAAGTGGAGCAATCCAGGGAATGGAGGGACACCCACCCCTACACCTCGGTGTAGTAGCTATCGAAAAGGGAGTCTTCGGGCCACCCTCGACTAAGTTTGCCAAATTTACTTACTACCCAAAGCTGGATTAAGTGTTTTAAAAGGTGGTAACTAGGAATGAATTATGTGGGCAACAAGTTGACAATTATGATGCTTTAAAATGTAAAGTTAAAGAGATCTGATAACCAATACTTTAAATTAAGAAGTGCTCTGATCATGTAAAGATGACATTTGTCGAGCATCACAAACTTCTAAGAAATATACAGAGGCTCTCGAGAGGTTCCCCACGAGTGGATTAAAAAACGAAAATGCTTTTGATATACCCCAGTTATAATAAAAAGTGTAAGAGAAAAAACATAGTTCAGAAAATGACATTTTCATTTTTTTTTTTTGCAATTTATTCTATTCATGTAATTCTTTGTAGCAGCTAAGGTAAGACTTCAGGATATCGAAGGATGACTTTCAAGGCAGGCAGTCCTTTATCTCATGGAAGATTACAGCAGCCATCTTTCTTTTGTTTCTTCTGTAATGAACTAAGTTGAATAAATATCAAGAAGTATTGTCGGTTTTATTGAAATCTTGCCATAAAAACAACTTTCTATTATATATATATATATATATATATATATATGATATTGTCATCCACAGCCAGACTGTTTCGTTATATCATAATTCTTCAGGGAGGCTAGACACGCGAGATACTTCAAGCTGGGATCGTAACCTGGCTGATTTTTATCAGTCGTATATCTTACCCTGAGTTATCGTCATCTCAGCATAAGCGAAGGAATTTTTTCTTTTTTTTTTTTTTTTTTTTAACACGCTTATCGGCTACCGGAGTGTTCAGTTTATGAGAAGAGCTTTACATAAACACCAAAGTGAAAGTCCGCTCACATAGACTACTTCGATATTGTAGCAGGTGTGCTACGAGGATATACATTAGCCCCATATCTGTTTATCTGCCTGGTCTACGTGCTTAGAACGTCTATAGATTTAATGAAAGAAAATGGTTTTAAGCTGGCAAAAGGAAAGAAGCAGAAGATACCCCGCACAAACTATTTCGGACGCGGAATACGCTGATGACACAGCGCTTCTTGGCAAATTCACTCGCCCAAGCCGAATCTCTGCTACATAGCCTGGAACAAGTAGCAGGTGGTATAGGCTTACATGTCAATACAAACAAAACAGAATACATGTGCTTTAATCAAAGAGGCGACATCTCCACTCTTAAGGGTGGTCCTCTGAAACTACTGGACAAGTTCACCTACCTCGGAAGCAGTGTCTCATCAACCGAGAATGACATCAACACGTGACTAGAAAAGGTAGGGACAGTTATCGATTGGCTATTGTTCATGTGGAAGTTAGACCTGATCGATAAAATAAAATGCAGTTTTTCCAAGCAGCGGCCGTGTCGATACTGCTATATGGATGCACTACATGGACTTTAAATGTATGAAGAAAAAGCTTGATGGCAATTACACAAGAACGCTGCGAGCTATATTGCACAAGTCCTGGAGGCAACGCTCAACAAAGCAGCAGCTGTATGGCCACCTACCACCCATCACGAACACTATCCAAATTAGACGAACCAGACATGCAGGACCTGCTGGAGAAGCAAGGACGAACTCATAAGTGATGTACTCCCGTGGACCCCTTCTCACGGACGAGCAAAAGGTTGGACGACCAGCTAGAACCTGTATACAGCAGCTCTGTGCCAATACAGGATGCATTCTCGAAGACCTCCCGGAAGCGATGGACGATAGCGATGGGTAGCGAGAGAGGGTCAGGGAGATCCGTGCTGCACGTAACATACGGAAACACTGGACAACTGTTTCGACCTTATTAGGTATCATCAGCAGTGTATACCGTGATCTCCCTCACTGGAGATCGAACCAACGATCACAGAATGCAGAACCGAAACTCTACAACTGAGCCATTAATTCACATCGCACACAAGTGATGCCAAATCAAGTAGTTATGGTCAGAGTTGATATGTCCTTAAGCACAAAATCAAGTAAACTATCAGTTCAAATCTGCTTATATCAATCTAAGTCTGATTACACACACACACACACACACACACGCGCGCGTGCGCGTGTGTGTGTGAGTACATTAGGAAAATAATTACCATTTGGCATTTTAAATAAGCAGACAAATCTATATACAATAACGGTGCTTTTTAAGTATTTATAGCAAGTGGAACAATCTATATGCATGGCCTATTTATGTCAAATGAAATCTATCGATGTATCGATTGTCTTTTTCAGATATCGGTCATTAGAAGTAACTGCCAGGCAGTTTGTCCATTCAATCATCTTTCCACGTAGAAAAAACTGTCCATTCTTTCAATAGAACATTTTTGATGGCCATCCAAATCAAGTTGGTGCTTTAAAATATGATACATTTTTAAAAGCTCTTCTTTCTTCCGTTCTTTCATTTGTCCCCCCCCGTTTATTCTTTGGTCGGCCAACACTGGTTAATCTTCTTTTTTTTCTTTTGCTTATTCTTTCTCTTTGGTTTACTTTTTTTTCTTTATTTCTCTTTCTTATGTTTTTGTTTATTGTTCTTTTATTCTTTCTTTTTTTTACCTTGTCATCTTTTGTTTGGACGCCTCATGTAATGTGATTGCGAAGTCTATTAGCAGTACAAGTGACTTCAACTCTTACTGGGTGCACCACACTTTTGCCAGCTAAGCTACGTTTAATAAATAACTTCTAAACTTTAGTTTGATTATTTTCACCTTGTTTTTACTTGATTTTTTTGCCAGTGATGAATAGTTTGAGAGTGATGAATAGTTGTTCAGTTTCGCAAGCTATTGTTAGTGACTTCTGATTAGATGCCCTACTCATGTGGATATAACAGACTAGACAAAAATTATTAAATAAGATTGTCTTTTAATTGGAATCATTTTAAGATGAGACTTCTTAATCTGAGAATTAATTCTTTTATTTATTTATAGTCAGCAATAAATTAAAAAGATTAATTCTCAGATTAAATTAAATGTTTATCTTCACAACTGTTTTGTGGAGTATCAACATGAGAAAAATCAAACATTTTATCTATTACTTTACTCAGTAGCAGATACTGTTTTCAGGTCTTGTGTACTCTAATCTGACATAAAACCAAGATAAGATATAAAAATAGGTAAGGGTGAAAGTTCGCCCAGTTGGTTGTGACTTTAGAGGGGTAAGAACACTGCCAAACGAAAGTTTTGCATATAACAATAAACCGCATCTGATGGTTAGGCTCCAGATTTGCAGCTATGGAGAATACAGAGTGCAACTTTATTGCCATTATGTTATATAATTACGGAATGATTTTTTTTTTATATTATCATTTTTCGTTGGTTATATCTTATTCGGTTTAGTTAGGCTTAGAACTTTTTGGCTTAGTGCACGTGCAGGTACACACATTGAGTGCATGTGTCCATGCTCGCGCACGGAGGATGTGACAATCACTGAGGTCATAATAAAAGCTCCAGACAGAAAATAGGACTGGGGTGCGAATGACATCATGCCCGGGAGCGATGAGCTGGGATTCTTGGTGATTTTGAAAAAAAGCAGTTAGTTGAGATCCGATGCTGGGCGGGGCGAGTTAAGATTTGAAGCTGGACGAGGTGAGTCCAGTTTGTGGCCTACGGGATGCGCCGCGCGTTTGTTGGGTCAGATGGAACGGTCAGCGTAGTAAAAATTGTGTGTCTCTCTCCTCGTGTCGAAGACTAAACTCAACTCAATAAACGTTTCGTACCTGAACTAAAGAAAGTCGTCAGTGTTTCGCGGGATTTCTATGCTTCTGAATATTTCACATATTCGTATCTTGGTCGTATTATGGCTATATGTTGCTCCCAATTCCACTCTGACCCGAAGTCGTAGTACCTGTTCGGGTCCCATCTATGGGTCAAACAGAACTGCTTAATCATTAACTATACTTGAAACCAGTTAACCGTGTACAAACAAATGATTAGTATTAAACTGAATAGTTCGTATTACATTGTACTAACAGTATTTAAAATATGTGCAAAAATAATTATTAGTTTTAGAGGCCAATACTTGAAGCTATTTAACAGTGTGTAAATAAATGATTAGTGTTGAATGACAATACTTGAAATCATAACTGTGTATGATCAAATGAGCTCTGGCTTGTTTAAAAATAATACACACTATTGAAATGATTTATATCAAATAGAATTATTAGTGTTTGTCGTACTTGAAACGATTTAACTGTGTTCAAACAAATTAGATTTAACTTCTTTAAAATGTTACCTACAAACTATTTGTTTACAGATCACACTCACATACACACATATAAATGGATTTGGCATTAGCTATTCCACAAGGGTTGATACATCATGAAATACAACCAAACTAACAAACTAGGGCTCAAGTTCCGATTTTTTTAAAAAACTCATGACTGGGTAAACAAGTGAAAATTGTTCTTTTCACTTAAAATTTCTGCATTCAGCTAATATTGACTCAATTTAGCTCAGACTCGCATAGAATCGCACTCAGTTAGAATTGAACTCCTTACACAAGACAGGGTCTTCGCAACTCTCTTACTAAACAACTTTTAACATGAGACGCCTCAAAAGATCCGATTGTTGGCTGGTTGGTTGTTTGGGTTTTATGGCATATCAACCTTTGCAGGTTACTTAATGCCAAATCCATTTTTATACGAATAATCAGTTCTATTTCAAACAATTCCGTTTAGCACAGTTTAATTGTAAAAAGCATTTCTATTTGAAGCTATTCAGTTTAGTCAAACAGTTGTAATTCAAACAATTCAGTTTAGCGAAAGTACAGTTTCAATGTCAAAAACAGTTCTGTTTCAAACAATTCAATTTAGCATTAGTACGCCGTTTAAATATCAAAACTGTTCTATTTCAATTTAGTTTAGCTTAAGTACGCCAATTAGTTCTATTTAACCCATAGATAGGGCCCTATCAGGTGCTATCACTCCGGGCTAGAGTGGACCTGGGAGTGATGGCAATAAAGGGGTACTTCACATTCCCCAAAGATCCAGTATCAGCCGACTGGGCAATCCCAGTTCCGAATTGCAAGTCATTGCATCACTTGAACTTAAAGAAAATGCGCGGAGTAAAAGCTCCATGGGAACTACACTGGTATGCTACATGCTGTTTTGAACAAATTCTAGATGCAGGATCCTACAAAAGAGCAATTGTACGGCCACTTACCTCCTATCAAATAAACCATCCGAGTAAGACGACTAAGACATGCTGGTCACACGATAAACTCAAAGATCGTTCCCTTAGGGACTCCTACACATTAACATCCCAGTGTTGGCCGACTAGCAAAAGTTTACATTCATCAGCTCTGCGTTGACACAGGATACCGTCTAGAGAACTTGCGAAGAGTGATGGCCGATAGGGACGAATGGAGAATAAAAGAGCGAGTCAAGGGAGTTCGTGCAGTCAGCATGCCTTGAGGATAATATTCTTTACAGATTCAAAAAGTTATTAAGAAACTGATGCTCTTCGCTTTATGACAGTCCAACTTTTTTGATACCATTTTAGAGTCTAGTATTTAACGCAAAATTTAAAATTATTCTTTCCTACAGCCGAACGACATCGTATGAACTCAGGGATACTGCATGACATTTTTACCAAAAATTTTTTTTCTTAGATAAAAGCAGCGTTTTTTCTTCAACGATATTTTAATTGTATTTTAACTAATGTATTAGGACTTTGGTAAGGGAGATTTTGTTTACCCACTAACTTCTCTACAGGTGTCTTCGATTAACACCGGCAACACCTCAATTTGTTCCCGAAATCGTCGGGGTCATATCCAGGTCATCACAACACATATCTTCCCCTGATAATTATCCGTATTATCATATTACACATGTAGTGCTCTAAATTAAAGCCATAAAAGACAGCAACGAAAATTGCACCGAATTAATTAACAACCCTAATTAATCAGCAAAAAAATGTTTGATTCCCTTTACTAGACCATATCTACAACATTTCGACCGTTACTTCCTCAGCCTTCTTCAGGTGTCTGTCAAAGCGATAACTCTTGAGAGTATTTTGGTCTGATTCAGCAATGTTCGGACAAAATTTTGTATTTTCCTAGTTATTCGGCCGCTTCCATTAAATCTAAGAGGATGGTGCACTGCCCGACCAGTGGATTGAACTCACAACCACCACCTGGTAACCATGATACCTTTAAACGAACTTTTATAACCTCGAGGCCATTACTGCCCACGATATTTTGCTTGTGGTAACTTAGAGCCTTAAACCTTGTATCATTTTGTCTGCCTCTTCTACTTAAGTTTAATATATACTATGATACTTGTATTAAACTATTCATATTCAGTTAGATAGATGAATTTCTGACTGAAACAGCTGGTTTTTTTGTACCCCTACCTAGAAGTACATGTACCCGGGTGGTCGGTATTCCTGCCAGGGAATCCTCAGTTTTACAGTTGCCTATAAAATATTGTTGTTTCATATTTCATGTGCATTATTATCATTTTTATGCACATTTAAATGTGCAATTTTATTATTTTTATGAATATTTTAATTTGTATATAAAATGCTGCAATCCGTTATTTAACAATTTTTGAAGCAATTAAATACAACATTTTACGTTCTCAGCTATTTTTCAACCTGGAACCGATGATGAGAGGCTCATGGACATGGGAGGATCGGAGTTCTACAAAGAAGTAGATTTAAAACAAGCGACAAAGGTTTTTATATAAGACTGTTAAAGCGTGAGACTAGTCTGGGTACGGTATTTTTTTTTTTTTTTTAGTTTTATGAGCACATCAGAACGTAAACCCTTCGTAAGTAGAGAAACAGTTAATAACTTAAAAAAAAATCTACTTTGTAAGGTTGATATAGAACAAACATCCTGCTGCTTTCACAATTTATCAAAATCAATGTTTGATAGATCAGATGTAATTGATTAATTTTCACCCAAAAATTAGAATATCTGACTGTAACCCTTGCTGAGGGGTAAAACCCTTAAAAATTTAAATAAAATAAAATAAAATAAAATAAATAAATAAATAAATAAAGGGTGCGCCCTAGGAATGACACTAAACAGCAACTTATGGAGAGGTTCAAATGCTGGCACTCTGAGAAGTATGCCTTCCTTATCATTACTCCCAGCTCCACTCTGAACGGGAGTAGTAGTACCTGTTAGAGAACCATAGATCTGTTTGAAAATTATTAGTATTAGATAAGAATATTTGATATAAGTTGGAGACCTTAGTCGATGGTGACCCGAAGCCCCCCCTTTCAATCACTACTACACTGAGGTGTTGGGTGCGGGCACTACTTTCTTCTACTACTACTACTACTACTTGCTCCACTTTATCCTTGATCCTTACCTTATAATGCTGAGTATTTACCAAGGCGGCATCAAGTACCATTTTTTGAGTCTTTCGTATGACTCGACCTGGGATTGAACCCCGGTCTTCCAGATCATTGGCGAACTCTACTCATTAGGCCAATAACCCGGAATAATATAACTGTGCGCAAAAAGCTTGATTCCTTAACCTCTTGGCATAAAATAATCCTTGATGGGTTGACACGCTGTTAATCAATTAATCACTCACTCTAACATCATCGAACTTAAAAGCTAACACCAATCATACTCTTTCTAATCTTTTATGCAGTTTATTCTTGACAGAATTTAAAAATTTATCCAAGACAAGTCCACAATCAAAAACAGTCAAAATCTGATAATTTCTCACTTGTCTCGTAACTTGATTTTAGTTATAGATGTGCTACATATATAGTGTTACTTGGGCAGGTACAGCATAGTGAAGCCCATCCCTTTCCAGGTCTGCAGCTTGTTTGGTTTTAAATGATATTTTTCTGTTTATTATTATGATCATTGGCCTAGTGAGTTGAGTGTTCGCAAATGGTCCAATAGACATGGGTTCAATCCCAAGTCGCGTCATACCAAAGACTTTAAAATTGGTACTTGATGCTTCCTTGCTTAACACTCAGCAATATGAGGTACGTATCAAGGGTAAAGTGGAGCAATCCAGGGAAAGGAGTAGCGCCCTCCCCTACACCTCGGTGTAGTAGCTATTGAAAAGAGAGCCTTCTGGTCGCCTTCGACTGTAGTCGCCAACTTTACTTACTTTTATGATATCATATAAGGAAAATTTGATAATGGTCCAAAACATTCTAGCCCCATCAAAGTACTGTTGTGCTTGTGTGTGTGTGTGTGTGTGTGGGGGGGGTCTTTGATCTATTACGCTCATCCAGACATTTAGCAGTTATATAAAAGTCGAACGGGGCTTCTTAAAACTTGAAAAAACTCTTACTGACGATCGTCGCAAGTACTTTAACATAACTACCAATTTCATGATCTACAGATGTTTGAATATAAATTAATTCATTTGGGGCTACTTCAAAAATTAAACTATTGTTACTTTGGCATCTTTTCAGGTGCTCTTAGCAGAACGGTTATCGTCGTAAGAAATGGAATCAGCGATCTGAGTTCAATTCCTGGACAAAGCTGTTTGCACTTCACTTCGTGAATAATTGCATTGGGAAAGGAATGAATACATCTCTTCTCTCCACCTAAGCTATGGGGAAAAGGAAGGGTAGACTGGGTTCTTTAGCCGTGGTAAAGCAACTAGTCTATAAGAAAAACTTTAATCACACCAGCTGAACTCCGCTTAAATGTTGACCTTGTGCCACATATTTACATACATCCTTGGCACTCTTGATCACTCCATCCGTCCGTCCTTGTCTGCTGTCCGTAAATGTAAAGCTAATATATATATATATATATATAAAAAAGAAAAAAAGTGCTTGATCGTAGTTTTCAGTGAGCCATTAAGAATAGCCAAAAGAATTGAGGTATCATTCTCTGCTCTATGCAAATCTTTTGGAAGCATTTTTAGCGTCTGGAAGATCCGGGCACTCACGTGTAGATGGTTTTACCGGGTGAGTTTTCATGGATTCAAGACTATACTCGTTTACTCTAGTTATCTCCTCTATTCCTTTGGATAGCCACGTGTGGCTTATAAATGTGGAGAGACCTGGTTTATTGTAATCTTTACGGCATAGAACTTGATGGAATCTTTTGTAGTGACAAAAAGACATGGGAAAAAGTTGCTTCTACTGTCAAGCCGAAGGGGACAATATTATTTTCAGATGTTAATGCATATAAAAACATTTCCTACCAGTGCTGACAGAAAGAATACAGAGTAGACGGAGGCAAAAGTTCTCAGAATCTTCTTTTGGGCAATGTTAGAGAAATCTTAGAACTGTTCTAGGAGGTTTACTCAACTCTTTATTGCAACCAATTAATGGTAGTGCATCGTTTACGAATCTTGGGGAAAATACAAAAATTGGAAAACAGCATTCGATATAAACTTTAGGAAAGGAATTTCGGTCAGGAAGCAACCCTTCCAAACTGGAAGCTCCATTGTTAGGACTGACCGCTATTTTAATATAAACCGTTAGCCTGATATTTATGGCTGAGCGTTATTTTAATGTTTCCCGTAAGCCCAGTTTTATTTGGTTGGGTTTTATGGCGTATCAACGATTGCAGGTAATTCAATATCAAAGCCTCTTATATAGGATTTGTAAACACATTTTGTATATAACATTTTCAAACGAACCTGAGCTCATTTTTACACACAATTAAATGTTTTCACTTATTTTTATCAAATACAAATAATTCTATTAATTATTAATCATTTGTTTGCTCAGAGTTAAATGTTTTCAAGCATTTCTGTTTAACACTAACAATTCATATAACTATCAATCATTTGTTTACACACAGTTAAACGATCCAACAGTTGAATTTGAAACAATTTAACACAAGTCATTTATTTGTGCACAGTTTAAATGTCAAACAGTTCTATTTGACCCATAGATAGGACCCTATCAGGTACAACCAGAGTGGACCTGGGAGCAATGGCAATGAAGGGGTACTCTGCATTCTCCAAAGCTCCAGTATTATTGGAGCCTCATCATTAGCGTCATATCATGGACACTAGTTAGGGAGGGGGTCTTACTCCTCTGCAGAGAAGCAGTGGGTGTTACTCTCGTTATCTCGTCTCTATTCCTTTGGGTAGCCACGTATGGCTTATAAATGTGGAGAGATTTGGTTTGATATTCCCTGGTTTATTGTAATCATTACGGCATAGAACTTAATGGAATCTTTTGTAGTGACAAAAAGACATGGGGAAAAGTTCCTTCTACTGTCAAGCCGAAGAATCTACAGCTCCAGCCGACTTGGCTGCGTAATCCTCATGTTTAGATCGAAGCGTTATTTAGCCATAGTGTTTGAATCCAATATTTGTTACTTTATATTCTGTAGGCTCCATATTACGGGACCAAATGAGATCACGTCGAATATGGGTAATAATAAAATATCTTTTGTTTAATAGCATTTCAACATTCATGGGTTATTTAATGCCGAATCCATCCTCGTAGAAAAAACAATTGTCGTACTATTTAACCCATGGATGTGTAAAAGATTTAATATTGTAATTATTCACAGCCTTCCTTTAAATGGAACGATAGATCAGCTTTCAATAAAGAGGGGATGTCCTTTTGGTGTAATGTTTAAAGCGATGGACTGCGGAATCGTAGTAAGCGAGTTCGAACTCCAGTCGCACTATTACGTTCACTTTAGGATAAATACTCTTGGGAAAGGTATGAACCCCCTATCCTCCCAGCTATGGGTTAAATAGCATCACTACTGTTCTTCTCGAAGGATGGATTTGGCATTAAATAACCCACGAAGGTTGATATGCCATAAATCAAAGAAACCTAAACCTAAATTTTATATAAAAAGACGCCTACGCTCCGGAGCAATGTTTTAAAGTGGGCCGTGCTAGACTTTGAGAATATTGTAAGCTCGAGTACAGGATATCAGGTTCTCAAAAGTTCAAAGTCTTAAACACAAGTCTTTGTTGATCGACACAGAAAAAGTAAATGATAAATAAATAAATAAATAACACTTTTGGATAAGAAAGTGGTGAAAGAAAAGAAATACGACTACATCCAGAGCAACCTGCACCATTTCATCCTAAACGAAATCTCCTTGGGAAATTTTTTTTTTTTTTTAAGTTCGGTGGAATTCAAAGTGAATTCTGAATCACGAATTCCTCGGGCCTAGACAAGCTGTGACTGTACAACGCTCCAGTGAATAACTGATTCATTTGGAACGGAAGTATTTTTTTTCTGAGAAAGGAAGTCGACCATTAATATTACTGCATAACAGGACCTTTCCTTCTTTTGCTAATATAACGCAGTAAACATTCATAAAGTTAGGGTGAAAAATTTTTCAAAAATGTCGAGTGTTTTTCAGGCATGTTAAATCCAGATTATGACTTGTTTGCTCCATGTAATGCAACTAGTTTGGCAATATGAACTACACAAGGCGGTTACATACTGTTGTGAACAAATTCTGGAAGCAGCATCCCACAAAATAGCAGCTGTACGGCCACTTTCCTCTCATCAAACAAATCATCCAAATAAGACATGCTGGTCACACAATGAACTCATAAGTAACGTTTTCTTATGTGGCTACTTCAGATACTTTTGTCAAGATTGCAAAGGTGACAAATCACAGTGAATCCTGAAATACCAAGCTCGCCTGATACTCCCCGAGTGTTATTCGCTTGGAAGACGGCCTCGGAATCCACGGTTTTAGTTCTACCTGACCTTGCTTTACCGTAAATACTAAAGAATCTTGTTAGTCTTTTATTACATTTAGTTTGAGTTCCCCCCGCTGATAATTGAGATAGTATAAAACGTTTTCACATCTCAGTAAAATTATTGACAGATCCATACGCTGAAACAAGAGTATTAATATATGCATTAATTATGTCTGAATAAACAGGCGAATAACTCGGTCGTAAGAAGAAATGACTCTTTGTTATAATTTTTACACAAGAAAATAAACCTTTGAAACATTATCAGATATTAGTATGCAAAAGTGACACTTCCTTCTTAGGAAAAAAAAAAAGGAATACAAACTGCTCACTGAAGAGCGAAGTGGTGATGTGCAAACTGATTTCTGCCGAAGCACTCACTTCCTTTCCAGACGCCATTAACATCGTTGATGATGTAAAAGCCGTCATTTGATATACGATGTCTTTTTCTAAACAATATTTATGACTCGGAATGTGTGGTTATGTGTAAGCAGATAAAACATATGGTTTGCTTATGTAATTCTCCATTTAAACACTGATGACTGTGGACCGTTTGTTTTCATACGGTATTATTACTGATGTTGACAAGGAAGTCATTCATCTAGTGTTGTGGTGATTAGTTTAAAAGTGCCTTTTACTTTTCGTAGAATAATATGAACTTTGACTTTTCTATCACACACACACACAAACACGCACGCACACAGAGTACTGCAACATAGTTCGGAGCGCAGTTATTTGAGTCCTTTGTTCAATGGCATATCAACCTCAGTGGATTATTTGATGACAAAGCCATCCTTGTAGAAGAACAGCAGTGGTGCTATAGCGGGGTAAGGTGGTTCATATTTTCCCCGAGGGTATGAATTCGAAAGTGAATGTAATAGCACAAAAGTTCGAACTCGCTAACTTCGAGACCACAGTTCAGCGCTTTTGCCATTACCCCACGGAACACCCCCTCGTCATAGTGGAAAACTATTCAGAAAGGAGAAGTGCACTGTATGTCTTTACCCAACCCCTCCACCATGAGCAGAATTTGACACAAGGTCAGTTTTTAAGCGGAGTGAAGCTGGTTTGAATGCTGAGTCTTCCTTCTCCTGGATTGGTTGCATTACCAAGACTAAAGAAACCACTATTCATCCATAGATTGAGGGGGAAAATTGATGGATTCATGCCTTTTCTAAGGGCAATAGCGCTAAGAGAAACATAAAAAGCTTCGTCCAGGGTTTGAACTCGTCGCCGAATCCGATAACCATTATACTACGCACTAAAGTACAGAACAATCCTTTACTAAGATCGGGCACCTCTGGTGGTGTAACAGTTAGCAAGCTAGACTAGCAAACCTATACGAGTGAGTTCGAGTCTCATTGGGCGCCCCATTCATTCGGCCTTGTGCCACATCGAAGCAAAGAGCTTTGTAAATTACAATCCTTTACTAAGATTTGTTAAGACTTGGTACAGAGTCAGAGGTATGGCGCACCTACCGAGGATCGAACTCATTAGTCAGTAGTAGTCTGTTAGTAAACTTAGCTCAGTTTGGTACAAGGTCAGAAACATGGAGCAATTCTGCTGGCCTTGCTTGTTAACGCAAATACTGCAGTAACTTATATTTAGTTTGACTTGATTTAACGGCATATCAACAACTCATGGGTTATTTAATGCCGAAATTTGATTCATATATAAGTTTAATTACAATCATGAGTATTTTCAAGCAATCAATTTTTCATTCGCATTTTCTTTGACTACAATAATCATTTGTTTGCACATAGTTATATGGTATCAAATATTCCAATCTAATACAAATAATTTGCAGTCATATGGTATTAAGTATTCCTGTCTAATAATAAAATAAAGTAAAGTAACTGTCCCAATTTAATAATAATGATCATTTGTTTGCATACAGCTATATAGTTTCAAGCATAGGTTAGTTTAAGTCCTTTTGTTTAATGGCATATTAACCCTTCATAGTTATTTAATGCCAAATCAAGTTTATACATGTATTACAATTTTTAAGTGAATATAGTTCGTTTTGTTTTGTGGCGTATCAACTATTGTAGGTTATTTAACGCCAAATCTTGTTTACCTATAAATATCAAATGAATATGATTTGTAAACACATTTTTTTAGATAATATTCCTAAATTAGCCTCCGCTCTTTTTTGCACTGTTAAATGATTTCAAGTATTGCTATATAATAGTCACAATTTAACATCAGTCATTTGTTTGGACACAGTTTGTTCTATTTGAATTATAGAAAAGACCCAATCAGGTTCTACCACAGTGGACCTGGGAGCAATGGTAATGAAGGGGTACTCCTTAAATCTCCAGGGGTTGAGTCTCGTCATCATCAGATGGTTTAATGTCAGTAGAGGACACTCGTTGCGGGGGTGGTCTTAAACCTTTGTATTCTACAGTCCCAGCAGACTGGGCTAAAATAGTTTTTAGGTAATATTATTTTTCAAAAGCCATAGATCATTTGTTTGCATACAGTTAAATGGTTTCAGGTATTGCTATCAAACACTAATAGTTTTATTTGCACAGAGTTAAAAAGTTCCAAGACTTGCTATGCAATACTAATAATTTTCTTCAACATTTCTCATTTGTTTGCACACAGTTAAATGTTTTAATTATTCTTACTTTACACTAATATTTTTATTGAATATAAATCATTTGTTTATACAGTTAAATGGTTTCAAGTATAGTAAATAATTAAATATTCCGATTTGACCCATAGATGTGACCCCAACAGGTACAACAATTCCTGGCCTGAGTGGACCTGGGAGTAATGGCAATGAAATGGTACATCACATTCCACCAAGTTCCAGGGTTCGAGCCTCACCATCAGTGTCATACCCACGACACTCGTTTGTTTGGGGGGTGGTCTTACACCTTACCAATTGTGCTGGGTTTGGTATCAAGCACACGAGTGATTACTAATAAATAAATTGGACGAATCTTTTTAGGTATGAAGTGTAGATTATTTAAAAAGAATTACACCATTGTACTCAAAGCAGGAATATTTTATCTAGCTGAGATTAACGGAGTTTGACTGACTTGTAGTGACCTCTGGGTTCAGTTGAGAGCTTGGCCCTCATTGTGAAATTTTAAAATCATGTGACAACTCATTTAGAAGTTGGAATTAGATTTTAACTTTTTAGTTTGTTAGCTCAAGCAAGCTTAGACTCATAGACCGGTAAGAATTGTTAGGTCATATTTCCAAGAGTCAATGTCTTTAACATTTTAATATTTGTGTCAGTTTTTTTACGATGAAAGAAACAGAAATGTTTAAGGCATTTTTGAGAGATATGTACCATACCCATGATACAGATTGGCGAAACGTACATAGAATGTTCGTAACATATATACATAGAACATAGGAATCCCGAAACACGAAAAACACGTAACGACTTCTTAGTTCAGGTACGAAACCTTTTATTACCTTTGAATTAAAGGTTTCGACATAAGGAAGAGAGATGCACAATCTTTCTATGCTAGCGAAAGTCACCCTTCTTCGGACCGCAAGACTCAACTGACTTTTTTCAAATCCCCCAAAAACCTCCGCGCACGCTTTCGGTGCATGACATCATTCACATCCCCTGGTCCTGGGATTTTTATTTTGACATCTGTGAATGATACATCCTCCCCACGCGCGCGTTAACACCTGCGCTCAAGTTTGCACCTAACTAACCCATGTGCTGAGCCAAAAGGTTCTCAGCCTAACTAAACCCAAAGGCAAGATATATAAAACGAAATCCCTCGGCCATTATATTACAGATAGTCACCGGTTTGGTTTTATAGCATATCAACCATTGTAGTTTATTTAATGCCAAATCCTCTTGAGACATATCTTAAATATATGATTTGTAAACATATTTTATTGATAATATTTTTAAACGAGCCTGGGCTTATTTTTATTTTTGCACATAGTTAAATGGTTTCAAGTATTGCTATTTAACTAATTATTCTATTCTACATTATTCATTGGCTTAACATTGTTAAATGGTTTCAAGTATTGTTGAGTATCACTAACAAATCAGGTAAACAGTCAGTCATTTGTTTACACACAGTTAAATGATCAAACAGTTCAATTTCTAACAATCAAGTTTAGAATAAACCATTTGTTTGCACATAGTTTAAATGTCAAACAGGTATTTGACCCATTGATAGGACCCAACCAGGTGCTACTAGTCCGGGACAGAGAGGAACCAGAAACGATGGTAATAAAGGGGTACTCCGCATTCCCAAAAGCTCCAGGACTGGAACTTCACCATTAGAAACAGTTTAGTGTCACATCCAGGAGACTCGTTGCGGGATGAGGGGTCTCACTCCTCTGCAGAGATGCAACCGGTGTATATTACAGCCCCTGCCGACTGGACATAGTTGTCGCTGGGTAGACAGCGAAGAAACAGCCTTGTATTCTGCAACCGTTTTAAAGTTGCAAAGGTCACTCTTCAAGATATCCTACATGGGTTGGGTTGTTGGATATTGATTTGAAAATCTCTTTGACATGCTGCAAAAGTAACGCAGATAGCAAAACAGGAAGTGCACATGTTTCCTTGGGTAAATAGAACGCAGGTTGTTCCTTAGCGGAAGCACCACGTAAATTACATGGGTGGCATGCTAAAAAGAGGTGTGTCCACGAGCAACCCGTAAGTGGGAGTTGTAACCACAAGAATTTGCGTGGGCGTCCGGAAAATTCTATAAACCAGGGAAGATTTCGATCCTGGTAGAACGACGCATAAAGGCAGAGAGGTTTCACAGAAGAACCACACCGTTGCCTCTGTCAGTGTGTGTGTGTGCGCGCGCATCTCAGCCCTCTATGTCTCTCTATAACCATACGTACATTTCGGGTAATAAAAGAAAAAGAAAAGTGGATTATATTTTTATACATCAGCGTTGATGTCTTTCTCTGCTATACAACATTGTCTTACGACATAAAATGGCTGCTAAGTTTTTTTCTTTCGTACGTCTTACCCTGAGTTCGTAAGAAAAATAAAAGTGAGAGATGATTTTAACGAAGTTTCGGTATCTTCTGTTCCCAACCCTTCATAGAGCGATTCCTGCCGGCGTTTTAAAATCTATTTTTAGAATTTTCATTTTAGTAGGCATTTTTTAAAGCGCCAAGTGAGCAGACTATTGTGAGTGATTTCGATTCTCACCAAGTGCTCCATACTTCTGGCCTTGTGTTAAACCGAAGCTATGGTGCATTAAGTTTTGGTTTTGCTTCAAAATTAAGAAGAGATAAAAGTACAAGCTGGGTCGTAAGAAAGATTTGCTTGTTAACCATTACACTGAAACAAGGTACCATTAAATGAACAGTTATTTTCCTGGTAGAATTACTTTATATATATATATATTGAACTGAGGAGAATAAACAAACCGTTAAAAAACGTTCAGTAAATCAATAAATGCTCACATCCTGGTCAAATTTAAAAAAATAAATAAAAATAAAATTTCATCCTTTTTAAAATAACCTCATTGATAAAAGTTTCATGCATCAACATACATATATATATATAATAGAGAGAGAGAGAGAGAGAGAGAGAGAGAGAGAGAGATATGTGTGTATATCGTTTTTTGGGGGGAGGGTTGTAGCATATCAAACTTCGTAAGTTATTCCATGCCAAAGCCATCGTTCGATAAGAATAGCTATTTAACCCATAGCTATGGAGGAATAAGGTTTTTTTTTTTTTTTTAAAATACTTTTCCCCGAGTGCATTAGTCAGAAAGTGAATGTAATAGCGTGACTAGAGTTCCAACGCGCTCAGTTAGAGGCCGCAGTCCAGCACTTTAGCCATAACGCAAATATATATATATATATATATATATATATATATATATATATATATATATATATATATATATATATATATATACACGATATAAACCCACATTTTTTGGGCGATAATGACCCAGAAAACCAGGTCGAGTCATACCAAAGACTCAAGAAAATGGTACTTGATGCCTCCTTGCTTAACACTTAGCATTATAAGGTAAGTATCAAGGGTAAAGTGGAGCGATCCAAGGAAAGGAGTAGCGCCCTCCCCTACACCTTGGTGTAGTAGCTATCGAAAAGGGAGCCTTCGGGTCAACCTTGACTACGGTCGCCAACTTTACTTTACTTACTCTATAATAATTCGATTCGATTAATTCCTTCTTCGTGTATATATATATATATATATATATATATATTTTTAAATTCAAATTCTTTTTTGTATGTTTTTTTAAACATATTTACCCAACTCCTCCGCCTCGGTACGGTTAAGTTATTTGATTTTATGGCATATCAACCCTTGATGGTCATTCAATACCAAATTCTGTTTATAGGTATGATTTTTAAGTGAACAGTTTGCATGTGAAATTAAAAAGAAAAAAAAGGAGCTGGTACTCATTTGTTTGCACGCAGTTAAATGATTTCAGATATTGCTTTTTATTTTTTGCATACTGTTAAGTCACTTTGTGTATTGCCATTTATTGTTTGCACATAGTTAAATTGTTTCAAGTATTGCTATTTAGTACTAATAATTTGATTTAATATTTATCATTTGTTTACATACAGCTAATTGGTTTCAAGTATTGTAATTGATTAAATGGTTATATTTGACCCATAGATGGGACCCTAAAAGTTACTACCCCTCTAGGTCTGAGTGGACCTGGGAGTAATGGCAATGAAAGGGTACTCCACATTTTCTCGAAGTGTTGGATACCGACAGGAAGATTACTTTGATTTGCTGCATAAGTTGCGAGGGTGGCACAACAGGATGTACACTTGTTTCCGAAAGTAAACCGAATGCAGGTTGTTACCCAGTGGAAGTGCTTCCAGGCAGAGGTTTCACAAAAGACCGCACTGTCGGCTCTGTGCACGCGCGTGTTCGTATCTCGGCCGTCTGCAACTCTCTCTCACATACCCATACGTAGATTATTTTTCTTATATATTAGCGTTGTTGTTGTTGTTCTTCCCCGTGTACAACTGCATATCTCAGCGCCATATCTCGGTGACTCGTTGTGACTCGGGTGTTACTCCTCTGCCGAGATACAGTCGGCGTATTCTAACGTCCCAGTCGACTAGCCTTCCTACCCATATTCAGGCTGCAACACAAGGTCAGTTAGTTAAGGAAGTACAGTTGGTTTTGATTTAGAGTTTTCCTTCTCCTACACTGGTTATAGTGCTAAACTAGAAGTGCCCAGTCTATCCTTTTGTAATATTTACCAATAGCTACGAGAAGATATGGATTCATGCTTTTGGTTGGTGGTTTATGGCATGTCAACCTTTGTGGGTTATTTAAAGCCAAATCAATTTTTATGAAAATAATTCTATTTCAAACAATTCAGTTTAGCATAAGTACGCAGTTTAAATGTAAGTACAGTTTAATTGTGAAAAACATTTCAATTTCAAGCAGTTCTAATTCAGTTTAGTATTAGTACAAATTTTGTTTACACACAGTTAAATGTCAAAACAGTTCTATATTAAACAATTCAGTTTAGTGTAAGTACAGTTTCAAAGTCAAAAAACAGTTCCATTTCAAATAATTCAGTTTAGCCTAAGCACACAGTTTAAATGCAAGTACACTGTTTAGTTTTTAGTCAAATAGTTCTAATTCAGATGATTCAGTTTAGTATAAGTACAGGTTTTGTTTGCACATAGTTAAATGTCAAAACAGTTCTATATTAAATTAGTTTAGTGTAAGTACATTTTCAATTTCAAACAATTCAGTTTAGCATAAGCACGCAGTTTAATTATAAGTACAGTTTAATTGTCGAAAACATCTCTATTTCAAGCTATTCAGTTTAGTCAAACAATTCAGTTTAGCATAAGTATGCTGTTTAACCCATAGATAGGACCCTATCTATTTAACCCATAGATAGGACCCTATCAGGTCCTATCACGCTAGGCCAAAGGAGACCTGAAAGCAATGGCAATGAAAGGGTCCTCCGCATTCTCCAAAGCCCCAGCATTACTGGAACCTCACCATCAGATCGTTTAGTGTCATATCCAGGACACCCAGGCTTTTGCTAAGAGCAAACAGCCGCATCCAAGATTTAAAATTGGGTCGTCGATCCGTATGTTATGGCGATAACTGTTATACCGCAAGCCTGTGCACACACACACACACACATATATATATATATATATATATATATATATACACACACACACACACATATGCCATTTCGTGGTGTAAGAGAAAGAATAATGTGGATATATCAAAAGGATGGTGGGTGGTAACTTTTAAGGTCTTCTGTTCCCATCCAGAACAAATCTATTCTAGTCCCTATTTTAATTTTTTGGGGGTTTCTTTTCACAATTTGCTCCGTTTTGTTTGTGTTACTTTGTTTTAATCATTTTCTAGGTCGCAGCTTATGGAACCACCCAAATGTCTTGTATTCATTAAAAAAAAAAAAAAAAAAAACAAAACAAAAACAAACAAAAATCCGTAGTTCTTTAGAATGAAAATTCTCTCGATTTCTTTGTAGAAACACGATTCTTAGGCATTTGGGATTACGATGTTTGCTTAGAAAAATTGGGGTGGGAGAGACAAAAAAAAAGAAAAAAAAACTCAACCGATATTTGAATTATCCCCTTGGGTGAGGGTGACTAGATATTTCGCAAAAAATTCATTGTCCTTGTGAATTTCTTTTTTTGGAGAGTAAATCGTATAGAGACCGAAGAAAATATCTAACCAACCACACACACACACATATATATATACCTACGAGACAGATGACGCTTGGTCTCGCCTAAGCAATTATCAGACTAGATGTATACGTTCTATCATCGATATGGAGCATTTCATAAATAAAGCTTTAATACATTGGCATAATAGTTAGAATGTTCGCCAATGGTCCGGGGTTCAATTCCCGGTTGAGTCATATCAAAGACTTAAAAAAAAAAAAAAAAAAAAAAAAAAAAAAGGTACTTGATTCCACCTTACTTAATAATCAGCATTATAAAGAACGCATCAAGAGTAAGTGGAGCAATCCAGGGAAAAGAGTAGCACCCTCTCTTACATGTCGGTCTTGTATTGAAAAGGAAGCCTTCGGGTAGCCCTCAACAGGCCAACTTATATAATTTATTGCTACAACCATTTAAATCAGTAAAATACAGTGCTCTACGTACGGAAAAGCAGAGCAATATCACGATATTTTCATCCGCAGAATAAAATAAAACGAAGTGTGTATATAACTCTTCCTGAAGATCAGTCTCGAAAAAAAATTCAGAGTCGCAATTTTTTGCTCAGTTTTGTTTTCTAATAAAAAATATTTTTCTTCATCGAATGGATGGATATGGAATGTCACCATTTTTATTACAATAAGCCCAATATCTTCTTATCAATATCACAATTTTTTTTGTTTCTCTTATATAATAATAAAAAAAAAACTGTCTTAAAAACTTTGAAAAAAAGATTAAATAAACTACTCGTCACAAAAACTTTTGACCTAAAAACGAAACTAGTTGAAAAGAAACACTCTCATTTGTCTTTGTTAGTTTATTCATCTCTGATCCTGTGAGGCGAGGTGAGTGAATGGGTCGAAAATTTCATTTCCAAGAAAAGCATTTCCCAACAAAATGAGAATGAATAAAAAATTCAATATATGTACAACTGAAAATAAATAATAAAAGGATTGTTCGTACTCACCCCTTCATCAAGATCATTGTGGACTATGAGACTGGTAAGACGCTTATTCCTTGAATCAAAATTACCCATACGCACTTATGACAACAGCATATATTTCAAATCAAGGTATACGAAATGTTCACTGGTTTAAATGCAAATTAAAATGAAATAAACATTATAGGTACAATTTGCTATGCATACGTACAAAAAAATTTGATACCCGGAGCGACCGAGGTATATTTGTTGGTTACAATAAAACAGTCCAACTTGTTTAGAGGTATTTGTCTAAAGAAATGCAACAATTAAAAATACAATGGGTAAAATTCATCGATATATCGAAAATAATGGTGGTCGGTATTCATGTCTGAGGAAAATGAAATGTTATGGCCTTAACCAATCGAAATTTATTCTTCGAAAAAAAAAAAAAAAAACGAGAGAAAGAGAGACCACACAGGAATCAACAAGGTGGTGGGGGGAGTCCCCTTAGCGTAGAGATCCTAGTAAGCGAGTTCGAGCTCAAGTCGCGCTATTACGTTCACTTTTAGACTAATACTCTTGGAAAAGGTAAGAACTCTCTTATCTCTCCCCGCTATGAGTTTGATAGTACCACTGCTGTTCTTCTACGGGGATGACTTTAATATGAAATAACCTACGAAGGTTGATATGCCATTAAATTTTCTTTAAGGGTATATCAAACTTCGTTGGTTATATCAACCAAACCAAACCAAACCGGAAATAGATAAAAAAATAATAGTGTAATAAAATATCGTTTATCTGTCCTCCACCCCACCAAAACAACAACAGAAAAAAAGTAAAGCCTATTAAACTTATTTAGTTTAATGGCATATCAACCCTCGTGGAATATTTAATGCCAAATTCTGCTTTTACACACACACATATATATATATATATATATATATAAAATTTATATTTGTTGGATTTGTAAGCGAATAGTTTGTAGGTAAAATCTTTAAATGAAGCAGAGCCCACTTGTTTTCACTCAGATAAATAGAATCAAGTGAATATTAATCATTTCTTTGCACACGGTTAAATGGTTTCAAGTTTAGTAAATGATTAAAGAGTTCTATTTGACCCATAGATGGGACCCTAACAGGTACTACCACTCAGGGTCAAAGTAGGCCTGGGAGTAATGGCAATGAATGGGTCCTCCACGTTACCCAAAGCTCCAAAACTAGAGGCAGTTTAGTATCATACCAGATGTAGTTTAGTATCATACCCAAGAAATTTTTTATGAACATACAATTATCGCAGTTTTCTGAAATCTAGACATAAAATAACCTTAGACTCGTTGACATGCCGTTAAAATTAATCAAGCAAGCAAGCCATTAGGTCATGGTGAGAGGGTTCTAAAGAAAAATCACTGATGAAAAAAAACCAACAAAACAAAATCTTCTGTTGTGGCAGAAATGAACTGAGGATATTTTTTACCACAATGGTGGGGCAACGAGATATAAAGAGTTGAGATTTTTTTTCAACTTCCAGATGCTGAACTTCTAAGTCGTCCTCTGCTTATTTTTTATGCATTTATCCAGGGTTATTCTTCAACCTGACGGTTCATGCCTAATTACCGAATGTTTATTTTTACAAGCAAAGATAAATACACGAAAGCAACTAAAATAAATATGGGTGAGTGGTAACCACTAAAGCAAAGCTATCTTTTATGCCTATTTGAAACTCTACTGGTGGTGCAGGTGTCGTAAATGGTATCGACGAAGTAAGTTCAAGTTCCGGTCGTCGCTGCTTGCGTTCACTTTGTACTAAATATTATTTTGGGGTGTCTCAACGAAAGTTGCCGGAAACAAAGGTGAGATGAAGAGAAAGACGAGTTCATATAACGTGTGTCTGTGGGGGGGACAAATTAGACACTAGGTCACAGAAAAAAATACCACTCACTTTATTTCCGCCTCCCTGTAGACAGGCTTCTCATCAAGTAGATATGAAGTGCGTCTTTTTGAGGTATTGCTAAATCCTGGAAGGAAGGTGATTCGCAAGCCCTAAAATTCAACTCGTTACTTGTCCTCTATAGATTAATAACTTACTGACTCACTCTTTTAAAAACATCTTCAACTCTCAGGTGGGACCGTTTCTTCCTCCTACCGCCAGAATTCCATGACTGACGCCTTGCTGACGGTCACACAGTTAGGCATCAGGTTCAGTGGCGTTAGAAAGCTGTCACTATATTACACAAAGTAGCGTGGTCTCACACACACACACACACACACACACACAGAAAGCGAGTTCGTGTTCCAGTCGCACTATTACATTCACTTTCGGACAAATACCCTTGGAAAAGGTATGAACCCCCTTATCCTCCCAGTTATGAGTTAAATAGTACCACTACTGTTCTACACACAAAACAAAACAAAACAACACCAACAAAAACCAAAAGAAAAATCAAAGCAAATAACGTAGTAAAATTTTAATGTCGTACTCGAATATCGAAAGTTTCACACAAAAAAAGATGTCTCAATAATAAAATTATATGCAATTATTATATCGCTTTCTTCAGCCCTTTATTTTATAAAGTAAAGTAATCATTTAAGTAAAATACGTAACCCTAACTTTGGACTACTAAAAAATTACGGGTAAAATATGTATTAACTTTTTAGAATTTGTAGCAGTTAAATTTAACGTAAATTTAGCATTTGTTCAACTTTTTACCAGCTTGTACTGACTAAAAATAGGAATTTATATCGTTCATATTATGCTTTGAGTTTACTCAGTATTTAGGACAAATACTAAGGCATGTTTACACAAAAATGCAACAAGCTTGCAATGAAAATAAACTCAAATTAGGAGAAACAAAATTATAAACAAACACACATTCCAGTGGATATGTCTTTTTAACGGCGAAAAAACACTTTAGTTTAGATTATAGATTTTCCGTATTTCTGGACATCCCATCTCGAATATGTTGAGGTATGTGACCAGAAAAAAAATTAATGATATACTTCTCATATATAGTGCACACCCCTAACATTTGGGCCGAAAAATATCGGAAAATAGAGCGTTTTATACAGAAATAATTGCTGCAAAAAGATAAGAATCAGTCCTCGTTTTTTTTTTTTTAAGAAAAGAATTTCTGCATATAAGTTGAGCACAAAACTTTTAGTGTCACGAAAGCTATTTAAAAAATTTAAAGGAAACATTGTTTCGAACTTGTGTTATATAATTGCGGAATGATTTTTTTTATATTATCATTTTTCGTTGGTTATATCTTATCATTCGGTTTAGTTAGGCTTAGAAATATTCGGCTTAGTGCACGTGCAGGTGTGCACGCTCACGCGCGGAGGATGTGACAATCACAGATGTCATAATAAAAAACCCCAGATAGAAAATGAGACTGGGATGCGAATGACGCCATGCCCGGAAGTGATGGGCTGGGAATTTTGGTGACTTTTGAAAAAGCAGTTTGTTGATATTTGAACCTGGGGGAGGCTAGTTGATTTTGTGGCCTACGGGATGCGCCGCCTGTTTGTTGGGTCAGATGGAACGGTCAGCATAGTAAAAATTGTGTCTCTCTCTCCTCGTATCGAAAGACTAAACTCAGGAAGTCAATAAACGTTACGTACCTGAACTAAAGAAAGTCGTCAGTGTTTCGGGATTCCTATGCATGTGAACATTTTACATAGCCATATGTTACACTTGGAAATGGCATGAATCTATCTTTTCTAGCTAAGATTTATAAAATAGTTGGGTAGACAGGACTGTCCGCCAGTCTATGAGAAGAAAAACTCGAAATTCAAAGCCCGGAGTCAACAATTATAAAACAAATCGCAAGGCATTTACGGAAAGACAGATTCCGAATAGTAACTAGAGTCTGGCAAGACGCTGCAACTTGTGCAGCAACTAGTTGTCTAAAATTTTTTGCGTCACTGAAGTTCAGCTGCGCAAGTCAAGATAGGAGTTACCAGGACAGAGCAATCCAGGGGTTCGAAGAATATGCAAACAAAAGTAGAGACAGATTTATTACTGCAGCCCATAACGCGCGGATGAGTCAAAAATTTTGTAATATTTTAGAAGTACGTGCTAGTATGTGGCGCGTATGTCACGTGACAGAAGCAGTTCTAGCTGTGAGAAGTACGTGCTATGGTTGGTAGTATTGTGGTAGTTAGTGCGTAGACACGTTGTGCATTGTTTCACTCTACGTGTGATTTGAAAACCGTACCGACGAACGCGCAACGTTGTCTTATTCATTGATTTATGCTTTACGAGTTTGAACTGTGCCATAACGCCGCAAAAACAACCAAAACATTTATCGTGCGAAAGCTGATTATGTAGTTGATCACAGTACAATAACGAAATTGGGGGGGGAGTGTGTCCTCGTGGTGTAATGGTTAAATCGATGGACTGCGGAATCTTAGTAAGCGAGTTCAAACTCCAGTCGTGCTATTACGTTCACTTTCGGAAAAGTATGAACCCCCTTATCCTTGCATCTATGGGTTAAATAGTACCACTACTGTTCTTCTTGAAGGATGGCTTTGGCATTAAATAACCTACAAAGTTTGATATGCCATTAAATAAAGAAGCCAAACCAAACCAAACGGAACCAAGTAACGAAATTGTTAAAAAAAATTCGCTCGGGTTGCAAGAACTTTGACGATCATGCAAGGTCAGGCAGGCCTAAAACCGTGCTCCAAGCCATAACAGCAAATCTAGCGGTCCAGTGTGGTTCATCTCTTCCATGACCTCAGCAAAAGCATAGAAAGATGTCGTTGTATCAGACGTTTCCAAAAATATTGCGAAACTTTTGACTAACAAGAGTAGCAGAAAGAAAAGAAGATGATGATTGACTATAAAACAGGAATTACTAAATCGAGAAAATCAAAATTGGGGAAAAAAAATAAACGACGTGAACACGTCATAGACAAACTAAGGACAGCGCGTTGTAATAACTTGGGCGTGGCTACGCCGAGGAAATCTAAAGAGAGAAACGAAATTTATCATAATTATTAATAGCAGCCCAAAATAACTCAATAAGAACAACATTGTGCTGATTTCCTAAAATGTTAAGCTCTTCTTTCGTGTAAGTTTTCCTGTTTTTACATATGAATTATGAAATCGGTTTTAAACTAAGACGAAAGCAAAGCGGAAAACTATCGAATGAGGTTCCAGTTTCGTAGCTCTGGGGAATGTGGAGTACCCCTATATTGTCTAGTTCAGATGGCTGGGGATTTAGAATACACCGACTGCTTCTCGGCAGACGGATAAGATACCCACCTCCAATGAGTATCCTAGATATGACACTAAGCCATCAGATGGTAAAGCTCCAATCCTGACACTTTGGTGAATGTGAAGAACTTCTTCATTGCCATTACTCCTAGGTCCACTCTGACGTGGAGGAGCAGTAACTGTCTGGGTCCAATCTATGGGTCAAATAGAACTGTTTAGATGTACATATATTCATTGTTTTTAGTTGAGAAATTATATTGTAAATTGAATTACTATGACCAGAAAACCCGGCAAACACTTGAGCGCGATATACGGAACCACTGGACTGCTGTTTCGACATTATTAGTTCTCATCAGCAAGGTATATCGTGATTTCCCCTATTTTAGATCAAACCGGCGACCAACAGAATGTAGGGCCGAAACTTTACCACTGAGCCATCGGTCTACATCGCACACAAGCGATCCCAAATTAACCTGTCATGGCAATTGCGCGGCCAATTAACCTGAATGTGTTTTGTAAGTTGCATTCATACACTTTACAGAAGATATGGTCACCTCCAGGGTCACGTCTTCCCAAGAGGATTGGAAATTCGCATCCACATAATTATTATAACTTCAAGGGTAAGGAAATAGATGTACATTATTCTTTTTTTTTTTCTTTTTTAGCTGTCCAATGGTTCCGTAGGTCGAGCGTAAGTGTTTGCCGGATTTTCTGGTCATCGTAATTTACAGTAGAACTGTTTAATTTACTATACTTGAAACTATTTAACCATGTGCAAACAAATGATTAATATTAAATTAAATTTTTAGTATTTGATAGCAATACTTGAAACCATTTAATGGTGGCAAATAGAACTATTTGTTAAATAGTTTCAAGTATTGATATCTAAAATTGAGCAAACAATAAAACGCAAAACTATTTAACTGTGTGCAAACAAATGAGCCCTGGTTCGTTTAAAAATAATGATACCTAAAAACTATTCACTTATTTTTGTTTATTTCTTATTTAATGGCATATCAGCCTTTTCGGGTTACTTAATGCCAAATCCATCCTTTAGGACAGTAGTGGTACTATTTAACCCATAGCTAGGAAAATAAAACGATTCATACCTTTCCCTGGGGTATTTGTTCGAAAGTGAACGTAATAGCGCGACTGGAGTTTGAACTCGCTTACTACGATTCCGCAGTCAATTGCTTTAACCATTACATCACGGGAAAACCTCCCCATTCCCTTAGAAATTACATATATGTATATATATTTACCTACCCCTCCGCTCGAGCAGGATATGACACAAGGTCCATTTTTAAGCGGAGTTTAATAGGTTTGAATCCAGTGTTTTCCTTCTCCAAGACTAGTTGCCTCACCAAGGCTGAAGAACCAAGTCTGCCCTACTATTTACCCATAGCTGGAGGGAGAATAATTGGATTCATACCTTTCCCAAGGGTATTAGTGCTAAGTGAAATGCAATGAGTCACGTCTAGGATTTGAGCTCGTGTTACCGTGTTTATTTCCTACGACGATAACCGTTACACCACGGGCACCTCCATATATGTATAGATTGGATTTGGTATTAAATAACCATTATGGTGTGATATGCCATCAAACCAAATAACTTAACCTAACCAACAAACTATTCTCTTACAAATCATATACACTAAAAGATTTGTCATTAAATAATCCACAAAGTTGACATGCCATTAAACCAAACCAAACCTTTCAATTCCATTACTTCAAGGAGCACTCTCAACAAGAGACATAGTACCTCTTAGTGTCCAATCTAGCTTCATGGTATACTTGATAAATGGAATTATCAATGTTAGATAAGAATACTTGAAACAATTTAACCAAGTGAACACAAATGATTGATGTTTGATAGGAATATATGAAAGTAGCCATTAACAAGTGAGTCAACTTTCGGGATTAAATAACCCATGAGGAGTTGATTGCCTTTAAACAAATAAACCAATTCAAAACTACCTGAATAGGCTTTTATCATTTAGAGTATTCGGACTGTTGACTTCTTTTTTTTTTTGTTATATTCTCAACGTTTCGGCCGATGCTTTCTTCGGCCGTCTTCAAGCATTCTTTGTCAAATTCGAGAGTCTACACGGAACCGAACTCTTTGGGGGTGTCCTAGTGGCGTAATGGTTAAAGCGATGGACTGCGGAATCGTTATAAGCGAGTTCGTGTTCCAGTCGCACTATTACCTTCACTTTCGGACAAATACCCTTGGAAAAGGTATGAACCCCCTTATCCTCCCAGTTATGAGTTAAATAGTACCACTACTGTTCTTCTGGGAGAATAGAATTGGCATTAAATAACCTACAAAGGTTGATATGCCATTAAACAGAAAAACTAAACCAAACCAAACTCTTTATTTAATCCACGTGAGTAGATGGCTCAAATCTCATAACCGGGTACAAGTGTTAAGCGAGGGTAAGTATCATTATTATGGTGATTTATTGATGTTCAATCCCGACTATAAGAAAAATAACAAGACCAAAAAAAAACAAAAAAAAACAAACAAACAAAAAAAAAAAAACAGTCCGAATACTCTAACTGATGAAAACTATCAAGTTCATCATAAAAATTTCAACAAATAATACCTTAATAGAATTTTAAAAGTTTCAAACTGACCCACAAAGTTAAACTCCCTCATCTCATGATGCGAAGCCATAACATAGTCCAGACCTTGCTCCCGGTGACTTTTGCTTATTCCCTAAGCTCAGAGGCTGTCGTTATGAGACAATTGAGGATATGAAAGAGGCTGTGACGAAGGTCACTGATACGCTCACACAAGAGGACTTCCATGGGGCCTTCCAGAAGTTGTTAGAACGGTACATGTGCATTGCAGCCGGAGGAGATTACTTCGAAGAGGAATAGAGTTTCATGTGTGTACTATCAATAAAAGTACCCATACGAAAAAAGTCTGGAAACTTATTTAATAATCCTCGTATATGCATAAACCAAAATCCTTCCTGAAGAAAGAGACACAAAATTCTCTGGGACTTTGAGATACAAACAGATCACATAAACTTGGCCAGAATATCAAACCGTGATAATTGACAAGAGAGAGAGAGAGAGAGAGAGAGAGAGAGAGAGAGAGAGAGAGAGAGCCTGTTGAATAATCGACTTTTCTGATTCGGTGGGCCACAGAGGGAAAATCAAAGAAAACGAAAAAAGAAACAAATACTTGAACCTTGCCCGAGAACTAAAAAAGTTATGGAACATGAAAGTTACGGTGATACCAATTATAATTGGTACTCTCGGAATGGTTCCCAAAAACTTGGTAAGGGGTCTGAAAGAGTTGGAAATCGAAGGACGTGCCGAGACCATCCAAACTAGTGTATTACTAAGATCGATGAGAATACTGAGAAGAGTCCTGAAGATTTGGGAAGACTTGCTGTCACCCAGACTCCGGCGAAAGACCATCGGCTAACGATAGCAGTAATATAATAAGTTAGCTCTGTCTTTAGGACATCGAGTACTTTTAAAATATTGTTATTACTTACAAAAAAAAAAATAGTGCACACACACACACACATATATATATATGAATATATATAGTACAATTTGAAGGAAACTCAAACCTGGTTAAATTGTCATTATAAATTTATTTCGGTGAAATTCACACCCGCTGTCTTCGGACGCTGACTCGATATTACTAATATATATATATATATATATATACCAGGTAGTATCTCAATTTTCGGTGGCTAATGATCAATACCCAATATGTAATACTGTGACACAGTGATCAGTAACCAATAGTAATTCTTTATTACAGTGATTAGTGCGTAATGATAATACTGCAATTCAGTGATCAGTGGCCAGGAGTAATTCTATACTACGGTAATCAGTAGCCAATGGTAAGACTGCAATTGCTTGATCAGTGATCAATGGTAATTCTTTAATGCTGTGATTAGTAGAGGTACCCATGGTGTAATGGCTATCGTTTTTGGAAATGGACATGGTGACCTGTGTTCAAATCCTGGACGAGGCTCTTTGCATTTCACATAGCGCTAATACCTTTGAGAAAAGTATGAATACAACAATCCCACTTCCAGTTACGGGCGAATAGTAAAGCTGATTGGGCTCTTTAACCTTGATATGGTAATCGGTTTAGAAGAGAAAAAACACTGAATTCAGACGAGTTAAGCTCCGCTTAAAAAAACTGATCTTATGTCCCAGCCTGCTCGAGCAAAGGGGTTGGTAAATACATACTATGGCCAGTGTTAAACTGTGGCCAGTGGTAATACTGTGTGTAAAACAATGGGCAATGTTGATTCTTTGGTACAGGACCAGTAGCCAATAATAATTTTATCAAAACATGGTAAGCTAATCATACAGTGGTCAACGACAATTTTCTCTATTTGGGACAATCTGACAATAATATTTAGTAGAAAGGGTTGTGGTTATAAAAGATATCCCACGAAAACTCTCTGACCATAACTTGTGGTTCGATTTCCTTGTCGTGTAAGATAGATAATAGTTGTAAAAAAAAAACAAACTAAAAATATAACGAATGCGAATTAATCCATCACAAAAACTACACAGAATTGACACCGGAAGCTAAACACATTGAAATTAACCAGATGTTCGACGTTCAAGTTTACTTATTCAAGTTATCTGGTTTTCTCATCCTTTAGAATTTACATCTGATTTCAACTTTTATATTTTGCGGTATCCATCATGTGAGACGTAAATAAGGTCTTTCAGACCATGGTATGACCCCCACTTAGTTTTTTTTAAAATTCCAAACAGATTTTATTCGTTTCTTTTTTTTTTTTTTTTGGTGGGGTGGAAGGTACTATTTACCATCCCCTCCGCTCGGGCAGGATATGACACAAGGTCGATTTTTAAGCGGAGTTTAACAGGTTTGAATTCAGAGTTTTCCTTCTCCTAGACTAGTTGCCTCACCAAGGCTGAAGAACCTAGTCCGTCCTACTATTTACTCATAGCTGGAGGGAGAATAAGGGGGTTCATACCTTTCCCAAGGGTATTTGCCCGAAAGTGAACGTAATAGCGCGACTGGAGTACGAACTCGCGTACTACGATTCCGCAGTTCATCGCTTTGGTGGGGTGGAAGGTAGTCTTTGGTTTGAGATAACACCCACCTGTAAATGCTCAACACAAATTATTTGTGTTAGCCATACTTGAAGCTATTTAGCAGTGTGAAAGCAAAAGATTATTATTTATTAGAATTATTAGTGTTAAGAAGCAATATTCAGAATCATTTATCGGTGCGCAAACAATAAATAGCAATACTTTAAACCATTTAACTGTATGCAAACAAATAGTTTAAAAATAAAATTAGCAACAGACTACCTAGTCATTTATAATACTCTAAATCATTTAACTGTTTGTAAACAAATGATTAATATCAAATAGAATCATTAGTGTTTGGTAGCAATATCTGAAACCATTTAACTGTATGCAAACAAATCAACTCTAACTTGTTTAAGAAATAAAGTTACCTAGAAACCATTCACTTAAAAATTACACACACACACACAGACACACACACACACACAGACACACACACACACACACACATATATATATATATATATAGAGAGAGAGAGAGTGAGAGAGAAAGGGAAAATTTGATAACAAGGTAATCCAAGCAGGAGAGTTTTATTGAGAAGCAAAGTCGACACTATAGCGTTTCGGTTCTAATGAACCATCACCAGGACTGGGAGGGCTGATATTAGTGATGTTAAATCAACAGTAGATGTTGATTTAACATCAATAATATCATCATGCATTAGAAATGACTTTTACTATAAAAATACATAAGAAATAAATTTTACTGTGAAATGCATAAGAAATGACTTTTACAATAAAAATGCAGTAGAAATATTTTTTTTCAGTAAAAATGCATAAGCAATAATTTTTACGATAAAAATGCATTAGAAATAGATGTTTTAAGATATAAAAATGTGTTGGAATAATTTTTACCATAAAAATGAATTGAAATTTAAAAATCTTGGTGAATATTCTCTGAGTCTCCTAATCCCATTATTTTTGCCAGGTTTAGTAATAAAACATGATAGCGAATCTCTGGTTATCTGAATATAAACACTAATAAACTTTCCTAAATGATTTATTCCTTGTGTACCAAAATTACTCGATGGCAATGCATAATGAGCGGGTAATTTAATGTTCAGATAACAACATCCTTTATACAAGCAACGATAATCTAGGCAGTTAATGAAATAAGCTTTTTGTAAAGTGAGTGAGCCATTAAAAAAATCTACATTGCCTTTCTTGTCTATCTCGGCTAAGGACTGATATACTGGCTGAACCCGGTATTATAAACTCTCTCAATAAGGAGGTGCCTGTGGTGTAATGGTTATCGTCGCAGGAAATGGACACGGCGATACGAGTTCAAATACTAGATGAGACTGATTGCATTTCACATAGCACTATTCGGCAGTACATATACTAAAATACCCTTGGGAAAGGTATGAATCCAATTATTCTCCCTCCAGCTATGGGTAAATAGTAGGGCAGACTAGGTTCTTTAGCCTTGGTGAGGCAACTAGTCTAGGAGAAGGAAAACTCTGAATTCAAACCTGTTAAACTTCGCTTAAAAAATTGACCTTGTGTCATATCCTGCCCGAGCGGAGGGGTTGGTAAATATGATAAGCTAAATATGATAACAATAAACACTCATCAGCACAAATGCAGTCTTTTCGTACATCTAATTCCCCAAGCCCATTCCAGAGTCGAAGTCAATTCTTTGCCTTAAAAGAATGTCTTCGAATGTCGACTTATACTCGAGTACATACGGTAAATTATTGATCTCTGGAAACACTTACATATTTCGACTTCGAATTTTTGGTATAATTTTAGTAACAGAAACGCTCTTTAAAAGTTGAACCATATGCTGACATCTTCGTTAATTCGTACAAAATATTAGACATTTTATGCTTCAGGGTTCATAACACTGCTTCTCGCTGGTAACTCCACATAATGTCTTTGTCATTTATTTTTCATGAAACATTCAACATGTTTCATTCCTTTTTTGTTTTGAGGGATTTGTTTTAGTGTCACTTTACGCATCTCTTGTTCACGCTTAACAAGACAACAAAAAAGAAAAGAAAAGAAAAGAAAGAAAGAAAGAAAGAAAGAAAAAGCAAAGAGAAAAGAATGGGGGATTTTTAAAATAAATTTTCCAAATTTGACTCTTATTTTTTCCTCTATTTTTCTTTTTATTTCGTCCATAGTTTATGAGATCTCAGAGCTGATATTAGTTCGTTTATATACACTTGGATCACTTCATCGTAGCGCAATGAAAATGGGCAAACACCCGCTTAAACAAGAACAGTAAGCCGTAGGTGGTGAGCGGCAGACCCTATATAAAACCCAGTGTTAACCAAATATCCTACAGGGTGCGGAAGCAAAATATGGAATAATTTTTCAAACGTTTTTTAGTCTGATTTGTCCAATTTTTGAAAAAAAAACCTTATAAATCTAGCTCTATTATTCAAGCACTTTTTTTCTCATTAAAATTCAGCCCAATATGAGTGATCAAGAAAAGAAATGACAAAGAATCTATGATTTGCTTAACGCCGAAACGAAGCCAAAGTTTCTTTGTCTACCCTAAACAAATGTTTTTAGAGAAAAAGAGCTTTTTAAAGAAAAGGGAGAATAGAGGATTGTACAAAAAACGAAAGAAGGCTTTTAAACTTCTCGCGGCAGCGATTAAGAAGGACCCTACAACGTCAGTAAGAAAGCACGCTGATGAATTGAAAGTCCACAAGAAATCTGTGAGGACGGTAATTAAACAAGACTTAAGACCAGACCTTAAACCCCTTGATTACCATATATGGGGCGTTTTAGAAGACAAAGCAAATACAACTTCCCATCCAAATATGGGTTCTCTTAAGACTGATATTGAGGAGGAATGCCAGAAGAATTTATTTTGAAGGGGTGCCTATCGTTTCGAAGGTATGTTGATTCAATAATTGAAAAATATGGTATCTATATAGAGTAAATTTTCTGTTTTGTGTCTATCTTCTTATTTTGTTGTTTATTTTTTTAAATTAAAATTAATCTTGTTTTATAATAGAGACATTTATTATTGTACTAGAATATTCTTAATTTTGCTTCTGCACTCTGTAGAGTAGTTTAAACGTTTTCTGTGAGCTCTAACAATTCCTGAAGATTTAGTTGAAACCTAATCAAAAATGGTGGAACCTTAGTTGTAAGGTTTGTTTCTTTGTTTAATAACATACCAGCCTTCATGGGTTATTCTGATGGCAGAGTCATCCATGTAGAAGGGTAGCAGTGGAAATAATAATCCCATTGCTGAGGGTGATAAAGGAGTTCCTACCTTTCCCTTTGCTATTAGTCCGAAAGTGAACGTAACAACGGGACTGGAATTCGAACTCGCTTACTTCGATGCCACAGTCCAGTACGTTAGCTGTTACACCACGAGGATTATCCCTCAGCTGTACGGAAGGACACACATTTACTAAACATATATTTGATGAATGAGACATTTTTAGAAATTTGTATGCAAGGATTTTTATTCGTGCTAACTGTTGTATCATGGTAAGGAAGAGATACACAGTGAAATAGAGTTAATTATTTATTAACTCAAGTGGTACGGTCCAACAAATATTATAAGTCTCGCGCTGTGGGTGTTACGTCCGAAGTTGGTCTTACTACTGACCGAAATCTTTTCAGTACTGACGTGCTTAAGAAACACGACGTCTTTTATACCTCCGAGATACCGGAAGTCACGTGGTACGAGTCACTATACAATACTAACTTTAGGTAACTTTTTTTCGATTTTGTTTGTTTGTTTGGATTTTATGGCATATAAACTTTGTAGGTTATTTAATACCAAATCCTTTCAATACAAATAGACAGTTCTGTTTCAAACAATTCTGTTTAGCATAAGTACACACTTTGTCAGAAACATCTTTATTTCAAGCTATTCAGTTTATTCAAACAGTTCTATTTCAAGCAATTCAGTTCAGTATAAGTATAGTTTTTTGTTTACACAAAGTTAAATGTCAAAACAGTTCTATTTTAAACAATTCAGTTTAGCGTAGGTACAGTTTCAATATCAAAAAAGTTTCTATATCAAACAATTCAGCTTAGCATAAGTATGCAGTTTAAATCCCAAAACAACCTATTTCAAGCAATTCAGTTTAGCGCAATTGCATAATTTAGTTCTATTTGACCCATAGATAGGACCCTATGATGTGCTACCACACTGGGCCAGAGTGGACTTGAGAACGAGGGCAACGAAGGGGTACTTTGCATTCCCCAAGTTTTCAGCATTACTGGAATCTCAGCATCCGATCTTGTAGTTTCCCGTTTAGGACACTCGTTGGGGGAGTCTTACCCTTTTGCAGAGATGCAGTCGGTGTATTTTACAGCCCCAGACGACTGGGCAATTTTTTTAGAAGTACGGGTTAAAAGTGTTTGTTCAATATACTGTCTAAAAAACCTACATGCTTTGGGAAGAAGATCTGCAAGATCTATGGTAAAATTCATTTTTATTTAACATGTGCTTTGGGATGTTATTTTTATCCTGGGCAATGCCGGGTATATCTGCTACTTATATATAGTTGTAGAGAACTCGTTTTACGCTTGAAAATTTAACTTATCTAAACTGATCATAAAACTGTCACACTTTTTATGAAAGCAATAAACATGGACATAACCTCTAACAATGTTTTGTGAGGACTTTTAAGTTAAACATTACCAAGAGGTTTTTGGTTATAAAATCAAAGCTTGATTTTTACATATTTCAGCCGATTAAAAAGTTGGTGATTCTAACGAATCAAAAGTAAGTGTCTAGTTTAGTACTATATTTAAGAATTTGAATTGAAGCACACGCTAATAACATAAAGTGTATTAGAAATCTCCAAACTAAAATACTAATAGTCGTTTTATTAGTTAACACAGAACATATAGTGGCCACCACTGAAGGCGTACTTGAATTATGTAATGACAGTTATTTGAAGTAATATACATTGGCTTAATGAGTAGAGTGTTCGCCAATGTCCCGGGAGACGGGGTTCAATCCCAGGTCGAGTCCTACGAAAGACTCAAAACTGGTACTTGAGGAGGCTGTCTTTCTTAACGCTCAGTATTATAAGGTACAGATCAAGGGTAAAAGTAGAGCAATCTAGGGATAGGAGCAGCACCCTTCCCTATACTTCGGTGTAGTAGCTATTGAAAAGGGAGCCTTCGAGTCACCCTTGACTAAGGTCACCAACTTCACTTTTACTATATATATATATATAATCTTGGGGAAGGAATGAATCCAATTATTCTCCTTCCAGCGTAAATATTTGGTCAGACTGGTTCTTTAGCCTTAGTTAGGCGACCTTTCCAGGAAAAGGAAAACTCTGAATTCATACCTGTTAAACTCTTGTGTTACATCCTGCCCGTGAGGAGTGGTTGGTAAATACACATACACTCACACACACACACACACACACATATGAAGATTGTGTTTGCGGTACAGAATTTTATAACAGCTTTAAAAAGACCATATTTATTGATCATGATCATAAAAGTTGAAAAAGAAAAGGCAAGCAAACTGGTATCGAACCTCACCCGTCAGAGCTAATACCGAGATAGTCTAACGATATAAAAAAGGCAAATATAAGTAATGAGAGGAAAATGGTAAGAGAGAGAGAGAGAGAGAGAGAGAGAGGAAAAGAGAGGATTTACATAGAAACTACATTAAGTTCAAACATTTCTTTTTATAGTTGAAATGCAGTCAGGACCTAATATAGAGAATTTCTAGAATTTTTAGATGAAATGGAGAGTGTGCCTTGCTCAGAATGGAAAACAAGTCGACACTAAATTCGTTGGCGTACTTTCGATTATTTACCAGATAATCTGCGATGGAAGACCCGTATGTATTATTCAGAGCGTCCGTAGGGAGGTTGATAAGATTCCTGAATTTAGAAGATCGATGTTGCTTGATACTAACATCTAAGTTTTGACTAATTCTACCGATGTAGTGCAAGCCACAACTAGAATTAAATAAGTAAACTAAAGAGCTCTTTTGATGGGAAGGAATATATATATATATATATATACAACCCCTTCACACGAGCAGGATGCGACATAAGGCCAATTCTAAGAGGAATTTAACTGCTTTGAATTCAGTGTTTTCCATCTCCTAGACCTGTTGCCATAATACGATCAAAGAGCTCAGTCTGCCCTACTATTTACCTATAGCTGGAAGAAGAATAACTGGAGTCATACCTTTCCCGAGGATATTATCGGAATGTGAAAAGCAAATAGCTTTAATATATATATATATATATATACACACACACACATATATATATATTGTAATAGTGTTGGTTGTCACTATTTCCCGTTGTGGGTTTGTGGGGAACCAAATGCGATATAAATTGGGGAGTGTTCACCGGGCCATTGGCCTAATGAGTAGAGTGTTCATCAAAGGTCCAGAAGGCTGGGATTCAATCCCTGGTCGAGTCATACCAAAGACTCAAAAAATGGTACTTGATGATGCCTTGCTTAACACTCAGCATTATAAGGTAAGGATCCAGGGTAAATTGAAACAACTCCGGGAATGGACTAGTGCCCTCCTCTACACCTAAGTGTAGTAGCTATTGAAAAGTGAGCCTTTGGGTCACCTTCGACTAAGGTCGCCAACTTTTATATATATGTATATATATATTCATACGAGGGTTGATTAGTAAGTAAGAGGAATGTTGCCTACGGATTTGGTAATAGGAAGCACTGTTCACAGCTAACACTTTTTCAAGGAAATCAACTGTAGTGAGTCCTTTCATGTCCCAGACATCTGTAGGCATGACCTTCTTGACTGACCACAGCGTCAGGAACTGTACCAGTGACCAGTGTTTTTCCACTCCACGGACTATTTTTTCGACTCAGGCTCGTGTTTAGCCCATTTGAAACATTTTTTCACTAAAACATTTTTTCCGTACACATTACACATTCTTCTTTAAATTTTACATGGTTTGCACTTCTCAGTCACCAAAAATTTGATGACAGACCTCTGTTCAAGCTTGGAGCACTGTTTGATTTTCTGTCACTTTGAATAGCCTCAAAATAAATATTTTTGGCACAAGGTTTAGATCCTTTTCCCTGGTCATTGAGGACTTCAAAAGAATAAATGTTAGAACAAACTGGCCAACGATCAGCAGATAGTAAATTAATTATTTCCAACTCGACCCCTTCCCCCACCCCCCCAAACAAAAAAATATAAAAAGGAACAACAAAAAAATTAAAAATAAAAACTAAAGAAAAAGCAAAATTAAATTTCAATTTGAATAAATATCAAAATAGAAAATGGATAAAAATATTTAGCAAAAACTAAGACAGTCTTCTCCCACAATACTTCCATAGTTCTTGATGATTTTCTCTTTCCTTTTTTCATTTAGATATTCCAATATGGTCAAGTCTTTGATAAAATGGGATATGCCTGAAACCTCTGCCTCCACTACTCACCTAACAGATTTCACATACAACAGGGTGAAATTCAAAGAAAATGAAAAACTGAATAAGTACCTAAACCGAATTGGGGAACAAAAGAAACAGTAGAAAAAGATGGCGACTGTTGTACCGATAATAATTGAAATGATGAGAACAAATCTTAAAAAGCCTAACGAAAGGGCTAGAAATCCGAAAGTGAATCTAGATAATCCAGTCAAGAACATTGCTAACATCGGCTTGAATACTGAGGAGAAGATTGTGTCGTATTGTTTGGTCTTGACGAAAATTGCTAGAGACAGGGACAAGATGAAGAGATGACGACAAGTTCACAGAAAACGAAAAAGTCTGACACGTGGTCACAGAAAAAATACAACTCTTTTTATTAATGTGTTTTAGTCTCCCATTAAACCGGTCTCTAATATGAGGGACGTGAAGGGGTATTTTTTGAGTCGATGAAGAAAAGATTCTATTGTTCCATAAATCTTTGCCCACTTCAATTGAAGGGAGGGTTTGTGAACTTTGAAATTCAAGCTCTTTGCTTGTCCTCTGCTGTTTACTGACTGACTTGATTTTATTGCCATTTTGATACAAAAATGGAAGGCACGAAGCCTTACTGACAGACTTGCTGCCCTTTTTAAAAATCCCCAAATCTCATCGGACTGTTTTTCGCACTTACCGTAAGAGTTCTCGTGGTTGATCCTTTGTTGTGAATAACCAGGTTTAAGCGGTTGTAGAAGGCTGCTTCTATATTACAGTTGTAGACTTTGCGTCATTTGATCTTTATTGTAAGTAACCGATCATATCTAGTGCATATACAAATAATTACAACTTTTCTTTCATTTTTTCAATAAATCTAAATTTTTGACCATGTGTCTAAGAATATGCTTTCTCAGTCTTGGTTATTTGTCGAAGACTTGTACTACACTCACGCGTACGTGAGTGTAGCACAAGGCCTCTTTTTAATGGGCCCCGTCGGCATTCCACTAAAAAGGGATGCCTCTGGCGCTTGGCGATAAACCTAGCCCCTCCAGAGAGGGTAAAGCTCGATGGGACGGCCCTTTGAGGCTCAAGGTGTTACCACCAGAACTGAGACACACCCGACTGGATCCGTGTACCAGAAAGATACGTCCGGCCCAAGTGCGCCTTGGCCCCGCGGATCGGTCGTATTTACCTATTGACGTCAAAATGCTGATTCTTTCTCAATCTTGAATTGAAAAGGTAAACACCCAGATTAAAGTTAATATAACAGTTATCGTCTTAAGAAATGGAATTGGAGACCCGGGTTCAAATCCTTGACGAGACTGTGTTTCAGCAATGGAAAAACAGTAGGGCACACAGGCTCTTTAGCCTTGGAAATTTAAACCAGTTGTACTTCGTTTAAGAATTGACCTTGTGACACATCCAGCTCGATATGGAGGGGGTTGGGCACATGCATACACCCAGATTAAACGTAAGATTCGATTTTTCGGAAATCTGCAAATCATGTGATGAGCAACTAAAACGCAAGACGAATAATAACATCCCAATATCTATTCAGTCCTCACCCATACCAAAAGCCCTATCGATGGGATGGGTTAAATATGTCTAAATAAAATTTTTAAAAGAGAGAGAGAGAGAGAGAGAGAGAGAGAGAGAGAGAGAGAGAGAGAGAGAGAGTGGGGGCTGAAACTTGTTTGCATGGATTTCTGTTCATCCAAGTGTAATTATGTAGGTTTTCATTGTTCAGAAATAACTCCTACGTTTATTTGCTGTATAACTGGTTATTACAATATAGGAAAGATGAAATATTTACCTAAATATAATTGGGAACGAAAAGAGGAAATGATGTCACTGATTGCTGAAAAGAGAAGTATAAGATGACCTAACCATAAACGTATCAATGAAAAGGAATAATGAAGCGTTTAGAAAGGTTGATTGCAACATTTTTCCTCGAACAAAGTAAAAAAAAATACAAGCAAATTTAAAAAAGGCATCCATGTTATAAAACAACGACTGACATAGACAGAATAGACAATCTATCTATCTATCTATCTATCTATCTATCTATCTATCTATCTATCTATCTATCTATCTCCAAAAAATAGGTAGACAGCAGACTGAATAAGGCTTGCGTTATACTATACTGTATATTACAGTTAGATTTATGTGAATTACATTAAATTTAAATCTTGAAATAAAATCATTGAAAATTATTGCACATAAAATAAAAGTATATGCTCGTTTATATAATCTAAAAATAAACGTTATCATTTACTGTCCATCAAATTTTTCTCACCTCGTATATATATATATATATATATATATATATATATGTGTGTGTGTGTGTGTGTGTGTGTGTGTATAGAAAAATTGATTACAAGGCAATCCAAGAGGAAGGGGAGATTTATTAAGAAGTCGACACTATAGCGTTTCGATTCTACTGAACCATCATCAGGACCATGAGGGGTGATATTAGCGATGTCAAGTCAACGATGGATGTTTAAAAATGCAAAATACAAAACCCTAGGGGAAAATTTGTATAATATATATATATATATATATATATATATATATATATATATATATATATATTGTCATCCACAGACAGACTGTTTCGTTGTATCACAACTCTTTAGTGTGGCTAGACACGTCGGACATGCAAGAACTCGTTGTTACATCTCTTTTTCCTTCCAGGTTTATATAACAAAATTCACATACAGATCATATATAGTGCCATTAGAAGGAAACTCAAACCTAGTTAAATTGTCATCATAAATTTATTTCGCCGGAGCAACCTCAAGTCTAACATGTAAAGTCATCTGACGAGACGGAGAGTATAATAATATTCTCCGGCGAAATAAATTTAACCAGGTTTGAGTTCCCTTCTAATTGCACTATATATATAGAGATAGAGAGAGACAGAGAGATTTGAACAGACTGACAAAGATAGATATCCTTTATTCATTTTTATCTACCTTACTTTGTACTTAATTCATTTTTTTCCTTTTCTGCTTTCTTCAATTTTTTTAAAAAATTCTTATCTTTCTTTTTCTTTGGTTATCTTGTATTTCTTCATTTCTCTATTAGAATATACAATTTTCGTCAAATGTTTTCTTATTCGTGTGTATTTCTTAGTGAAGAAATAATTTTACTATGTCGCAGTGTTGCCGGGGTTTTAGAATACACTGAAGAGGGATTTGACCAACTAAAAAGGGGTGTCCTAGATATAACACTAAAAAGCATCTGATGGTGAGGCCCCAGTTCTGGTGATCTAGCGAGATGGGGTACCATTTCATTGCCATTGCCATTGCCATTACTTCCTGGTCCCGGAACGGTAGTAGATGCAGTTTAGTATCATATCCAGAGGAGGTCTTACTCCTCTGCAAAAATGCAGTCAGCGTATTCTACAGCCCATTGATGGTTGGTTGGATGGATTTTATGGCATATTAACCCTTTTAGGTTATTCAATCCCAATAAATATTAAACATATATATGATTTGTAAACGAATAGTTTGCAGATAACATTTTAACTCATTTGCTTGCACATAGTTCAATGGTTTCAAATATTTCTATCTAACAGTAATAGTTTTGCTTGCACACAATTAAATGGTTTTAAGTATTGCCATGTAACACAAACAATTCAACTTAACATCAGTCATTTATTTTCGCACTGTTAAATGGTCAAGCAGTTCTCTTTGACCAATAGATGAGACCCTAACAATTTTCAGTTCAAGAAGCAAGAAGTTACACAAAGCTAGGCCTGGTGGTTATGGAGAGTAGTGCATTTGCGTAAATCCCACTATGAAATCGACTATAGTTGCGCATGGCACTGTGCAAGGAATTCTACTATAGTTGCTAATGGGTTTGTGATAGGAAATCGATTATAGTTGTATATGCCATGGCGCTAGGGAATCGGTCATTGATGGACCAGGCATTGGGCAAGGAATTTGACTACAGTGGCTCACAGCATGGTGCAGGGAAATCGATTATAGTTATATACAGCATGTTGCTAAGTACTCGATGATAATTCCCTACAGTATGGAGTTAGGAGATCGATTATAGTTGCATTCAACATGTTGCTAAGAATTCGACTACTGTTGCGCACGGCACTGAGCTAGGAATTCAACTATACTTGCACATAGCACTGAGCTGGTAAATCAACTATAGTTGCACACGACAATGAAAGAGTTAACTTAGTCAGACAGATTCACAGGAATGTGATCTCCTGTGAGGATCGAACTCAGTACACAAGCAAATAGCCGAGGGGGGTAGCTTGATAACCATCATTTCATGGTACGCACCTAACAACCAGCTCTGATAGGTGGAGTCATTTGGTCGAACATGGCGGACAGGCTGTCATCCGGTTATGATGTGACTTCCATTGTTTGCGTCTGCAGCTGTTGCACTTGATAAATCTTAAAAACATGAAAGCAAATTCTAATTTTTTTCCCACACAACAAGGCCTTTTCAGTTATACACTTGCAAAATTACCTCCTGTTTTGTTGAAGGTGAAAAGGAATGAAGAAGTAGTATTTAAAAGTGTTAATATCAACGAAATCCAACAAATATAAGCTGACTATAGCCAGTTCATTCAAATCACTGGACAAAAAATACAAGGCTTCACGATATTAACAGTCGACAAACACTTGGTCAAGATTGGTTTGGTTTCTTGGGTCGATGGTACATCAGCCCTTGCGGATTACTTAATGCCAAGGTCGTCCTTATAGAATAACAGTAGTGATAATGTTTAACCCACAGCTGGGAGGATATGGGAGGTCTTATCTTTTCTAAGTATATTAATCGGAACGTGAACATAACGCAACTGGAGCTCGAAATCGTTTCCTTCTAGGCCACAGTCCAGCACGTTATCCAATACGCCAAAGCACGTTATCCAATACGCCAGTTAGGACTCTATTGGTAGTTAAAATAAATCCTTTTTGAAAATGATCAGAATTTGATTGGAATACTTGATATAATCATTTGTTTGGACACAGTTATATTGTTGTTGTTATTATTATTACTATTATCATATTTACCAACCCCTCCGCTCGGGCAGGATATGACACAAGGTCAATTTTTAAGCGGAGTTTGACAGGTTTGAATTCAGAGTATTCCTTCTCCTAGACTAGTTGCCTCACCAAGGCTGAAGAACCCAGTCTGTCCTACTATTTACCCATAGCTGGAGGGAGAATAATTGGATTCATACCTTTCCCAAGGGTATTAGTGCTATGTGAAATGCAATCAGTCTCGTCCAGGATTTGAACTCGTGTCGCCGTGTCCATTTCCTACGACGATAACCATTACACCACGGGCACCTCAAAAATTATTATTACTATTATTATTGATAATAATAAAAGCAATAATAATAATAATGCGCGATGGGAATACTTGAAACCATATGACTATTATTAGGACACATAGCGTAACGGTTATAGGCGTTGGTTCCTTAAGCTTCAAAGAGACAATCATCTGGAAGTTGCTGGTTCAATCCTGACTACAGGCGAGTAACAATACAGGAATACCTAACACTTGTACTTGGTTATGGTTAACAGAATAAGATCAAGCGAACCCCGAGGATTAAATAAAAGTCGTGGTTAGAAGTTCCGTGTAGGCTTCTGAATTCGACAAGAAATGCCTGAAGAAGGTTGGTGGACATATCGGCCGAAACGTTGTGAATATAACAATAAAGATGAAGACAATAGGCGGAAAACCCTGAATGATAAAAATCATCTTGCTTCGTCTCAGAAATTCAGATAACTACTCTTATTATTTCCAGGAATTCTTTGATATCTTTAAGTTTGGACCCTTCACCATACAAGTAGCAATGCACGAAGCAAAACAAATTTACTTTACTTGTTTGTTTAACGCCATATCAACTCCTTATTGGTTATCTAATGCCAAAATCTGATTAATTTGTAAATGTTTCTTTGTTGTAACTATCTATAATGTTCCATTATTTTTTTTAGATTGACCCTTTTTGCGTATAATCATTTGTTTGCTTTCCAGTATTCCTCCCTAATACTAATAACTTATACACTATCACATCGTTTAGGTTATTTGATGAATGGTATATCAACCTTCATGGGTTATTTAATACCAAAGCCAACTTTGTAGAAGAACAAGAGTAGTACAATTTAACTTATAGTTGGGAGGATAAGTGGGTGCACACCTTTCCCCAGGAGTAGTTGTCCAAAAGTGAACGCAATTGCACGACTGGAGTTAGAACTTGCTTACTTCGAAGCCGTAGTCCAGCAGCTTAGCCATTACGCCATGGGTACTCACTATCATACGGCATAAAATGACTATTCCTAATCAATATCATTTGTGTACACATTTATGTTGTTTTTAGTATTCCTATCTAACACCAATAAATTACAAGCAATAATATGATTTCAACTGGCTCATTGGGCTAGTGAGTAGAGTGTTCGACAATAGTCCAAGAGACCTGGGTTCAATCCCAGGTCGCGTCATACCAAAGACTTTAAAATGTTACTTGATAACTCCTTGCTTAACACTCAGCAATATAAGGTACGTATCAAGGGTAAAGTGGAGCAATCCAAGGACAGGAGTAGCGCCCTCTCCTACACCTCGGTGTAGTAGCTATCGAAAAGGGAGCCTTTGGGTCACTCTCGACTACGGTCGCCAACTTTACTTACATATATGATTTCAAATAACTGATGATAATGATGAAAAAAGGGACTCTCCAACAAGCAAAAGGGGTTAATCGCACAACATACTGGCGAAGATATATCGTAACAACAAAGAGATACCCAACTACAAGTTGTTAAAGAATCTACAACAAAGTTCCAGCATACAACGAACCGAATAAGATTTTTGTTAAACAATCACAAGGTATCAAATTGTACATACGACGGAGTGTGTCGGATAGTGGATATTTAAAAAAAAATCTGCAAGTAAGATTGTCACATAATCAAAAAGTAATTTTCATATTTTTCTTTCTTCCCACTTCAGAGAGAAAAATTTAATTCGGCGCTTACAGTTTGTGTTGTACAAAACACACACACACACGCACACACACACAGTAATTATTCTTGATTTCTGAGGATATTTACCGGGAAAAAACTTCCCCCTCCAGAAAAAATGGAAGACCTTAAAGAAATGTTTGCACAAATGATGAAGTTCCAAATGGAGTCTCAACAAAAAAAAAAAAAAAAAAAAAAAAAAAAAAACGAGGAAAAACAACAACGGTTCTTCCTTGAATTACAAAAACAACAAGAAGCACTTTTTAACAGTCTAAGTAATAACCAGCCTACAGATAGTACTACTATTTTCACTCAAGATGCAGTGTGGAACGCACTCGAAATATTTTCTTACGTACCAGATGAGGATAAGACCTTTAAGTCATATTACAGAAGATATGAAGATATCTATATTACCGACTGTGCCGATTGGACTGATGCAAAAAAAGTCCGGCTACTTCTACGAAAGCTAGGAACTGTGGAACACAACAAGTTCGTAGATTATATCTTGCCAAAAAAAAAAAAAAAAAAATTGCGAACTTTTAGAAACAGTTAAATTACTGTCAGAATTATACAGCCCCAAAACGTCTCTATTCCACAATAGATGGAAATGTCTCAACTTAACAAAAAGGGACAGTGATGAATATTTAGGGTTTGCGTCGGTCGTCAATAAAAACTGTGACGATTTTAAACTAGGCGAATTGTCAGCGGATAACTTCAAATGTCTGATATTCGCACAAGGCCTAGTGTCGGCAAAAGACGCGGAAATCAGACGCAGAGTTTTGTCGAAATTAGAGAACGAACCCGATCTCACACTTCAAAAACTGGCTGAAGACTGTCAGAGGATAGTGCGTGTCAGAAAAGACTCAAAAATATCGAGGAGTCTGGTGTTGCTTACGTAAGGAAAGTCAAGCATAGATCCCAATCATACTCTCCGGTAAAAAAATATGATTACCCAAAATTTCAATACAGGCAGACCAGTGACAACCAAAAATACCCCACCCAGCACTTGCTACCGCTATGGAAAATTACATTGGGCCAAGGACTGTCCCTATCGTACAAAAAAATGTCAAAACTACGATAAATTCAGACATAAGGGCTCACAGTGGAGAAACAGAAAAATAATTAAAAACAGAGTCAGACATACAAAAAACGAGGACAAGTCAGACAAAGTCGTTCGTAAATACATAACAGTTAAAGTACTAAATAAGTCGGTAAGATTTCAGTTAGACTCTGGCTCTGATTTATCAATAATAAACTTGCAAACTTGAAGAAAATTAAATAGGCCAATAATAAAGATCACAAGCAAGACGGCACAAACGATAACAGGAGACAAAATAAAATTTGAAGGTGAAATAATTATCCCAGTATCACTAAATGGTATAACCAAAAAATTAAAAGTCTTTGTACTGAAGAAAATTTGTTTGGGTCAGACTGGTTTCAGAAATTTAATCTCTGTGATCAACCAATTAATACGTTTTGCCAAAAAGTAGAATGCATTACGGCCGAAGCTGAAAAAATTAAGATGGAACTAAAAAGTAGTTTCCCCGAAGTATTTTCAGCTGGTCTTGGCAAATGTACTAAAATTAAAGCAAAATTTGAACTGAAGGAAAATACACGCCCCATTTTTAGAAAGAAGAGAAACGTACCGTTCGCTGTGACCAAAGAAATAAATATAGAGCTTGACCGATTAGTGAATATGGGCATATTATCGGAAGTGGAATTCAGCGAATGGGCAGCTCTAACGGTATATATAAGAAAAAATCTAAGGAAATCCGGGTATGCACAGATTTTTCTATTGGATTGAACGCTACACTCAAGGATTACCACTATCCACTTCCCAGTCCAGAAGAGGTTTTTGATGAATTAAATGGAGGAAAAGTCTTTTCAAAAATTGACTTAAGCGAGGCCTACCTCCAGATTCCAGGTGAAGAAAATAGCTCTAAACTACTCTGTATTAACACACACGGAGGGCTGTACAAATTTGAGTCTAGTTTTTGGAATAAAAGTCGCACCGGCTATCTTCCAACAGGTGATAGACACCATGCTGGGCGGCTTTGACTTCACTTTCGCTTATCTTGATGATATTGTAATTAGTAGTAAAACGAAGGAGCTACACAGAGTACATCTAAACAAGGTTTTCGCACAAATACAGGAATTGGGTTCAAGGTAAAGGAAGCAAAATGCGATTTCAGTATGAACAAAATCAAATATCTGGGACATATCATTGACAAAAACGGGAGACGTCCCGACCCCGAAAGGGATACACCTATCATGGATATGCCCGCCCTTGATAATGTTGCGACATTACAAACTACTAACAAAGTTTCATAAAAAATTTGCACGATCTCCGCGCCCCGCTAAACGAACTACTAAAAAAAGATAAAAAGTGGAGATCGACGCCCGAATGTCGAACAGCATTTGACCAAATTAAAAAGGCATTAACATCTGATCTTTTTCTAACGCACTATGACCCCAAACTGGAGATCATTGTCGCGAGCGATGCCAGCTTATATGGGGTTGGTGTGTGTATCCTACATAAAATGCCCGATGGGACAAAAAAGCCAATAGCCTACGCATCTAGAACCCTTCTTCCGGCCGAAAAGCATTACTCCCAGATTGAAAGGGAGGCCTTGGGAATAATATTTCCAGTGACAAAATTTCACCGATTCTCTACTCAACAAACAGACCACAAGCCCCTAATAACCATTTTCAGAACAAAAAAGGGTCTACCAATTTATACTGCCAATAGGCTACTAAGATGGGGGAACGATTTTGCTGAACTACAATTTCAATATCGAATATCTCCCATCAAAACAGATTAGCCACGCAGATGGACTATCAAGGTACTATTTACCAACCCCTCCGCTCGGGCAGGATATGACACAAGGTCAATTTTTAAGCGGAGTTTAACAGGTTTGAATTCAGAGTTTTCCTTCTCCTAGACTAGTTGCCTAACCATGGCTGAAGAACCTAGTCTGTCCTACTATTTACCCATAGCTGGAGGGAGAATTATTGGATTCATACCTTTCCCAAGGGTATTAGTGCTATGTGAAATGCAATCAGTCTCGTCCAGGATTTGAACTCGTGTCGCCGTGTTCATTTCCTACGGGGATAACGACTACACCACGGGCACCTCCTAAGATGGACTATCAAGGTTGGTACCGAAGTATAGTGAACCATTCGAGGACACAATAATAGCAGCCTTACGAACATACTGTGAAATTAAAAACATGATACCCAACACCATCAAAGAACTGCCTGTGACGCTACTCGAGATAAAATGCGAAGCATTGAACGACGACTTTATTACCAATATTAAACAGAAATTCACAGCAAAAAACGAAAAAGTACCAGAAGTATTTTCACTGTGACAACGTCCTCCTATATAGTGAAAGGGTCGTAATACCAAAGAAATTGCAAAACAGAATTTTTAGAGATTTCCACACGGAACACCCAGGAATAAATAGAATGAAGAGTCTCATGAGAAGCTATGTTTATTGGCCGAAGATGGATAACAACATTAGGGATATGATCGAAAAATGTAAAGGCTGTGCTTTTGCGGCAAAAGCAACCCCCACTACTTTCAAACCTTGGCCAAAAACAGAACAACCTTGGTCGAGGATACCTGTTGATTTTGCGGGTGCCCTGGAAGATTTCTACTACCTTATTGTAGTGGATAGTTACTCTAAATGGCCTGAGGTTCTCAGATGCGGAAGACCTACTATGGGGACAACTATTGGGTTCCTACAGGAACTGTTTGCGCGGTTCGGTGTAGTAGATTGTGTGGTCAGCGACAACGGAAGCCAATTCACATCAGTCGAATTCAAGGAGTTCTGCGAAATCTTCCAAATAAAGCACATAACTACACCGCAATGTCACCCAAGATCAAACGGCCAGGCTGAACGTTTTGTAGACACGTTAAAGCGAGCACTCAAAAAAGTATCAGGTTCCCCGATGGACAAGGCACTACAACAATTTCTGCAGGTATACAGAATCACACCCAATGCCTATACACCACTGGCAGTCTCACCAGCCGAGACGATGTTTGCCAGAAAGATAAGATCCGTCTTCGATAAGCTACTCCCGAAACAAAATAGGCTACGAAAACCACATTAGCGTCTAAAAAAAGATTCAACCCGGGAGAAAAAAGTTACTTTAAAATATATCAAAATAACACGTCCTGTTGGGAACGTGGAATAAAAAAAAAAGAATTGGTGATATGGTGTACATTGTAGAAGGACCCAAATATACACATAAGAGACACCAGAATCAGTTACAGAAACGCCGTTTAAACGACTCCAACGATGTACCACAAACAGAAGAGCAAATAGACACCATTTTCGACATGTTCGATTTAGATCCTCCCCAACCAACACCTGAAATACGTCGGTCAGGGAGAAAAAGGAAATTCACCGACCCGTTGATGATCGACCCAAAAAGAAAAAAAATATTAACAGCACTTTTACGAAGTAAAAGGCTTGGGGGAGGGGTGTTGTGGGAGCCTTACCCATCTTACCATAATGGACTTTTCTCACCGTTATTAGTCCTGAGAGATTTCGCTGCCAGGGGCAGATCAATACAGTACGAGACTTCTTACCTTTTCTATGTAACTCTATCTTTCTTGTGTAATATAATCTGTTATCTAATATCCGTGTTTGTTTGTTCATTAGTGACCCTTTCCGGGGCCACAACAGACAGTACACAACAACTATTTGAAAATTGTTTATATTTGGAATAGTTACTGAACGCTATAATCGTTTAGTTGGTTGGTCGGTTGGTTGGTTGGTTGGTTGGGTTTTATAGCATATCAACCTTTGTAGGTTATTTAATGCCAAATCCATTTTTATACAAATATTCAGTTCTATATCAAACAATTCAGTTTACCATAGGACAGTTTAATTGTCAAAAACATTTCTATTTCAAGCCATTCAGTTTAGCCAAACAGTTCTAATTCAAACAATTCAGTTTAGCATAAGTATGCTGTTTAGTTCTATTTGACCCATAGATAGGGCCCTATCAGGTGCTACTACTCCGGGCCAGAGTGGACCAGGGAGCAATGGCAATAAAGGGGTACTCCGCGTTCCCCAAAGCTCCTGCATCACTGGAACCTCACCATCAGATTGTTTAGTGTCATATCTTGGACACTCGTTGGGAGGCGGTATAATTGTTTAGTTTGGTTTGTATGTGTGATCGCATATCAACTTTCGTGGGTTATTTAATGCCAAATCCATATTTGCAGAAGAATAGTGGTACAATTAAACCTATAGCTTGGGGTATAAAAGGGTTCATACCTTTCCCAAGAGTATTAGTCTGAAAGTGAACGCAATTGCGCGACTTGAGTTCGAACGTACTGACTATGGTCTCACAGTCCAGCATGTTAACCATTACCATGATTCCCTCTATTTACTGTTAACTCAGGATTGTTATTAATTACTTAAAACTATATAACTGTTAACAAACAAATAACTATTATTGAATAGAAATATTTACTTGAAACCATTTAATTATTAATACTAGATAGAAATATTTGAAAGTTTGTAACTACGAGATGCAAATAATTTGTATTAAGAATAGTTACTTGAAGCTACAATTGTTTAAAACGGATTATTATCATTAGTTACTTGAAACCATATAACTATCGGCAAATAAATGACTGTTATTAAATAAATAATTATTTTGAACCATCTGATTATTGGAATTTGATAGGAATACTTGAAACCATACAATTGTCATCTGTAGGTCAAATAAATCAGTTTGAAATTTCTCAAATTTGACTGGAGCATTGAAAATTTAAAAAAAAAAAACTCTTAAGAAACAATTTCGCAAAAAACGTAAATATGTACAATGAACGTGATTCTCTAACCTCTTGGCATAAAATAACCCTAGAATAGTTGACATGCCTTTAGAATCAATGAATCAATCAATCTAACGCTATTGTTCAAACAAAAATTCCATTAGGATGTGCCCTCTTTGCTGTGTTACCCTAACATTCATGTAGAAATCAGACCATTATAATATGAATTTTGAGTAATAATTTAGAAATAAGTTTACTAGTGAAATCTTGACTGATCCTGAATTCTCACCAAACGTAGTCGTTAACAAGCTAGATTACGACATCTTAGTAAACGAGTTCGAACTATAGTCGCGCTATTATGTTCAATTTTGGACGAATATCCTTGAGAAAAGCATGAACCCCGTTATCCTCCCCAGCAATAAGTTAAATAGTGTCACTACCGTTCTGCCATTAGCAATAAGTTAAATAGTGTCACTACTGTTCTTCCATAAGCAATAAGTTAATTAATGTCACTTCTGTTCTTCCATAAAGATGACTTAAGCATTAACTAACCCTCGAAAATTTATATGCCATACAACAAAAACAAATCAAAACAACTTAATAGTTCGCACAGATACACAGACTGATTGAATTGATTGTCATTTATATATTAGACTTGAAGGCATAGGCGGTTAATAAACTGGCATTTTTGCTACGCCAGAATTCTAATTATTAAATAAAACTAATTTATAATGCTGCTCATTATGTCACGAGTTGTATTTATTTAACAAATATGTCAAAACTTTCATTCATTCTAATAATTACATATATTGTGACACAGCAAATTCTGGCAGTAGGAGGGCCGGGGAATTAACTATTGACCACAAATAATGCAGACTTCATGTCAGCCTGGTAGAGGCAAGATTTCTGATTTTTATATAAATATCTGAGCCCACTGGCTTGTCTATTACTCCATCAGTCACCCGTTTAGTTGTGATTATTATTCTGATGATCATTTTACACAGAATAAAAATTATGTTTTGGTATCCAAGTATCTTCAATTGACCATTAGATGAACTCTGCTATCGTAGACACCTGGCACTAAGATGTCAATTTGAAAGATATTTGTCTAGCATGTACGGGGGGGGGGTTTCAAATTAGCCATAACAGTTTTGTTCAGATATTTAACTTATGCATTTGTTTATTTAGCTGTTTATGTGTCAACCCATGTCTGTTCATCTTGTTTTGAAACGTGTTTTGAGGATGGTTTAGCTCGAATTTTTTATAATTCTTGTTTCTAAATTATATTGACGTTACATCCACTATTATACTTGAAATAAGGTGCCTCTGGTGGTGTAATGGTTAGCAAACCTACACGAGTGAGTTCGAGTCACATTGGGTGTCCCTTTCATATGGCATTGTGCCACATCTAAAATTACCACTATTATACTTGAAATACATCTCTTTTTTATCAATGATTTAAAATAATTTTGTTTATCTGAAGTTCAGCTTTTATTGTATATTATTTACCTGAAATTAGTATTATCACATTTATTATTATCATTATCTTACTCCTTTGAGCGTTTTTCAAATCAGCGTTTGCTGATGGTTTCCCACTGGAGTTTGAGTGATTTTATTTACCAACCCCTCCGCTCGGGCAGGATATGACACAAGGTCAATTTTTAAGCGGAGTTTAACAGGTTTGAATTCAGAGTATTCCTTCTCCTAGACTAGTTGCCTCACCAAGGCTGAAGAACTCAGTCTGTCCTACTATTTACCCATAGCTGGAGGGAGAATAATTGGGTTCATACCTTTCCCAAGGGTATTAGTGCTATGTGAAATGCAATCAGTCTCGTCCAGGATTTAAACTCGTGTCGCCGTGTCCATTTCCTACGACGATAACCATTACACCATCAGCACCTCCTCACTGGAGTTTGAGTGATAGCAAGTCTTCTCAAGTCTCCAGGTAACTTCTCAGTCCCTCGGCTTTTTAGCTGGGCCGTCTGGCATTCGTGCCGGATGGGTGCTCGAAACCAAGAGCAGACTCGGGGCCGAATAGGCCCCCAGCTTCGGCTGGGCAACCTTCGGGTGGGCGAGCTGCACTTTTGTCCCCTTTGTACGGCACTAGACCAAGCGTCTAGTTTAAGCCGTTAACTGGCATACGTGCCCGGACCCACATTTCGGTTCGTGAAACTGCTTGCCTCATCAGGCTCACATTGCACTAAGTGAGCCGATGAGCAGCACAGACAAGCAGGGTTCGAGTCTCGGCTCGTTCCCGACCTTCCCCTCCCCTTTATCCCCACTTTAATCGGCCTTCGGGCTTTTGACCTTGTGTCAAGTCGTGTCTGGTGGGAGGCAGCGACAAATATCTGGTTGATCTTAATAATACTTTAGTCTGGATGGTCTCCACTTTTCCTCGGGTTTCTAAGTCTCCCAGTCCCTTTACCAAGCATTTAAGGACCATTCCGAGCGCACCAGTTACATTTGGTATCACTGTCGCCTTTATATTCCATATTTTTTTTTAGTTCTCTAGCAAGGTCGAAATACTTATCTCTCTTTTCGCTTTCTTTCAGTTTTACTCTGTGATCTGCCGGTAAGGCAAAGTCCACTGGGAGTCTTCTTTTGTTAACTATCACCGGGTCTGATTGTCTGGCCGAGATTAGATGATCTGGTTGTATCTCAAAACCACAGAGAAATTTGTACGTCTCGTTCTCCAGAACGGATTCTGTGTTGTGGATATACCATTTGTCCGTATGGTCAAACTTCCTGCACAAACTCCTGGCGAATTTTTCACACCGGCGTTAGTTGATGGTCTTTCACTGGAGTCTCAGTGACAGCAAGTCTCCTCAAGTCTCTAGGACTCTTTTCAGTATACTGGTTGATCTTAATACAGTAGTTTGGGTGGTATCGGCTCGTCCTCTGATTTCCAACTCTTTCAGCCAGCCCCCTTACAATGCCGTTGGGGATCGTTCCAAGTGCATCAAATACATTTGGTATCACCGTCACTTTCTTGTTGCATAGCTTTTTTAGTTCATCTATTATTATTATTATAATTATCTTTTTACACTTTTGAGAGTTTTTTCACTCGTCTCCACTTGTTCTCTTATTTCCAAGTCCTACCGTGCTTGTATCAATCTTTTGATGACTGTACCGAGCGCACCAATTACAACTGGTATCACCATCACTTTCATGTTCCATGTTTTTTGGGTTTTTTTTTTACTTCCCTGGCAAGGTCTCGGTGCTTATATCTCTTTACGATTCCTTTTATTTTTACGCCGTTGTCCGCCAAGACGACAAAGTCCACTATTCGGTAGGTTCTCTTTATTTTGATGACTATCACTAGGTCTGGTCGTCTGGCCGAGATTAGGTGATCTGTTTGTATTCTTTGCGAGTTTTTCCCACCAGCGTTTGCTGATGGTCTTTCACTGGTGTCACAGCAAATCTCTTCAAGTATCCAGAACCCTTCTCAGTATTCCGGTCGATCTTAGTAATTCTACTGTTGGGATGATCTCGATTCGTTCTCTGCTTTCCATCTCTTCCAGTCCCCTTTCTAAGCCTTTGCGGACCGTTTAGAGCGCACCAATTAGAATTGGTATCATCGTCACCCTCATGTTCCATAACTTTTTAGTTCTCTAGCAAGGTCCTTGTACTTGTCTCTCTTTTCGTTTTCTTTGATTGACCCTCTGTGGCCCGCCGGGTCGGCAAAGTCCACCTTTCGGCATGCTCGCCCCCCTTTTTTTTGCTAACTGTTTCTGGGTCTAGTCTTATTGTCGAGATTAGGTAATCTGTTTATATCTCAAAATCCTAGAGAATTTTGTGTGCCGCATTCTTCAGGGCAGATTCTGGTTTGTGCATATACCATTTGGTAGCATAGTTATATTTCAACTTCTTGGACGATTCCCAGTGAATCACATTCACCTCCCAGTCGTGTCTAGTCTTGTACTCCTTTTGTACACGTTTGCTACATAACTAGTTTGCTGCATTATTTCTTACGAATTTTTCACACTAGTTTTAACAGGTGTTTTTTCACTGAAGTAAGAATAAGAGCAGGTCCTCTCATGTCTCCAGGACTCTTCTGAGTATTCTCGTTGATCTTAACAGTTCTGCGGTCTGTATGGTCTTGACTCTTCCCCTGTTTTCCTACCCAACCGGTCTCTTTACCGGGCTTTTGGGACCGTTCCAAGTACACCAACTACAACTGGTATCACCGTCACCGTCATGTTCTCCAACTTTTTCCATTCTCTGGCGGGATACAATTATTTGTCTATCTTTTCTTTTTCTTTTATCTTCACTCTCTGGTCCTTTAGAACGACAAAATCCACAAAATTGACTAGTTATTTTCTTTTTGTTAATTAATGTTGGTCTGGTCTTCCGGCCCGGATTGGGTAATCTGTTTGTAAATCTAGTGATAAAATAATAACAGTTAAAAAGCTTCATCTAAAAAGCAACAATAATAAGATGAAGTAAAACTAATAATTCAGCAATTATAGACTTTGTATATACCAGTACAAAGAAAAATAGTGGAGAAAAAAGGGCAATAGAGAGAAAGAGAGAGAAAGAGAGAGAGAAAGAGAGAGAGGAGGAGGAGAATGGGGGTATTCGCGTACGCGGCTATTGAAAGATTCAATTCAAAATTTCATTTGGGAAACTACACACGTGATTTGTCATAATTTGATGCTTAGTCATAAAAAAATGGAGAAAAATCATGATGTTGTATTTAAAGCAAGATTTTGGTTACAATCTTTCAATAATGACACAGTATGCGTCAATATTATATTTGTCACCTTGACTTACGAAGTAATTTTTTTCTTTTTATTTATTGATTTATTTACTTTTGGTATAATTTCAGGGTATGCTGAGACTACTTAGCGTGGAAAAAAAAGCTACGTCATAGTTATATGATTTGAAAAAAAACAAAAAACAAAAAAAACAAACAAAAAAATCAAAACAAAAGCAAAACAAAAACAAACAAACAAAACAACAAAAGAAAACTATTTTCCTTGATATATCAATTTCTTAAATATATAAAAATGCACTGATTGGAAAATATAAACGCTACTCGTTGACGTTGACATCTACTCAGGATAAAAGGTTGTGACTTGAATAGGAGCGGGTAATAATGGCGGTCATATGATTTCTTGATAATTAAACAGGTGTTATATTGATTGGTTTGGTTTGGTTTTATGGCATATCAACCATTGCTGGTTATTTAAAGCCAAATCCATTTTTATACTTAATACAGTTCTATTTCAAACAACTCAGTTTAACATAAGTACACAGTTTAAAGGTAAAAACATTTCTATTTCAAGCTATTCAGTTTAGTCAACAAAGTTAAATGGTTCCACGTATTGCTATTTATCCCTAACAATTCAATTAAACATCATTCATTTATTTACAAACAAATAAAAATAAAAACTGTTCTATTTCAAACAATTCAGTTAAGTATAAGTTCGCAGTTTAAATGTGAAAACAGTTCAATTTCAAACAATTCCGTTTAGCATAAGCTCACAGTTTATTTCTATTTAACCCATAGTAAAGGGGTACTTCGCACTCCCCCAAACTCCAGCATTACTGGAGCCTCGCCATCAGATAGTTTAGTGTCATATCAAGACACTCATTGGGAAAGTCTTACCCCTCTGCAGAGATGCAGTCGGTGTATTCTACAGCCCCAGCTGACTGGGCCAGGAGTTATATTGAGGAGGCGCGATGAAAAATAGAGGTTGAATAATATTAGAGAAATTGCACTGATCACACGTGTTCTATATCGGATAGATACGATGGTCGATTTTAACGGCATAGCAACCCGTCTTGGGTTATTTCACGCATAGAGGTTAAGGAATCGCGTTCACTGTACGTTCACATTTACATTTATTCTGAAGAAGTTTTTTTTTTGCACACGCTTCTGTTGAATAGAAATAATTTTTAAACAGATCTATTTGACCCAAAGATGGGATCCTAACAGGTATGCCACTCCTGGTCAGAGTGGACCTTGAAGCAATGACAATAAAGAAGTGATTCATATTCACCAGATCTTCAGAAGTCGAGCATCACCAACAGACTGAAGTCAAGAGTCAGGATACTTCTTTTTCTTTTGGCGTGAGAGGGGCTTACCCGTCTTCGGGAGATACTGTTAGCGTATTCTGAGCAGGGCAGGTTAACACTTGAATCGAAGGTGGTAATAAAACAAAGTGGCGATAAAACAATTTCTTAATTATATCGGATTTAAACTTAGAAGGTATGATGAAAAATGAGAGTAAAATAAATAAAAGAAAAAGCACAATACATACATTGTAATCTGACAGACACGGTATGCTAAGCAGACAAATGTCAAAAAGAAAAAAAAAATCCTTCTAATTCATTTTTGTAAACAATGCCTATTTTACAATCTTTTTTAGTCAATAAAAATAGGCACTGAATAGTTCTAAACGGTAATTGTTACTATAAAAGAAACACAAAAGCAGCTTTATCAATTGTATGACATTAAAATGATTCTGATAATGAAGCTCTAGTCCTGAATCATAGGGAAGTAAGTAAAGTTAGCGACCGTAGTCGAGGGTGACCTGAAGGCTCCCTTTTCGATAGCTACAACATCAAGGTGTTGGAGGAGGGCGCTACTCCTTTCCCAGGATTGCTCCAATTTACCCCTGATCCTTACCTTATATTGCTGAGTGTTAAGCAAGGTAGCATCAAGTACCTTTTTTGAGTCTTTGGTATGACTCGACCAGGGATTGAACCAAAGCCTCCCAGGCCATTGGCGAACACTCTAAACATTTGGTCTAATGAGTAGAGTGTTCGCCAATGGTCCGGGTGACCAGGGTTCAATCCCGGGTCGAGTTATACCAAAGACTCAAAAAATGGTACTTGATACCACCTTGCTTAGCACTCAGTATTATAAGGTGAGTATCAAGGGTAAAGTGGAGAAAACCTGTGAATGGAGTAGCGCCCTCCCCTACACCTCGGTGTTATAGCTATAGAAACAGGAGCCTTCAGGTCACTCTTGACTAAAGTCACCAATAGGGAAGTACTCATTCATTACTCTCAGGTTCACTCTGAATCAGAGGAGTTGCACCTGTTAGGGTCTCATGTATGGGTCAAATAGAACAGCTCAGTCATTTAATAAAGATCATAATTATTAGTTATTTGAACCGATACGGCAAGTTGTGTCTATTAGATAGGAATACTCGACAAATAAAATCTCAGTCGGATGGGGCTGTAGAATACACCGACTGCATCTCTGCAGAAGGTTGGATTTGACATTGAACAATCTGACGGTGAGATTCCAGCTTTGGAGATTTGGGGAATGTGGAATATCTCTTCATTGCCATTGCTCCCAGGTCCACTCTGGACCCAGTGTGGTAGCACTTGAAATGGTTCTATCTATGGGTCAAGTAGGGCAAACTATGTATGCAAACAAATGACTGATGTTGAATTGTGACTGTTAAATAACAATACTTGAAACCATTTAACTGTGTGCAAAAAAGAGCTCAGGCTTGTTTAAGAATGTTATCTACAAAATGTGTTTACAAATCATAAAAATTTGATATATTTGTATAAACAAGATTTGACATTAAATAACCTACAATGGCTGATATGCCATAAAATCAAACCAAACCTTAACAAACAGAATTACTAATGTTAAATAGTGATACTTGAAATCATTTAACTGTGTGCGAATAAATGAGCTCTCACGCATTTACAAATAAGTAGAGTTGGCGACCTTAGTTGAGAGTGACCTGAAGGCTCCCTTTTCAATAGCTACTACACCGAGGTGTAGGGGAGGGTGCTACTCATTTCCCTGGATTGCTCCACTTTACCATTGATCCTAATCTCATAATGCTGAGTGCTAAGCAAGGAGGGATCAAGTACTATTTTTTGAGTCTTTGGTATGACTCGACCTGGGACTGAACCCCGGTCTCCCGAACCATTGGCGAACACTCTAATCATAAGGCCAATAGCCCAAGTTACCAACAAACCTTTCGCTTACAAAACACACACACACACACACACACACATGAAGAGTAAATAAAGGATATATATAAGATTTAGCTTTAAATAAATTACGAGAGTTGATTTGCCGTTAAATCAAATGACCAAATATATAATATCATATTATCTTGTGAGGTTTATATTGTTTTGGGAGTAATTTCTTGAAATTTTACATAGAATTTTACAGAGTGGGTGACATTTAAGAGATTTTTTAGGGGCTGTAGAATAAATTGACTGCATCTCTGCTGAGAGGTAAGACCCCCCACCAACGAGTGTCCTGGATATGTTATTATGCCAATTGATGGCGAGACTCTAGCCTTGGGATATATGGAGCACCCCTTCATGGCCATTACTCCCAGCTCCACTGTGACCCGGGATGGTAGCACCTGAATAGGTCCTATCTATGGATCAAATAGAACTGTTTGACATTTAAACTGAGCGCAAACAAATGACTTATTCTAAAATGAATTGTTAGAAATAGAACTGTTTGATCATTTAACTGTGTGTAAACAAATGACTGATGTTTAATTGAACTATTAGTGATACATAGCAATACATAGAACCATTTAACTGTGAATGAGTAAAGTTGAATTGAATTATTTGTGTTATTTTAGCAAACCTTGAAAGTCTTTAACTGTGTGCCTGAATTGAATTATTCGTATTACATAGCAATAGTTAGAAATATTCAACTGAGAGCATATGAAAGAATAGTGTCATCAGCAAAATGTTTACAAATCATATATATCTAATATAAACGTATAAATAGGATTTGGCATTAAATAACTTACAATAGTTGATATTCCATAAAACCAAACCAAACTTAAGAGATTAATCAACTTAAACTTTTTTTTAATCTGAATTTGATTTTCAATTCCACGTTTAGATAAATATGGACTTTTCCCCGATAATATTTGAAAGGCTGTTCTCACCTCATCAACCACTCCTGAAATCTTCCTACTCTAAAATGGCCATGTCTCATTGCTCGATAAATTAGTAAAACATACTTTGTCGTTAACATGCTCTGATGACCGACAGAGAAAACAATTTGAGGTGTGCACTTGCGTAAAACTGTACCGTAACCATCACCACCCAGGTAGTGATAATTGTCAGAATTTATCATTTAGTTTGGCACAAGGCTAAAAGTGCGAAACACTAAGTGAAATCGAACTCGCTAACAATCATCAGCTAGCCTAGCTCTCTGACCACATATCGGGGGTGTCCTCGTGGTGTAATGGTTAAAGCGAGGGACTGCGGAATCGTAGTAAGCGAGTTCGTACTCTAGTTGCGCTATTGCGTTCACTTTCGGGCGAATATCCTTCGGAAAGGTATGAACCCCCTTATCCTCTCAGCTATAGGTTAAATAGTACCACTACTGTTCTTCTAGGAGAATAGCTTTGGTATTAAATAACCTACAAAGGTTGATATGCCATTAAACAAAGAAACCAAACCAACTAACCACATATCAAAGTTGACAATCTAGAAACGAGTCTACACGGCCCAGCGATTTTTGTTCTCCCGTTATAAAGGGATTTATAAATGTAAACTATTAAATACATTCCATTATAAAGTACTATGTTGTGATTCCTCCAGCCAAAATTTTAGACACCCACAAGGAGTCCAAATAGACTCTCTGAGTGGCCTTGCTCCTTGGTGAAACTGACAACTTTTCAGCCTTCCCTCTAAGCCATATGCGTCATCATCATCATCATGTAGTGCCACAGGCACGGATATCCCTAACACTCTCTCGCCACTTCTCCCTATCATTCACCGCTTTTGGCAGGTCCTCAGGGTTACATCCTGTATCCTCACATAGCTGCTGTATGTATGTTCGAGCTATTCGTCCGGCTTTTGCTTGGCCATATGCAGGGGTCCATAGGAGTACATCACTGATGAGTTCGTCCTTGCTTCTCCAGCAGTGTCCTGCGTGTCTGGTTCGTCTAACATGTATAGTTTTCGTGATGGGAGGCAGGTGGCCGTATAGTTGGTGTCTTGTGGGGTGTTGTCGCCAGGACTTGTTCAATATTGCTCTCAACATTCTTGTGTAATTGTGCCGGAAATAACCTGTTATTCCTTGAGCCGGATGACTAAGATTCCTCCTATGAATATAAGTAAAAACAAAGGATAAATTATATTAAGCAAGAAAGATCAATTTTGTTCTTCATCGAGTATTTGTGCAGGTAGCGTAATGATTGCCACAATGGAATATGAAATCGGCAAGCAGAGTTCGAATTCTATTCAAGGAGACTAGCGTTTACATCGCACTAATGTTATAGTAAAGACATGAATCCATATCTTTTCACTCATAGCTCTGGGTAATGTAGTAGAGTAACTTGGCTTCTATAGATTTGGTGGACAATCAGTCTAGGAGAAGAACATCACTGAATTCAAACTTTCGGCTAAAACATAGTGGACTAACGTGGCTGGTTCAAACCCCGCGTCTTTGGGGAAGGCTTGTTGAAATAAATCAGATAACTAAGTTGCTTCCGACAGGTCGAACTCAGTCAGCCATTTCGGTGGCGGCAAGTGGAAGAGCAATGCCTTCCATGCAAGGCGGAAGTGTAAATATCAATAGAAGAAACAGGGTTTCTTGATTCTCTCTTTTTCTCTCTCTCTCTCTCTCTCTCTCTCTCTCTCTCTCTCTTTGGGGACTGGAGACGGTCGTGAGGATGGAGAGCGATTGAAGCATTTGAGAGGTAAATACCTTATTTGGATTTACGCTTAATGTATCGCTTATTGTCTGAAGAACTGGACCCGACGATTTGAGTTCAAATCCTGAACGTTCACTTAGCGTTAATGCCTTTGAGAAAATACATGAATCGACCTCTTCTCGCTCCCAGCAATGAGTAAATCGTAAGACAGACAGGATTCTTAAGCCTTCGTTTAGTAACGAGTCTAGGAGGAATACTCTAGATATAAACCAACTCCGCTTCGCTTAAAAACTGACCTTGTGTCACATTCTGCTCATAGCGAAGAGGTTGAGAAAATACACACATTTTTATAACGACTATAACTGGAGACTACAATCGTTAAACTGACTTTGGCATAAAGTAACCTAACAAGGGCTAACTTGGCCGTAAAACCAACCAAGAAACCGAGTAAAATGATAGTTTTTTTTAATATCAGATATTTTTGTACGTGTCAAGTTTGGGAGGTCATTGAATCTATATTCAGTATTCTGAGCGTCTCGTCTTTCATAGACGACGTATTAAACAATTCGATTACGGAAACCTTTGACTAAGCGTTGCTACCTCTTCGCACAAAAACTAAGCTTAGTCACAAGCAAGTTCACACGTGTATTGTATCACACTATCAAGCTCGTTACGTTTGTGTTTCTGAGTAATTCATATCTGTGTTACATACACGCACATTTCTGCTTGATTGACCTTTCTCACCAGCATGGCGGCACAAATCCCCTTTTGCTGTACCAACTACGTAAACAAGATGTGTACGCAAACACTGAATCGTGACAGTTACCAACATTAGAAATGGACTCACTAAACCGTGTTCAAATCCTGTATGAGGCTTTTTGCATTTCACATAACTTTAAAACCCTTTGGAAAGTTATGAATCCCTTTGTTCTGTCCCCAGCTATGGACAAATAGTAGGACAGACTGATTTCTATAGCTTTGGCGAGGTAATCATTCAAGAAGAAAGACTGGGTTCTGTAGCCTTGGTAAGGCAATTAGTCTAGTTGAAAGACTGGGTTCTGTTGCCTTGGTAAGGCAACCAGTCTAGTAGAAAAACTGGGTTCTGTAGCCTTGGTAAGGCAATTAGTCTAGAAGAAAGACTGGGTTCTGTAGTCTTGGTAAGGCAATTAGTCTAGAAGAAAGCCTGGGTTATGTAGCCTTGGTAAGGCAATTAGTCTAGTAGAAAGATTGGGTTCTGTTGCCTTGGTAAGGCAACCAGTCTAGTAGAAAAACTAGGTTCTGTAGCCTTGGTAAGGCAATTAGTCTAGAAGAAAGCCTGGGTTCTGAAGCCTTGGTAAAGAAATTAGTCTAGAAGAAAGCCTGGGTTATGTAGCCTTGGTAAGGCAACCAGTCTAGAAAAAAGACTGGATTCTGAAGCCTTGGTAAAGAAACCAGTCTAGAAAAAAGACTGGATTCTGTAGCCTTGGTAAGGCAATCAGTCTAGAAGAAGAAAAACTGAATTCAAACCAGCTGTACACCACTTAAAAATGACCTTGTTATCCCGATCGTGGTGGAGGAGTTGATTAAATACTAATACAAACACATAAGAGCATATATGCATATATGAAAACATATTCATATATTCGGTAAAGCATGAAGTATCTGGTTGAGCTGCTTATTTTTGCTGAGCTTTTTGGTCATAGTCGGGGCATAAGCAGCTAAGCAGGGTACAATTTTGACTGTCGATTCATGGAAATCTCTGTGTGATAAATCTATCACTTACTGATTTGGGATCCTCAGACATACTTGGCAGAAGACCATTCTTGACCCCAATACCAGATTCACTTCTGTCTGTTGAGGTTTCTGTTGAGGTATATCCCGTCTTCTCTTTGATGCTGTCACTTTCAGCGAATCTGACCTGGGTATGACATTAAATTGTATCCGATGGCGAGGCTCAAGTTCTGGATAGTTAGGGAATGGGATTACTACCAAGTCCACTGACCTGGAGTGGTCGTATCTCTTAGGGTCATATCTATGGGTCAAACAGAACTATGATATATAAGCACATAGTAAAATATATTTACACAATAAACTGTATCTGATGGTGAGGTTCAAGTTCTGGTATGTGGAATACTCTTTCATTGTCATTACTACCAGGTCAACTCTGAACCGGAATGGTCGTACCTGTTAGCGTCCTGTCTATGGGTCAAAAAGAACTATCGTATATAAGTACATAGTAATATATACTTACACAAACTTTATGTATGAAAAGACATTGGTACAATCTCATTTATATCTGATTTTCTATATTGTCTTCTTTTTTCTCATACCTTGGCAATAAAATCAGAGTGCTCGAATACCTTTGATCAGGGTGGTATAAAAAACAAAAAGCGATTGTTTAAAATACTATCACTGTAATCTTAATTTGCCTGCGCTAAAAAGAAGTATTGCGGTGCTTTTTGAATACACCAAGTGCATCTATTTTTCTTTTTTTTTAATTTGTAATTTTTTTCTCTAAATTGAAAAAAAAAAACGATTTCTCATCGTGTGTTTAATACACACTTTACAATTGAGGTAGATACTGGGAGTTTTAACAGCGATCTTTGGTCGGGCAATGTCGACTGACCTTTGTCTACGTACCAAGCCTCAAAGATGGTTTAGCTGGCTCAAATTCACTTCAGTGGTATTTTACATTTTGGCTGCACTTGTCAACATCAAAGGTTTTTATTCTTTCTTTCTTTCTTTCTGACTTTTTTTCCTGTCTTTTTTTGTTTTTATCCCCTTATTTATTCAACCTCTTTTCTTTTTATGCTTCCTTCTTTTTCGGTCTATTCAGAATGTCCATCTTTTCAATTTTACGCCGATTTCAAGTTTTATTCGTTCTTCCACTGTTCTTAAATTCTTACTCTTTCCCTTTTCTTTGTCTTTTTCCTTTCTCCTATTTTTCTCTTAGCTTCTTCTTCTTCTTCTTCTTCTTCTTCTTCTTCTTCTTCTTCTTCTTCTTCTTCTCACTCATTTTTCTTTCCATTTTTCTCCTTTATTTCTCTTTTCTTTGTTCTTTTCTTCTCTCGCTTCTTCCTTTCTTCTTTCGTTTTCATCTATTTTTTTTCTCTCGTTTCTCCGGTTTCTTTCTTCTTTCTCTTTTCTTTCACTCTCTCCTTTCTTCTTCTTTCAGCTTAACTGTTTTGTCATTTCTTTTTTTCGTTTTCTTTCTTTCTTTCTTTCTTTCTTTCTTTCTTTCTTTGTCTTCTCTTTCTCTTTATCCCACTTCTTTTCTTTTATCCATTCTTTTTCTTTTCTCTCCTTAATTTTCTTTGCTTACCTTTCTCTCCTATTTGGCTCGACTTCCCTCATTTCCCCCCTCTCTCTTCTTCTTTCTCTCTCTCTCTCTTTCTCTCTATCTCTGTCTCACACACACACACACACACACACACACACACACATTTCCTTTCTACTGTCTTCTGGCTATCTTCCTTTATCTTCTGGCTCTCCGACAAATAAACTACAAGAATCTCCCCACTTTTTTATGTTTTTCATTTCTGTTCTTCAACACTGTTTTAACTATTTATTTTTGTATTCTTTTTACACCCCCATATTTCGGGATTTTAGATTATCCCCTTTCACTGTCCAACCACATGCTGTTTCCTTCTAGCAAGAATAAATGAAAAAAAAATGCCAAAAAGTTAAAATCTCGTTTCCTGGGAAGTTATGTCGGGATGTGATGACGTCACAAGCAGTAAGTCAATGCACAACTGCGCATGCCTGTTTAGAACTATGGCCTGACTAGAATGAAAGTACTTGAATATAGACATTGTTAGTCACATTCTTCTCCTGAGATAAGGATGTGAACAATATATAGCTCTCTCACATGCACGCGCACAAACACACACACACACACACACACATACACACACACACACACATATATATATATATATATATATATATAGCTCACGCACGCACACACACGCGCATGCACACATACACATGTATATAAACGTATATCACACATACTCACATTCACACACTCACATATATACATATATGCATATATAACACACACATGCTCACACACACGGGCACGCACATGCATACATATATGTATATAAATCTATAACACACATACACACACATACATACACGCACACACACACACATATATATATATATATATGTTGGTACTAACCCCATGGCCACCATGGATGTTACATACTCAAACAAATCACTATTCCTGACTAAAAAAAATCACCAAAAATCAGGGAATCATCCGATTTTAATGAAATTTTTAGTGTTCATTTATTAACAAATGAATTTTATTATGCATTAAACTTGCAGGAATTTTTTCCTGCCACTTAATTTTAATCCTCGCATGTGTGTGGCGCTTTTTAATCAGTAGGGACATATGATATGGTATATACTTTCTGTACATTATAAAAAGACAAAAGTCTAAATGTATGAATGAAATATTTTTAGAAAAAATTTGGGGTTGTTTGATGAAAATCGGACAATAAATTAAAAAAAATGTAATGTTTTTTAGAGATTTTAATACTGTTAAAATAGTAAATATAATTTTCTTTCAGATTATTAGGGAAATAATTCTGGATTGATATTTGTTCTGATTCAAAAAAATGTGGGACCTTAAGTTTGCATTTGATTTTGATTGACTTTTCCCAAATCACTGGAAAAATCTACATCTGTTATTAAAAAAAGAATACTTTACAAATTGAAAAATATAAATGTTAAATCAAGAAACTGGAAGCTGTTTTTTAATACATCTATCTATTTTTCTAAGATACAAAAATGTTAGACAAAAAAGTATGGAAACCTATAGTAGCAATTATTAAGCAATTTAAAGTTTTATCCCTTGTATTTGGGTTGAATATCTAAGTAAAAATATAAGGAAAATTTTTAAAATAAAAAATAGGAAATTTAAGAAAATGTAAAAATCAGTGTTTTCGTGGCTATTAGAAAATTGTAGATTATTCCCCGATAAAATATTCAATATTAAAAAGGCAACAAAAATATTTCACTATTTTAATTTTAATTGATAATAAATAAAAAATAATCACTTCACTAAATTTTCTTGGTTGTACCTTCTAAAACCATGATAACGAGCATATTTTTTTCAAGAATAAATACAAAAAGTAGACTTTCTTTTTTTTACTTAAAAAAAAATCAGTGTTTTTGTGCGGTTGGCCTTCCTTACTAATAATATTAGCGGGAAACTAAAGCGCACTTTAATATTTGTACTGTAAAATGATGGGCTAAACAACTTGTCATTAATTTTCCCCGACTACTTGGATTCAAATATCATAGTGATATAGTTATTAAAGTGTAAGTAACATTTTTACATAAATCGGTTTATCTATTATTCTTGTTACTAACTTCATTTTTTAAAAAAAACTTTTAAAAGTATTGGAAAATTCTAATGATACTTTTCCTTAATGCAACTTCGAGTTGAATAACATCAACTTTTGTTGAATTTAAATCTTTGAAATGAATTAAAAGTTTATTTGATATGTAATGTTATTTTTCTTTTAATGCTGATAATTATGATGTTACTATCTTTCAAATAAAACTAAAATTTAACCTTAAATAATAACTTATTTTTACTTCGTTTTTACGAAAAAAAAGCGAAATTTTGTTAGTAACTATATATATAGAGAGAGAGAGGGAGAGAGAGAGGAATAGGGAAAGAAAGAAAGAGAGAGAGTGATAATATATATATATATATATATACTCCTTGAATCTCTTTCCCTAATCGCCCATCGCACTTGTCAAGTTCTGTATACTGTATCCAGTGTCTGCACAGAGCTTATGTATATCGCATTGCCGGTCGGCCAACACTGGTGTATCCATAGGAGAACGTCACTTTTGAGTTTCTTCTTACTTCGCTATCCGTACCGAGAATGTCTTATTCGTTTTACTTGGACTAATCTAGTCTCAAAAGAAAGTATACAATGTCGGGTTTAGTAATCAAGCCGGCGAAACTGCGTAGGCAGCAGACGATAGAGCCACAAGTGCCCCTCGTCGTTCTTCACGGCGACGCATTTTCTATTCTTTCAGCAGGGATTGTGAGATGAAAACGGTTGCTTTTCTTTAAAAATTGCATCATTTGCTTCTTCGTGGTAAAAATTTTAAAAATCTTACAACTGAATTTTGTTTCTTTTTATCTTGTACATATTTCATTCAAGTCACCTACATTCAATAGATAGTTAATAGATAATGCAGTCTTCTTAATATTTATTGTAAATGTCAAAAAATGTCAGGATCTAATTGAGGGCGTTTTATTTGTGTTTATTGAAGCAGAATTTTTAAAATGATCTCGTTTGTATTCGGACAATAGAAAGACAGACACCTCCAAATTGCTGTCAAATAACTATTTAAAGAATGTTGCTCCTAGAGCGAACATTTTCAGTTGTTATCATCTAAATGTCTGAGTAACAAGAAGAGATGATTACTTTTGTATACATTTTTCTGATGACTGGTTGTCACCATTGTATATTAATTTGATTTGGTTTGTTTTCTTTGTTTTAAGGTATATCAACTTTCGTGGGTTATTTAAGGCCAAAGCCATCATTGAAAACCATTAAAACCCATAGCTTGGAAGGATAAGGGGGTTCATACCTTTCCCAAGGGTCTGAAAATGAACGCAATTGCGCGACTAGGGTTCGAACTCGCTTTCTCAAAAAACTGCAGTCCAACACTTTAGCCATAATGCAACGATAAGGTAAAGCAGTTGTAGAAATCATAAGTTTTGAGAACGAGATCGGGAAACAGAGTTCGAATCGCACCTAAGTCGACTTTGGCTGCTCCTGGCTCTCTGGACCGAGATACACTCCGACCGGCCGTGTTGCTGGTACACGGTGCAGGTTGGGTGTGTCTAGGCTTTGGTGGAAGTCGGTCGAGGTCTCCTGACAAGGGTCCCAGGGAAACCCAGTATTCGTGTGACGTGACTAAGACCGACTCTCCTTGGGCCTCAGAGGACCGTCCCCCCAGGTTCTCACTAGCTCAACTAAGGCTTGGTTTATCAACCAGGTACCTGAGGCGCCTCATTTTAGGGGAATGCCAATGGGGCCTAAAGCATTTTTGGAGCCACCGGGCGTGTTTGGGCCACGGCTTTGTGCCCAGCTCCCTTGTTAAAAAAGCCTTGCGCCGTACTTTGGCATGGTTGGATGCCAAACAAATTGTATTCTTTAGCTAATAAAGTATTGTATTTTTCGAACAAATTGTTTAGTCAGAATCAAAGCAGCAATAGAATAAAAAAAAGAAGATTGAGTTGGAAAGATTTTAGAAATAAAGTAAAGTAGGTAAGTAAAGTTGGCGACCGTAGTCGAGGGCGACCCGAAGGCTCACTTTTCAATAGCTACTACACCGAGGTGTAGGGAAGGGCGCTACTTCTTTCCCTGGGTTGCTCCACTTTACCCTTGATCTATAGCTTATAATGCTGAGTGTTAAGCTAGGAGATATCAAGTGCCGTTTTTTTAGTCTTTGGTATGACTCGACCTAGGATTGAACCCCAGTCTCCCGGGCCTGTGGCGAACGCGCTTCTCAATAAGCCAATGGTACGAAAAAGAATTCAAGACGACGTTTTTGAGAACTATCGGATGAATTACGTAACAGAATTTGATCAATAGATATTATATTAATAGGCTATATGTTCTGGGGAAAGGTTCTTTTTTAAAGGTTCATGCAAAAAGATTGTAAAAAAGGGAGATTCCCAAGGGAGTATAAAAAACAAATAATAATAATAATAATAATGCCTGTGTTCTTTTAGTCTTAATGCACCAATGGGAAAGGCATGAATACACATCTGAGGCGCACTTAGCGTAACGGTTATCGTTGTAGGAAATGCAACCGACGATACGAGTTCAAATTCTAGATGAGGCTGGTTGCCCTTCACTTCTCGTTGATGCCCTTTGGAAAAGCATGGATCGATCTGTTTTCCCACCCTCATTAGTTATACATAAATAGTAAGGCAGGCTGGGCTTTTTAGTCTTGGTTAGGCAACTGGTTAAGGAGAAGGAAAACTCTTAATTAAACCAGTTTTAATCCACTCAAAAATTGACCCTGCTTCATATCCTGCTCGTTGCAGAGGCGCTGGGTAAATTCATATACATTTGCAAATTCTGTGTCATAGACAGATATCTTAACGAAATGCCTCATTACCGGAATTACATAATGCTGGACAGAGAAGAAAATGGGTAAATAAGCGAAGCTGTTACACAAATTGCCAGCCTTGACACAGACCAGAGAAAGTGACAGGTATAAAATATTTTTATATGAAGAGAAGAAAAAGCTAACTGCAAAAAACAAGAAAGACAGTAAAGTAGTGATCTGCTAGCTGGTTAAGACTGTTACCATTTCCCAATTACTGATATAAGCCAGGTTTCAAATCTAGGTAAAAACCATGTCGACACCCTGTTTCTGTTTTGAAAACACAACCTTTCTACTTTCATTCTCTAACTTTATTTGTCCGTGTGCCATCCTAAGCTAAGCTTAAGAAATATCCAGAACGAAATCAGAGACTCGTGATTGAAGCAGTTGCGTATTTTCCATCTTTGCCAGGAGTTAGTTATCAAGCCGTGTTTAAAGCCAAGCTTTTGAATGGGGATTTTCTTGGCAAGTAAGCCTTCCTCACAAGAAGACTGGTAAAAGCATAATTACTCTACTTCCATCCCCTCATATCGCTTTGACTGGCTAATCAATTTTAAAGTCACGTCGACCCATGTAGAGTTATTTTATACCAACAAGTTAGGGAATTGCGTTCATTGTACCTTTATATTTTCTTTTTTTTGTGTTGTGAATTAAGTTTTTTTTAAACACTGTTATATGAGATCAAGTATTCCTATCACAAACATTGCAAATAATGTACACACATAGTTTTATTCCTATTCAATACAACTAATTAACAGTTTTAATACTCGCAATTTACAGATATATAGTATCAAGTATTCCGATATAATACAAATAATTTGCACACGGTTGTATGGTTTCAAGTATTTATATCTGATACTAATAATCAAATATCTTCAATTAATTATTTCTATTCGATTATATTTATCTGTTGGCATACAGTTATATGGCTTCAAGTGACTAATAATAATTCTTAGTAAATAATTAGAGCTGCAATTAACTCTTCTTAAAACAAATAATTTACAGTTATATGTTATCAAGTATTTCTATCCAATAGGAATAATTCTTAAACAGATCTATTTGTTCCACAGATGGGACCCTTACAGCTATAACCGTTCAGAGTTAGAGTGGACTGGGGAGTAATGGCAATGAAAAGCTATTTCACACTTCCCTGTCCCTTGTTTCATAAACTAAGAATAGTAAATTTTAACTTTAAATTTAAGTTAATTATACTTTTTAAATTAATGACTTATTCCTACTCCAAGGTTTATCATGTCGGTTTATGGTTTCTTTGTCTATTAAAAAGGATATGTTAGAAATCAATTACAAACAATAAAAGTTTTCAATAAATTTTCTTCTTATTTTTTCGACTACATCATCCATTCGTCAGAAGCTGTAGAATACACTGACTGCATCTTTGCGGGGGGGGGGTTTAGCCTCCTATCAGATAAGTATCCAAGATATTGTGAAGTTTCAGACCTGGAGCTTTAGGGAATGTGGAGTACTCTTTCATTGCAATTACTCCAAGGTCCACTCTGATCTAGAGTGGTAGTACTTGATGGGGTCCTATCTATGAATCAAAAAGAACAGTTTCACCGTTTTGCTGTGTGCAAATAAATAACTGGTGTTTAGTTTTATTGTTAGTATTACATGGAAATACTTGAAACCATTTGTGTGCAAATAAAACTATTACTGTGAGAAATATTTAAAACAATTGAACTGTGCGCAAGCAAATGAGCTCAAGCTTGTTTAAAATGTTACGTATAAACTATTCGTTTACGAATCGTAAATATATTTATTTATTATTTATTGGCATTAAATAACCTACAAGGGTTGATATGCCATAAAACCCAACCAACCTATCAACCAACCAACCTATTTGGGTTCCAACTATGGCTCAAATATAACTATTTAATTATCTACTATAGTTGAAACCATTTAATTGTCTGAAATTAGATTGAATTATTAGTATTACATAGCAATACTCGGAACCATTTAACTGTGTGCGAATAAATGAGCAGTGATTCGTTAAAAACATTACCAACATTCATTAACAAATCACATACACACACACACATGTACATATATATATATATATATATATAAACAGAATCTGACATTGAATAACTTACAAAGGTTGATATGCCATAAAACACCACCAACCAAATTTTGACTGAAGCTGAAGTACAAAAGATCGCATAAAAAATAATGAGTCAATGACACGTGCTACGCGCAATTTAGTCTTTAAAAAAATTAAAAAGGAGTTTATGTCAGGCCTAAAGATTGGTAAAATATAATCTGCCTGCTCTTATTCGCTACTTCTATTTGGTTTTATCACATACGAAGTTAGACTTAGCAAATATCACCCAAGAATAGTAAATTAGTTTTCTGGTTGGGCTTCCTTGTTTAATGACATATCAACGTTCGTGGGTTATCTATTTCCATCCTTGTCGAAGAACAGTAGTGGTCGTTGCTGGGGAGGATAAGTGGGTTCATATCTTTCCCAGGGGTATTAATCCAAAAGTGAACGTAATAGAGTGACTGATGTTCGAACTTGTTTACTTCGTAACCGCAGTCCAGCACCTTTGCCGTTACGCTCCAAATTAGTGTCTATCTAGGTAGCTGAAATATCTACTAGTGCCGCAATCACTAAGCCCACGTAAATGCCAAGATTTCGTATATTTTTTTTCTTTTCTTTTTTTTTTTTTTTTTTCTGGCAACCGGTCTCTCCTTCTTTGAAAGATCGATCGGACAACTTTTTAGCAACCTTTCATAAAAATTAAGGTGAGATAAAAACACGAGCGAAAATTATTTTAAAAAAAATTAAACTCTTTTAGCCATCCATACAATTTATTGGATAATAATGACGGTTTGGTTTGTTTGTTTAATGGCATATGAACCTTTGTTGGTTATTTAATGCCAAAGCCATCCTTCTAAAAGAACAGTAGTTGTACTATTTAACCCATAGCTGGGAGTATAAGGGATTTCATACCTTTCCCAAAGGTATTTGCCCGAAAGTGAACGTAATAGCGCGACTGGAGTACGAACTCGCTTACTACGATTCAGCAGTCCATCGCGTTAACCATTACACCACAATGAGTCACTAATTCTACGATCAAATATTTGTGATATAATTCATCTGATTCAACCTACAAGAAAATTCAACGCCGCTTCAACTTCAATGATCTAACATGCTAACTTTGAAGCTTCGTGTTCCTTTTCAAACCAAATACATGCTAAATCAGAATTTCCACCTTGAACAAATGAGCCATTGTAAACCTTATATCGGTCTTTTTCTTGAATAAATGATTTGAACCAATGAAAATGCTCTTTCACTTGACACTAAGACTTATCTCTATTGTACATTCTCTGTAAATCATTCTGCATTGGATACATTTTTATCTTTCAAAGCGAAGTTATTTCAACCGCTTATCAAATTTTGTCTCTTATTTCTATTTTATCACCATTTCTTTTTTTGTATTCACTTCGTTGATAGCTATATTTTCCTTCGGTTTTCTCTACACATTTTATCTCTTAATTATCAGTTACTCTCGACCAGTGGTTGCTTCGCCGTGGAGTTGTGGTTAGCTAACCAGACTTTCAAATTATAAATAAATACGTACTGTGTACTTTACCTTGAAATAGGAGTTAACAAGTCAGTTTTGCGGATCATTACGATTATAACTATAATGGTCGAGGTTATAAGTATGCCGTTTTGGTTAGTCGGTTGATTCATGTTTTATGGCATACCTTGTGGGTTATTTTATACCACATCTTTTTATGTATATATATCATCATCAGCATCAGCATCATGTCACGCTGCTAGTACCGATTTCCCAAACTCTCTCTCTCGCCATTCGTCTCTATCATCCATCGCTTCAGGCAGGTCTTCTAGACTACATCCTGTGTCCGTACAGAGCTGTTGTAGATAAGTTCTTGCATGTCCGTGAGAAGGATTCCATAGAAGAACGTCGCTTATGAGTTCGTCCTTACTTCTCCAGCAGTATCCCGCATGTCTTGTTCGTCTTATTTTGATGATTTTAGAGATGGGAGGTAGGTGGCCGTATAGCTGCTGTTTTGTTGAATGTTTCTTCCAGGATTTGTTCAATATAGCTCGTAGCATTCTTGTGCAGTTCCCGTCTAGCTTTTTCTCTATAGGCTAAGTCAGTGTCCATGTGGTGCATCCATATAGTAGAATTGACACGACCGCTGCTTTGAAAAAAATTGCATTTATTTTATCGGATAGGTCTAACTTTCATATGATCGTGAGTATATCGATAGCAGTCCATGCCTTCACTAGTCGCATATTGATGTCATTTTTAGATGAGATGCTGCTTCTGAGGTACGTAAACTTGTCCACTGATTTCAGAGAACCACCATTTACTGTGGAGACGACTCTCTTTTTGCTTTAAATTAAAACACGCGTATTTAATTTTGTCTGTATTCTCATGAAGGCCAATGCCCCCTGTTGCCTGCTCCAGACTATGCAGCAAGGATTCGGATTGGGTAGGTGTGTTTGCGAGAAGTGCTATGTCATCTGTGTTGTCTGCGTCCGTAATAGTTTCTGCGAGGTATCGTCTGCTTCTTGCCTTTTTTAGTGTAAAGCCGTTTTCTTTCATTTGATCTATCGACGTTCGAAGTACGTAGTTAAGACAGATTTTGAATAGATATGGGGCTAATGTATTTACTTATAGAACACCAGCAACAATATCAAGGAAGTATGTGTCTCCATCTGGTGTGTGAACTTTTACTTTCATGTTTTTATAGAGCATCATTATGGCTGTGACAGTTTCTTTCGGGATACCATAGGCTCTGTGTTTGGAGTCAAATGCCTTGGAGAAATCAACAACTAACAGTATCACCTCGAGTTTTTTTTTGCACGAACTCCTTCAAAGATTCGACGGATTGTCAGAATCTGTGATGTTATGGAACGATTTCTCCGAAAACCATTTTGATTCTCTCTTGTGTTTCTGTACAGAATCCCGAAAGTCGTGGATCCTTTCTTTGTTTGGGTAATGGAAGAAACAAATAAGTTTTTTAAGTTTCATATTTCCACATTTATTTCGTGAGTACATCCTCAGGCCGTAAGAGAAGAGGAGGAATTCTTTTTAAATTCCGCCCAGTCGGTTTGGGCTGTAGAATACGCAGACGGCATCTCTGCAGAGGAGTAAGAAACCTCCTCTCAACGAGTGTCCTGTATATGATACTAAATCATCTGATGGTAAAGTTCCAGTCCTAGAAGCTTGGGGAATGAGGAGTACTCCTTTATTGCCATTACTCCCAGGTCCTATCTGACCCAAAATGGTTGTATATGATAGGATCCCATCTATGGGCCAAATAGAACTTTTTGACAGCTTAACTTTGTGCAAACAAATAACTGATGTTGAATTGAATTGTTAGTGTTACATAGCAATACTTGAAACCATTTAAACAGATGATTAATATTAAATAGAATTATCAATGTTAAATAGCAATACTTGATATCATTTACCTGGGTGCCTGTAGGGAATTATTGGTATAACATAGCAATTCTAGAGAAACATTTAGCTGTATGCCAATAGAAATTAGTGTGGAATACTTGAAACCGTTTAACTGAGTGAAAAAATTGAATTATTCATATTACATAGTTATACTTGGAACCATTTGATTCTATGCAAAAGTGTTGAATAGGGAGGTGCCCGTGGTGTAATGATTATCGTCGTAGGAAATGGACACGGCGACGCGAGGTCAAATCCTGGACGAGACTGATTGCATTTCACATAGCACTAATACCCTTGGGAAAGGTACGAATCCAATTATTCTCCCCCCACCAGCTATGGGTAAATAGTAGGGCAGACTAGGTTCTTCAGCCTTGGTGAGGCAACTAGTCTAGGAGAAAGAAAACTCTGAATTCAAACCTGTTAAACTTCGCTTAAAAAGGGACCTTGTGTCATATCCTGCCCGAGTGGAGGGGTTGGTAAATATGGATTAGTGTTGAATAGAATTATTAAAGTCAAACAGAAATACTTATTATCTCTTCATAGTGTGCAAACAAATGTTTAATATAAATAAAATTATCAGTGCTAGATACCGGGTAGTAATGAGTGCTTCATTTAACTATCCAGATCCCAGGAGGTCATTCCTCGCAAGCAATACCAGCTTTGTAGGGCTGAATACATTTCTTGGTGCCTGGGGCACCCTAATAGGAAAATGCCGACGAGATTAAGCACTTTTTGTGATGGCTGCACATGAGTCTTGACTTTGAAATGACTTTGCGTCAAATCCTACTGAGTCGGAAGCTGGATTGATATCTTCAGACAGTATCGCTGCATTTGTATTCAAGGAATTAGGATCAAGGGATTCGGATCAAGGTCTATCCCTGGTACCTGAGACATCTTTAAAAGAGAATGCCGAAGAAGCATAACATATTTTGCTTTCAACCTCCTGTTAGCGAGAACTTCTCATTACTGAACTTGACCCTGTGTCGCGTGTTGACTTGTGTCGTGTCCTGCATTCTCAGGGGCTTGAACAGTTAAATAACAATGACAGTGGTGAATTTAATCCTCACTTAGTACCTCATATTTACTACCTTAGGTGAGACTATACTAATAAATACCAGGATATCTAAGCTAGAACCCAGAATTAAGAGAGGTGAACCCCCATTGTATAGAAGGTAACTTGCTGGACTACGAGATAGTAGTAAGTGAGTTCGAACTCCAGTCGCGCTATTACTTTTACTTTCAGATTTGAGAAGGGTATAAATTTCCTTATCCTCACCAGCTATGGGTTAAATAGTACTACTACTGTTCTTTTGGTAATTAGATAACCCAGAAAGGTTGATATGCCAAAGAAACCAAACCAAACCAAACTAATCAGACTAAAGAATTTGGTGGATAGTGGTTATTATATAAATCTTCTGTATTTGCTACCACCGTTACAAATTCTACTATTGCTAGAAATATTGTCAGTGTGCGACTAAGTTTTTTTTACATAGTTGAGTGCATTCCTTTAAATTAAGATTAGTGGTTTCCTTGTAGTGTAAAGTTTCCAAGTTAGATTAGTTAAGCAGATTTTTGCAGTAGCAAAGATGAGAGATGACGTCAGCAATGACAAAGTTTGATTTCTTTGTTTAATGGAATATGACCTTTCGTGGGTCATTTAATACCAAAGCCATCCTTGAAGAAGAGCAGCAGTGGTACTTTTCTAATCCATGGCTGTGAGAATAAGGGGATTCATACTTTTCTCACAGATATTAGTCCGAAAGTGAACGTAATAATGTGGTTGGAGTTCGAACTATGTCACAGGGACTCCTCCACTCAGCAATAGTAGTAGTAGTAGTAGTAGTACATTTAGTTTCATTCCTGTACTGGATTTGATTTCACAAATTGGTAAGATCTTTTTTTTAAGTAGGCGGGTTTCTTAAGTCGAATAAATACTTTCTGGGCACCACGCCTTGAAGTATGGTTGTACAGGCTACTCTTGTGGACAGATATAATGAATTTAACCCTCACTGAGTACACCACAAAAAGCTAATTCTATAAAATATCATAATTAGGTGTGCTTAGAGGCTAAAATAGCCACGAATTTCGGTTAAAATTCGAATAACAGACGAGCCATTATTTCGTCAGGAAATTGAAGTCTGCTTTGTTTAAAAATGATTTTATTTCTTCACGGAATATATTTTGTTCTACCAAATTTTAGTAAAATATTGATATAACTAGTTAGTGACTGCATAATTTCTGAGGTCTTGGGCCAAACTAAGCCGAGTTTAATGTTATAGGGGCCTATAAGAGCGGGTCGCGAGCAAGTTGAACTGTGGCAGCCTTTTGAGTAGAGTATCATTTATTTGTTTTTGGTTTAGTTTGGTTTTATGTAATATCAACCATTCTAGGTAATTTAATGCCAAGTCCCGTTTATTCATATATATTAGATATATTTGATTTGTAAACATAAATCAACAGAGTATTTCCAAGTTCACAAACGATTCAATTAAACATCAGTCATTTATTTATACACAGTTAAATGGTCAAACAGTTCTATTTGAAACAATTCAATTTTGCATAAGTCAAAGTTAAATGATTCCAAGTATTGCTATGTATTACTAGTATCAGTCACTTATTTACACACTGTTAAATGACCAAACAGTTCTATTTCAAAAAATTAAGTTTAACAAGTCATTGGTTTGCGCGCAGTTTAAATGTCAAATAGTTCTATTTGACCCAGAGAAAGGATCCTATCAAGTGCTACCACTCCGGGCCAGAGCGGGCCTGGGAGCGATGGCAATGATGGGATATTCCATATTCCTAAAAGATCTAGCATTACGGGAGCTTCACCATTAGATTGTTTAGTGTCATATCTAAGAAACTCGTTGGTAGCGATGGGGTCTTACGCCTCTGCAGAGATGCAGTTGGTGTATTCTACAGCCCAAGCAGATAGGGCCAATTTATTTTTGTTTTAAAGAGTGAAAAATGAATATATTGGTTCAATATGATGAAGCTCCAGGTCTGGAGATCTGAGGAGTGTGGAGGTAAATCTTCATTATCAATATTTCCAGGTCCTCATTATTTGTATAAATCGATCTGTTTAAAAATTATTTGTATTGTATAGGAATACTTGATACCATACAACTGTTAATTATTTTTATCAAGAATAGTAACATAAAATTGTAGTTGTTTTCTAAGGATTATACTTAATTACTTGGTACCAAGTAACTGTGTCCAAACAATTGGCTATTATCAAATAGAATTACTGAAACTATATAATTATTAATATTAGATTGGAATAGTTGAAACCATATAGCTGTGAGCAAATTATTTGTATTTGATAGGAATACTTGACGTACTTTTTCGCAAAATCTTTTAAAGAAACAACTATACATAAATGTGGGCATAAAATAACCCTAGATGAGTTTTCACTCCGTTAAAATCGTTAAATCAACATTTTCCTTTTTTTCCTTTTTGTTTTATTTTTCATTCATATTTGGAAAGTCTTATTGATTTAGAAAAATGGTAGGGGACGCTTAGCAATTGGCGCCCTAGATAATTGCCTGTCTTGGGATGGCTTGAGGTTTAGTTGCGAGCTATTGTTATTTGAGAGCTAATACCAAACTATTAATTAATTGTGATTTATCAACACTTAAAGCTTTTTATCCCTTCATCATCATCATCATCATCATCAAGGCGTGCTGATAGCACGAATTCAATTGAGCATTTCTCTCAATCCGTCCATATGGACCATTGTTTTCTGTAAGTTCTTTAGTCAGCATCCGGGGTCCATACAGAGCTGATGGATGTAAGTTTTTGTTGGATGACCGATACAGGTCTGTCCATGTGTCCATTGGAGAACGTCACTTATAATTCCGACCTCAGTGTCCAGCATCTCAAGTTCGTTGTATTTGGACGGTTTGTGAGATAGGAGTAGGTGGCCGTATAACTGCTGTTTTGTGGAGTGCTACTTCTAGGATTTGATCAAAACAGTACACAGCATTTTTGTGTAGTTCCCATCATTTTTTTCTCTAAAAAGTCTAAAGTCCATGTGGTACAACCATACAATAGCACTGAGGGAGAAAAAGGTTTGGTTTGGTTTGGTTTGGTTTAATTTTATGGGATATCAACCATTGTAGGTTATTTAATGCCAAATCCTGTTTATACATATATATCAAATATATATGATTTGTTTTGATTGGGTTTTATGGCATATCAATCATTGTAGGTTATTTAATGCCAAATCCGGTTTATACATATATATTAAATATATATGATTTGTTTTGATTGGATTTTATGGTATATCAACCATTTTAGGTTATTGAATGCCAAATCCTGTTTATACATATATATCAAATATATATGATTTGTTTTGATTGGGTTTTATGGCATATCAATCATTGTAGGTTATTTAATGCCAAATCCTGTTTATACATATATATTAAATATATGATTTGTTTTGATTGGATTTTATGTTATATCAATCATTGTAGGTTATTTAATGCCAAATCCTGTTTATACATATATATTAAATATATATCATTTGGTTTGGTTTGGTTTTATGGCATATCAACCATTCCATGTTATTTAAGGCCAAATCCTCTTCATACATATATATGTTAAATACATGATTTGTAAACACATTTTGTTGATGACATTTTTAAACGAGCTTAAGCTTATTTTTTGCACACAGTTAAATTGTTCTAAGTTTTATTATACACCACTAACAATCTAATTAAACGTCAGTCATTTGCTTAAACACAATAAAATGATCAAACAATTCTATTTTTAACAATTCAATTCAGCATAAGTCATTTGCTTAGACTCAGTTTAAATGTCAAATAGTTCTATTTGACCCATAGATAAGATTCTGTCAGGTACTACCACTCTGGGTATAAGTGGACTTGGGAGCTGAGGCAATGAAGTGGTACTCCGCATTCCCCAAAGCTCCAGCATTAGTGGAGCCTCACCATCAGATGATTTTGCGTCATGTCCAGGACACTCGTTGGTGGGGTGGGCGGTCTTACCACTCTACAAAGATGCAGTCAGTGTATTCTACAGCTCCAGCTGACTGGGCTGTGTGGGAGAATAAGATAGAAAATAAACGAATCAAATAATAAAAAGAGTTTTTTTTTAAATGCATTGTTGGAAAATAGATAAAATAAATAGATGAATTAATGATAAATAACTGAAATAAGATAAATACATTTTTCCCTTGATGCCAAAAATGAAAGAACCGGAAAAGATTTTTGGTTATCCGACTGTAATTATGATTCTACTTCCGGAAAGGAGATAATCGATCTCTTTCACTTCATCGGATTTCGGGGTCGTGAAGTAAGTATAACATTTTTGACATTGGTTCTTTTCCTAACTCAGTGCCATGCTGACTAGAACTCAACCATTAATACCTACACAATTATTATCACAGACCTCTGGTCCAAGACTTAACAGAAGATTACGGACCTACAAAGAAAAGACTTTAAGAACTTTGTTTTTCTTGAGCCTTATAAAAAAGAATACAATGTCCGTAGCAAAACACGCGGATTTTCTTATCACTTAAAATATTCGGACAATTGACTCCATCTTCATTGTTATTATACTCACATTTCCGATTATATGTGCTTCGACCTTCTTTAAGTGTTAATTGTCGAACTCAACAGCCTACATAGAACCTCGAATTGAACCCTTTATTTAATCCACGAGGATAGATTGTTCTAATTCCATTAACCATAACTAGATACAAGTGTTAATTTCATTAACCATGATTAAGTACAATTGATAAGTTATAGTAAGTATTCTTCGTTATTTACATATGGATGGGATTGAACCTGCAACCTCCAGATGATTTCTCACAGAATCACTTTATCAACAGCGCCATGTCTCCTACTGGAAACATGGCCCAGTAAATAAAGGCGTTTGCTTTTTCTTGCTTCTTTTATTCAACAAATATTTTTATATATGAATACGCACACGTACCTGGACAACATTTCAACTGAAACTTAACCTCCATATATAGGAACTTTTTAAAATCTATAGTACTGACGTAACTACAGCTGTTTTATTTTATCAGAAAGATCAGAGGGAGAGTTCCCGTAGCGTAGTGGCTAATGTGCCGAGCTGTGACAGCGTAAACACCGAGTTCGAACTCTAGTCATGTTATCATGTTTGTTTTCTGATTAAAAACCTTAGGAAAGGTTTGAACCCCTTTATTCACCCCAGCTGTAAGTTAAATAGTACCACTAATGTCCTTTTACAACGATGGCTTTAGCATTAAATAACCCACGAAGGCTGATGTGCAATTAAACAAAAAACAGAAGATATGCTAGATTTCCTTATTGATGTCAACCTACCAATAGCAGTCCCTACTTTGCCTATGCGAATGTTGACATAGATTTCAGTAGATACGATATTGCTACCGAGGTATATGAATTAGTCTACTACCGATAATTTGTTCCTCACGACCCTTTTTTTCTTCATTATTTATTCTGCTCTATCAGCTAGGGCTGCAGAATATGCCGACTTCACTTCTACAAAGGAGTAAGAACACCACCACCACCATCACAAACGAATGTCCTAGATATGACACTAAACTGCATCTGATGGTAAGTACCATGGGAGTACCATGGAGAGTACCCCTTCATTACCCATACATCCAAATCGACTCTGACCCGGATTGGTACTACCTGATCCTATTTACCCAACCCCTCCGCTCGGGCAGGATATGACACAAGGTCAATTTTTTAAGCGGAGTTTAGCAGGTTTGAATTCAGAGTTTTCCTTCTCCTAGATTAGTTGCTTCACCAAGGCTGAAGAACCTAGTCTGCCCTACTATTTACCCATAGCTGGTATTAGTGCTATGTGAAATACAATCAGTCTTGTCCAGGAATTGAACTCGTATCGCCGTGTCCATATCCTGTGACGATAACCATTACACCACGGTACTACCTGATAGAGTCCAATCTATGGGTCAAATAGAACAGTTCAATCATTTACTAAGGATTATCATTAGCTATTTGAAACCATGCAGCTGTGTGTGAATTATTCATATTATATTGGAATACTTGATAATAATTCATTAATGTTAAATAGCAATATCTGAAACCCTTTAACTATCTTCAAACAAATGATTGATATTAAATAGAATTATTAATGTTAGATGGGAATACTTGAAATCATTTAACTGTGTGCGAACAAATGATTAATATTAAATAAAGCTATCAATGTTAGATAGGAATACTTGCAACCATTTAACGGTTTGTAAACAAATTATCAATGTTAAATAGAATTATTAATTTTTGATAGCAATACTTGAAATTATTTGGCTGTTTTCAAACTAATGATTAATATTGAATAGAATTTGTTGTATTAAATAGCAATGTTTGAAACCATTTAACTGTGTGCAAACAAATTATTAATATTTGATAGATTGATGAGTGTTAGATAGGAATACTTGAAACAATTTAACTGATTGCAAACAAATGAGCTCTAACAACTCGTTAAAAAATAAAGTTACTTACAAACTATTCACTTACAAATTATATATATATATATATATATCCTTGGGTCTACTTTTTTGCTATAATAGAGAGAGAGAGAGAGAGACCAGCAACTAAACTCAAGGATTTATTCATAATGAGAATAAAAGCATAATAAAAAATGACAAGCTAGCTAACGGGTTTTGATCCTCGCTCAACAGAGCTAAATTGTGGATAATATCGAATAAAAAAAAAGGAAATGTGTAGGGTGGAGCGAAAAAATATTAATTCTATTTTGATAAAGACTCAAATACAATTTTTTTCTCTTTCTCACTCTGCCCTGCATATTTCCATTTCTTTTATTCGATATTATTCTCCATTTAGCTCTGTTGAGCGAGGATCGAAACACGGTTGCTAGCTTGCAATTTCTTTCTTTTTATACTTTTATTCTCATTATGAATAAATCCTTGGGTCTATTCTTTTGTAATAATAGAAATATAAATCATCATCATCATCATGTCCCGTTGTCAGCACGGGTCTCCCTGACCCTCTCTCGCCACCCGTCTCTATCGTCCATCGCTCCCGGCTAGTCTTCAATGCTACATCCTGTATCGGCACAGAGCTGTTGTATATAGGTTCTAGATGGTCGTCCTGCCTTTGCGCGTCCATGTGAAAGGGTCCACAGGAGTACATCACTTATGAGTTCGTCCCACTTCTCCAGGAGTGTCTGGTTCGTCTAACTTCGTATATATATATATATATATAAACAAGATTTGGCGTTGAACAACCCACAAAGGTTGATATGCCATAAAACATCAACCAATCAAAATAATCATCTATGTTTAATTTGGGACCTTGCTCTTTCTTGTTTGCTTGAGTCATGCTTTTTTCCTCAAAAGTCCGAGTTGGTTTTTAGCAATAAGCAACTATTATTCAAATCTATGTTTTTATTCTGCCATCTCTCTTCCGTTTAGCAGGAACCAACAAGCAGTACTGTCACACAAACACGAAAGTGTGCATCTGCGTACCAACCACACCCTTACAATAAATAAAAGATATCCGCCCATCCCCCACCAGTTATTTCGAAGACTCGGTAATCGCACTAAAAGAAGGCGAAGGGACCGTTAAAAAATTTACGTGGCTGGCAAGAACCCAAATCAGATCCCTATATATACATTTATATCCCTCCTCCTCCTCCTCCTCCTCCTCCTCCTCCTCTCTCTCTTTCTCTCTCTTTCTCTTTCTCTCTCCGGGCTAAGATGGCGCTCCTTTTTCTGGTCGTTAACTTAAACAAATGCGGTCTTACTGTGTTCGTAGTGTAAACATTGCCATATGTTAAACGTTTTGAGTTGAGAATGGAACCAAAATTTTGGCCCACTCAAAATTCGAATGTCTTTGGCGAGGAATTGCGTACACAGAAGAACATACACACGAGTATACGGAAGATACTGCGAGTATTTAAAAGGTGTACTGGCTCTTTTATACGCATGCAATCATTCTATTTATCTATTTGGTTTGATTTGGTTTGGTTTCTTTGTTTAATGGCATATCAACCTTTGTGGATTATCTAATACTAAAAATCATCCTTGTAGAAGGATAGCAGTAATATTGGTTTGGGCTTTGAAATACACCGACTTAATACAAGATAACAGTTTCAAGCTGACAATGGAAAGAAGCAGAAGCTACTCCGCAGAAACAATTACAGACGCGGACTACGCCGATGACATAACGCTTCTGGCAAATACACCCGCCCAAGCCGAAACCCTGCTACATAGTCTGGAACGAGCAGCTGCTGGCATAGCCCTCCGTGTCAACGCAGACAAGACGGAATACATGTGCATTTATCCAAGAGGCGACATCTCCACACTAAATGGTAATTCTCTGAAACTAGTGGACAAGTTCACCTACCTCGGAAGCAGTGTATCATCAACCGAGAATGACATCAATAAATGACTAGCAAAGGCATGAACAGCTATCGATAGGCTATCGGTTAGGTCTGACTTCCATTTGACTGATAAAATAAAACTCAGTTTTTTTCTAAGCAGCGGTCGTGTCAATACTGCTCTATGGATGCACTACATGGATGCTAACTAAACGTATGGAGAAAAAGCTTGACGACAATTACACAAGAATACTGCGAACTACATTGAACAAGTCCTGGAGTCAACACTACAAAGCAGCAGCTGTACGACCACCCACCACCCATCACGAAAGTTTGACGAACCAGACATGTGGGACACTGCTGGAGAAGTAGTGACATACACCTGTGGATCCCTTCACATGGACGAGCAAAGGCAAGACGACCAGCTAGAACCTGTATACAACAGCTCTGTACCGATACGGGATGTAGCCTTGAACGATAGAGACGGGTAGCGAGAGAGGATCAGGGATATCCGTGCTGATGGCATGATATGATGTTGATAATTACATAGGAATACTTGAAACCATACAACTGTGTGTAAATTATTTGTAGGCAAACATAAAGTTGGTGACCGTAGTCGAGGGCGACCCGAAGTCTTCCTTTTCAATTGTGACTAGACCGAGGTGTAGGGAAGGGCGCTACACTTTTCCCTGGATAGCTTCACTTTACCTTTGATACGTACCTTATAATGCTGTTAAGCAAGGAGGTATCAAGTACTATTTTTTGAGTATTTGACTCGACTTGGAATAGAAACCCGGTCTCCGGGCCATTTGCGAAATAATTTATATATAACTGTATACAAAAAACTCTTCAGGAACCGTCCCATCTCTGGGTTAGATGTTTAAAATTATTTGTATTAGATAGGAATACTTGATATTATATAACTGAGCACCTCAAACCTTTCAGAAATAACATGACAAAAAATGTAAATATGTGGGGATTTAGGAATTAACAGTAAAACTCCCAACCGGATATTGACTCGTCGGCTGCCACATACAAAATGTATAAACGCGTCGCCACGCATAAGGCTCCACGCATCCATCCGATTAAAATCAGAAAAAAGAAAAATAATAAAAAGTAAAGTAGCCAATGGGAAGCGGTCGCGCCAAAATTAGAAGGATTTTGGAGTAGCGAATTTGGAGCCGGTGTAGAGAGATAAATACTCAGGTTTTCTGTGAACCGACCTCTTTTTCGGGTAGTGACGTCGAACCGACAACACCGATTTTGCTGTCTGGTGTTTTTGGGCACCACGCTGCGTCTTGGGACGTAGCGTTGGTTAGTCCATTCACCAAGTAAATAAAGGAAAGTATGGAAGAAATGTTTTCGTCTCTTATCTGTTTCTATCTTTTCTTTTTGTATATTTCTTTTGGACTTTCTTTGGGCAAGGCATTGCGCCAGCCAGTCAACGTGGGGTAAAATAATAGAACCAAAATATGGAGTCAGATATCTTACGGCAACACAGTCTTGCCCTTAGCCACTGACCTCCTAAATACCTTCAAAACCCACATTGGTGACCTCGACGCTAAAAACCTTGAAACTCCACAAATATGAACGTCCAATAAACGCAATTCCCTAACCTCTTGGCATAAAATAATCATTGGCAAGTTGGCATGCTGTTAAAATGAATCAATCTTAGATTTATGTTTGAGTATTTTATTGTGAATAATTAAGAAGAAATCTATATGATTTTCTCTGTCTTTTGAGTCTTTCCAAATACCCCAGGCATGCATCAGAGACGTACCCGGAACTAGTTTTCGTTTTTTTCTGAATTCGAAACTTCCTATTTCCATAACACCCACTTTCTAACAATTATCTTCCTATCTACATTTTTGGTTTACAATTCTAACGAATAAGACACGGATAACACAGTTTCTTTTTTTCGTTCTTTTTAAATCTATGTCGGCCATCGGATGCTATTTTTGAGTTAGCAAGCAGCATGAATTTTCTAGTGTAAGCAAACAATATGGTGTTAAAAAAAACTTGAGTAGAAGAAATGTAGTAATATTGTAGTGTGACGGTTATTGTTGCAAGAAGTAAACTTCGCTACCTGAGTTCAAATCTTGAACGAAGCTGTTTGCGTTTCACATTGTACTAATACTCTTGCGAAAAGTATGAATCCAACTATTCTCTCTCTCTTTCTCTCTCTCTCTCTTTCTCGCTCTCTCTGGGCTTACAGTCAAATCACACTGAAAACACAGGTTCACGTTCAACCAACTCTCTCTACAACACTAACACTTACTCTCTCGCTCACTCTCTCTCTCTTCCTCACTCATTCTCACTCTCTCCCTCTCACTCTCTCTAACACACACACACACTCTCTCTCTCTCTCTCTTCCCGTCTCTTTCTCACTTACTCACTCTCTCACTCATTCTCTCTCTCTTACACACTCTTTCTCTCTCTCTCTCTCATTCACACACTCTCTCTCTACTTAACTCTTTCTCTCTCTCTCTCTCTCACTTTTTCTAAAATTCACTCTCTCTCTTCCTGTCTCTTTCTCACTTACACACTCTCACTCATTCTCTCTCACTCACATAGTCTTTCTCTCACTCACACTCTCTCTCCCTCACTCCTTCTTTCTCACTCTCTCTCTCTCACTCTCTCTCAAACGCTCACTCTCTCTCTTTCAGTATCTTTGTCACTTACACACTCTCTCACTCATCCTCTCACTCATTCTCTCTCTCACTCACACAAACTCTCTCTCTCTCTCTCTCTCAGCTATGGGTAAATTGAATGATGAATTGAACTCTTCTAATGTTGACATGGCAACTGGTCGTGGGGAAAAATAGGTGAATTCAAACCAGTTGTAAACATGGTGAGGAATGGGTTCCAATAAGCTATTCCTACTCACCCCGCAACAACAATTACCGACGCCGACTACGCCGATGACATAGCGATACTGGCAAATACACCTGACCAAGCCGAAACACTTCTGCATAGCCTGGAACGAGCAGCAGCAAGCATAGGCCTCCATGTTAATGCACACAAAACGGAATATATGTGCTATAACCAAACAGGGGACATCTCCACTCTAGAAGGAACCCCTCTTAAACTAGTAGACAAATTCACGTACCTAGGAAGCAGCGTCGAATCAACCGAAAAGGACATCGAAACGAGGTTAACGAAAGCATGGACAGCTATCAATAGGCTATCGACTATATGGAAATCAGACCTAACCGATAAAATGAAACGCAGTTTCTTCCAGGCAGCGGTCACATCGATACTGCTATATGGATGCACTACATGGACGCTAACAAAACGGCTGGAGAAGAAACTAGATGGCAATTACACAAGAATGCTGCGTGCAATCCTCAACAAGTCCTGGCAGCAACACCCCACAAGACACCAACTGTACGGACACCTGCCCCCTATCACGAAATCTATTCAAGTTAGGCGAACCAGACATGCAGGACATTGCTGGAGAAGCAGAGATGAACTCATAAGAGATGTACTCTTATGGATCCCCACACACGGCCGCGCAAAAGCAGGACGACCAGCACGAACGTACATTCAGCAGCTATGTGAGGATACAGGTTGTTGTCCTGAAGACCTACCTAGGGCGATGAACGATAGGGAGGAGTGGCGAGAGAGGGTCAGGGATATCCGTGCTGCCAGCACGATATGATGATGATGATGACTCAAGACTCACTACAGGGATAGTGCCCCCACGCCCAAAACAGGTTATGGAACCAATGAAAGAACCGTTATCACAATCTTACAAGCTCCGAAAAAATCCGAAAACTGAACCCAAATCTCGTCGGAAGCTTCTTATTTTCATTTCTGACATATACTGCTTACTTAACGTCCAGAGAAAGTATGTAAAAGATGATCTGAAAATTGCGATAAAAAGCAATAAGAATTAAGATGAAAGAACAACTAATCAAAAAAATAATATTTAATGATTCCTTGGATTCGACATGCCCCGATGGGCGAGGTCATGATAACAGTTGGTCGGACACGCCCACTTCTGGCAGACGTCCAATTTCTATCGCACAGAACGAACACTGAAGATAACTCTTAATGGCTTGCAAGATAAGCGCCTTAAAATATGTGTTCGCATGAAGGAGATACAGAAATTGTAAACATCCCTGAAAATTGAATTCTAATCCTAACCGGAGCTGGTTGTGTTCCCTTCAGGCAAGGCATGAAGCTAACTTTTCTTTCCTCCCTCTGCTTTGTGTAAAACAGTAGAGAAAAACTAAAGTAAAGCTATACTGTCTCTGACGGCGGTGGTTACTCAGACGAGGCTGCCTGACGTGGATGCTGGGAAAGCCCAGTATTCACGTCACGCGGCCGACCCTCCTCGAGCTCCTGGGGGCCGTCTACCCAGGCTCTAAACCTCCTTGGAGGGGCTAAGTTTATTACCTGGCGCTTGAGGCACCCCTTTTTAGAGCAATGCCGACGGGGCCCGAGACATTTTTGGAGCCGCCTGGCGAGTCTGGGTTACGGCGTTGCGCTCGGACCCACCTTAAAAAGGCCTTGTGCCATACACGTCCGTTTGGTGGGACGTTTGACAAATAGCGTAAAGCTATACCGTATTATCAATCAATAAAGTTAGCTATCTTGAAAACAAAATGCTGATTTAACTCTTTTTGCTTCCAAAAAATGTAATGTAGCATTTGAAATAATGTAAGATAAGATTCTGATGCACTGTAAGTTGTTGGCGACCGCAGTCGAGGGTAACTCGAAGGCTCCCTTTTCCATAACTACTACACCGAAGTATAAAGAAAGGCGCTACTCCTTTCCTGGATTGCTCCACTTTACCCTTGATACGTACCTTATAAAGCTGAGTGTTAAGCAAGGCGGAATCAAGTACCATTTTTTTTTGAGTCTTTGGGATGACCCGACCTGGGATTGAACCTCGGTCTCCCGGACCATTGGTAAACACGACTCATTAGGACAATGGTAACATTATTTTGTAATAACTATTGTAATGTAAATTTCTTATGCACTGTACTGTAACATAATTTTTATGCACTGTACTGTAACATAAACTATAGTGACATAACTTTCCCGTGCACTGTACAGTAACATAACAAATTACTGTAACATAATATTCTAGCCCAGTCGGTTTTAGCTGTAAAATACACCGATGGCATCTCTGCAGAGGGGTAAGACCCTTCCCCAACGAATATCGTCGATATGACACTAAACAAGTTAAAGGTGAAGTGCCTGTAAGGCTGGAGCTTTGTTGAATGCGCATTGCCCCGTTCATTGCCAAAGCTCCCAAGTCCACCATGGCCCGGAATGATAGCACCTGATATGGTCCTATCTATGGGTCAAATAGAACTGTTTGACATTCAAAGAAATGACTTATGCTAAATTGTTTGAAATAGAACTTTGATAATTTAACTGTTTGTAAACAAATAACAGATATTTGATTGAATTGTTTGTGGTACATAAGAATACTTAGAACCATCTAACTGTGTACGAATGAATGAATAATGTTGAATAGAATCATTAGTATTACATAGAAATACTTGAAACCATTTATCTGTATGAAAAAAAAATTTGGTCAGGCTCGTTTAAAATGTTACCAACAAACTGTGCTTGCAAATCATATATATTTTATATGTAAAAACAGGATTTGGCATTAAATAACCTAAAAGAGTTGATATGCCATAAAACCCAATCCTAATATTTTTATGAACAGTAGCAGAACAAACTACCGTAACATAATTTTCTCAAGCACTTTAATGTAACATAACAACTTATAGTAACATCACTTCCTTATGTACTGTAGTGTAACATAACAAACGACTGTAACATAGCTTACGTATTCACTGTACCATGACACCCAACTACCGTAAAATAACTTTCTCGTGCACTGTACTGTAAAATAACAAACTACAGTAACATAACATTCTTATGCACTGTACTGTAACATAAACTACCGTAACACAATTTTCTTACGCACTGTAACAAAACTTTTTAATGCACTGTTGGCGTTTCAGTATAAATATTTCTACAACAAACACATACGCAAATATCCATATATCACAAAAATTCACATTATATATATATATATATATATATATATATATATATATATATAGTTTTACGTTGACGTCAACAGAAGAGGTTGAACACGAGTTTGGTTTTATGTTTTGCATCAAACCCTAAAGAATTTTACAAGCGTGACATCTATAAGCTTGTTGACAGATGTAATGAGGTTGTAGGAAGTAATGTAGGTTATGTTAATGATTAAATATTTCTATTGGTATAAGTTTTTTCCTCTATAAATGAATACACAAAAATTGGACATTATATATATATATATATATATGCATGTGCGTGTCCAATGGAAAAATAAATACAAGTTCCGTTATTTTTCTACCTTACTCAATATCTGAAATAGATCCATTCCAGAGTTAGATAGAGACACGGGTTAAATTTAATGAGTTTTAAAAAACGCTTAAAACTGGATGATAATCGCAAGCCTTTTTGGAGTTACTGGTAATTTCACGATGACATACAAGGTACGGAAGCAAAATTAGGAATATTATAGTATGATAATAAACGACTCTATTATACATATATATAAAAAAGATTAATATTAATATGATCATTAAAATAAACTTCAAAATAAGAAGATAGATACAAAACAGTAAATTTACCAAAATATGATCGCCACGTTTTTTCAGATATTGTAGCAACACGCCTTCGAAACGATTCACATGTCTTTAAAATAAATTCTTCAGACATTCTATTCCATTCCTTTTCAATAGCAGTCTTGAGCCAACCAATACTTGGATGGAAAGTTGCATTTGTTTTGTTTTCTAAAACGCCCCATATAGCGTAATTACTGACACAAAGTCAACGGCGCTTGTCGACTGCCAGTTTCTCACCCACACGATTATCTGTCCTAGTATTGCATAGGCATGAAACTGGCAATGGCCAAGTACCGTTAACTCTGTGTCTACGGTATTCTAACTTAGACAGACAGACAGACAGACACACACACACACACACATGCATTCAATAAGGTTCCAGAATTTTTTTGTACAGGCATTTTAAATTGTTGTAGACTCTGTGTCTACGTTATTCTAACTTACACACACACACACACACACACACACACACACACACACATGCATTCAATAAGGTTCCAGACTTTTTTAGTACAGGCATTTTAAATTGTCGTAGACTCTTGAAAATTCAGTATGTTATTGCTATCTATCTTATGAGATGACAGACCAATCTTTATGATTTCAGGTTCAAATGAACAGCTACAGCAGCAATTGGAATACACCTTACTAAAGCCTGACTATCACAGCTGGTGAATTTCAAAAATGCCATCTGGGCGTGAGGACACTTTAGAAGAACGATATGCAATAAAATTCTATTTTAAACTTGGAAAAAATGCCACAGAAATGTATGGAATGCTTCAGACTGCTTTTCGACCATCTTGCATGAATCGAGCATCAGTTTATGAGTGGCATAAGAGATTCAAGGAAGCCAGGGAGTTTGTGAGGGATGATGAGAGGTGTGGGAAGAGTAAGGAAGTCAATACACCAAAGTTGATTGGCCAAAGGGTTAGGGTTAGAGTTACTACGTTGAGGTTTTAAGGGAGTTCAGGAAGAGATTCCGTCGGAAGAGGCCAGCACTCTTCAAATCGGGTCAGTGACATTTCCAGCAGGACAATGCACCAGTCCACAACTCCATCCTTGTCACAGACTATTTGACCGAGATTGGAATCAAGACAGTTCCTCACCCTCCCTATAGTCTTCGAAACCTTGCTCCCTGTGACTTTTGGTTATTCCCTAAGCTCAGAGGCTGTCGTTAGGAGAGAATTGAGGAGATGAAAGAGGCTGTGACGAAGGTCATTGACACGTTCACACAAGATGACCTCCATGGGGCCTTCCAGAAGTTGTTGGAACGGCATAACAAGTGCATTGCAGCCGGAGATAAGTTCGAAGGGGACTAGAGTTTCATGTGTGTACTATCAATAAAAGTTCTTTAACTTTGGTTAGGCAACTAGTCTAGGAGAGGGAAAACTCTGAATTCAAACCTGTTAAACTCCGCTGAAAAATTGACCTTGTGTCAAATCCCACCCGTGCGAAGGGGTTGGTAAATACATGCACTACCAGTCAAAATTATTTGGCCTCTCTCAAGAATGTTTACTTGATATCCTAAAAGTTTTATTTTTAATGAAACAAGTTAAGCTCCCCAATGGTTTTTTATTATACTAAATACAAGTCATTCTGAGCCCCATCAAATACAAATTAAACAACAATAACAACAACAGCCACAACAAAAAACACGAAAAACTTCTGAAGCTTTTGATCCATCAAAATGACCCCCTTTAGCCACTATTACTGCTTCACAAATATCGGACATTGGCATGATGGTTAGAGTGTTCACCAATGGCCCGGGAGACCTGGGTTCAATCCCAGCTCACGTATACCAAAAACTCAAAAAATGGTACTTGATATCTCCTTGCATAACACTCGGCATTATAAGGTACGGATGAAGAGTAAAGTGGAGCAATCCAGGGAAAGGAGTTGCGCCCTTCCCTACAACTTGATGTAATAGCTATCGAAAAGGGAGCCTTCAGGTCACCCTTGACTTTGGTCGCCAACTTTACTTACTGCTTCACAGATTCTTGGCATTCTTTCTACCAAAGAATGGGGGTAGACTGAATATAGTTCTGCCCAGATTTCCTGCAAGAGTTGTCAGAGGTAAGCTGCATTTATGGGTTGTTTAGCTGTGACTTTTCGCTCATCTCACACAATTTTAATGAGATTGGAGTCCGTTGATGGACAAGACATCAGTTGGAGGACGTGCTTGCCTTCTATGAATTCTTTGGGTTATTATCTTGTATGAGTACAAATCCTTGAGTCACAATCCGTGACCTATATGAGATCGCGTAATGCTGCAGTATGCTATAATAGCCAGTCTGATTCAATTTGTCCTTCAACGGGTACAAATGCCCTACTTTGCAATTGGTAACCCATACCCCCACTACCACGACCATAGCAGAGCCTTCTCAATTGGTATGATACGGGGGGTTGCAGCTCTTCGACGCACATAGACTGTTCTATTTGACTTAAACTTTGATTAGTCAGTCCTAAGGACTTTATTCCGCTCCTCTATTGTCCAGTCTTTATGCACCTTGCTCAACTGGAGCCTTTTGATATTGTTTTGCTTCCTTAATGATGGTTTCTTGACAGCAATTCTGCCGTATAGGTCAGCTTCACAGAGTCTTTGCCTCACAGTAGATTTTTTTCACGGCATTAGTTCAGTTGTACAGTGACGCAAGCAGGTGATATGAAATTTTCATCTGCTTAGATAAAACAGGTAGTATCTCGCAAGCAGTAATTCAACACAATATAGTCTAATGTGAGTTAAAATGGTGATGTAATGTAACTTTTTAAAAACGTTTTATCCGTGCTCAGTACTAATGAAGAAAAACGCCTTCAAATTAATTTTCAAAAAATATATCTGGTTATACTAAGGTCAAAGTTAGTGAAGAAGACTTGTACTTAGTATTATAAATAGGATTGTGGTGCTAAGCTTGTTTCATTAAAAATGACACTTTTCGGATGAGAAATAAAAATTTTTGAAAGTGTACATGTACTTTTGACTGGTAGTGTATATATATATATATATAAATGAATATGAATTTAAAGAGTATAAGGGTGCATATATAAGAGTGTTATATTGCTGCAGATTCATTGTTAATAGTTTAGGCGACTTTAATGACATTTTGGATTCCATACGATTTCGTTTATTCATTTATTTATTTATTTTGGTTGTTAGACATTTTCACTGTGATTCGTTCTCTTCTGAAGAACACGAAGGAAGTCACCACTTGGAACTTGGCAAACAAAACCAAATACAGGGCCTTGATTACATCAGCAACTTGCTACAGACACCGTTAACCTACTTCTGTTCTAATTTCTCACTCTGTCTCTCTTTCTCTCTATCACTTTCCCCCTGTGTATACATATGTAAGTGTGACTTAATGAATAAGAATTCATACACACAGAAGGGGAATGAAGAGGAAAGTATTCATGCAAAAAGGAAAAAGCGGAATACACATGGAAACAAAAGAGAGTACTCGCTTGAGAACGGTGGTTAGACAAGTAGTCTCGATATTTTTGTTATTATTTTTATTCATTAGAGCTTTTCACATCAGCGTTAGCCGATGGTTTTTCACTGGAGTCTGAGTGACAGCAAGTCTCCTTAAGTCTCCAGGACTCTTCTTAGTATTCTGGCCGTTCTCAATAATGCTGTCGTTTGGATGGTCTCCACCCGTCTACTAACTTTCAAGTCCTCCAGTCCCTTTAGTAATCCTTTAGTTACTGTTCCAAACGCACCAATTACAATTGGTATAATTGTCACCTGCATGTTCCACAGTTTTTTTCAATTCTCTAGCAAGGTCGAGGTACTTATCCTTCTTTATTATTATTATTATTATTATTATTATTATTATTATTTACTCATTGGAGTTTTTCACATCAGTTTGAGTGACAGCAAGTCTCCTTAAGTCTCCAGGACTCTTTTCAGTATTCTAGCCGTTCTCAACAATGCAGAAGTTTGGATGGTCTCCACTTGTCCTCCAACTTCCAAGTCCTCCAGTCCATTTGATAATCCTTTAGTTAGTGTATCGAAAGCACAAATCACAATTGGTATAATTGTCACCTTCATGTTCCATAGTTTTTTCAATTCCCTTGTAAGGTCGAGGTACTTATCTTTCTTTTCACATTCTTTCAGTTTTATTCTATGGTCAGCCGGGACAGCAAAGTCGACAATTTTGCAAATTCTCTTTTTTTCGTTGGTTATTATAAGGTCTGGTCGTCTGACCGAGATTAGGTGATCTGTCTGTATGTCAAAGTCCCATAGGAGTTTATTATTATTATTATTGCTGTTGTTGTTGCTGCTGTTGTTGTTGTTGCTAGTCTTTTGAGAGTTTTTCACTCCAGCGTTAACCTATGGTTTTTCAGTGGAGCTTGAGTGACAGCAAGTCTCCTCAAATCTCTATGACTCTTCTAAGTATCCTGGCCGATCTTTATAAGTCTGGATGGTCTCCACTTGTTCTCTTATTTTCAAGCTTTTTAGTCCTTTTATAAATCCTTTAAGGATTGTTCCAAGTGCACCAATTACATTTGGTATCACTGTGACCGTCATATTCCGTATTCTTTTTTAGTTCTTAGTATTTAGTTTTCTAGCAAGGTCTAGATATTTATCTCTCTTTTCGTCTTTTTTTTTCTACTCTGTGGTCTGCTAGGACGGCAAAGTCTACTATTCTACAGGTCCTCTTTTTTGTTGACTATCAGTTGGTCTGATCATCTGACCGAGATTAGTTGACCTGTTTGTTACTCAAAATCCCCGAGAAGTTTGTACGTTTTATTCTCCAAAATGGATTCCGGGATGTGCATATACCACTTGTTCGTATGGTCAAATTTCAATTACTTGCACACCTTCCGCACCCTGTTGTGTCGAGTCTAATACTCTTTTTGCGCTATCATGTGATTGATCGTTTCGTCTCTATCACCACATAGCCTACATTTGCTATTTTGTTGCATCTTACCTTTTTTCTTTGCTTTAACATAGTTGGTCCTTATGGCGTTGTTTTGTGCTGCTGTTAGAAAAGATTCAGTTTATTATTATTATTTTACTCATTTAGGAGTTTTTCATACCAGCATTAGCCGATGTTCTTTGACATGAGTTTGAGTGACAGCAAGTCTCCTCAAGTCTCCAGAACTCTTCTTCACTTAATATTCTGACTGATCTTAATAATGTTGTAGTCTGGATGGACTCCACTTGTCCTCTTATTTCTAAGTCTTCCAGTCCCTTTACCAATCCTTTGGGAATTTTTCCAAGTGCATCAACCACCATTGGTATCACCGTCACTTTCATGTTCCATAGTTTTTTCAATTCTCTGGTAAGATCGAGGTATTTATCTCTCTTTTCGCCTTTCTTCAGTTTTACACTGTGGTCAGCCGGAACAGTAAAGTCGGCTATTCAGCAGGTTCTCTTTTTTTGTTGACTATCACAAGGTCTGGTCGTTTGGCCGAGATTAGATGATCTATTTGTATCTCATAATCCTAGAGAAGTTTGTGCGTCTCATTCTCCAGAACGGATTCCGGCTAGTGCATATACCACTTTTTCGTATGGTCAAATTTGAACTTCTTGCACAATTCCCAGTGGATCACCTTGCCTATCCATTCATGTTTTGTCTTATAATCTTTCTGCGCTAATTTACTGCATTCGCTTGTTACCTATAACAATATCTGATTTTTAGCCGAAACTAGATTATTATTAGAATTATTATTTTCTCCTGGCGAGTTTTTCCCACCTGTGGTAAGCGATGGTCTTTCACTGGAGTTTAAGTGACAGCAAGTCTCCTCAGGTCTACAGGACTCTTCTAAGTATTCTGGCCGATCTCAACAATACTGTGGCCAGGATCGTCTTGATTCTTCTTATAATTTTCCGTTCGTCTTGTCATTTTCCCAATTCCTTTACTAAGGCTTTGAGGACTGTTCCAAGTGCACCAACTAATATTGGTGTCACCATCATCTTCATGTTCCACTGTTTTTTTGGGGGGGGGGGCAAGGTCTAAGAATTTCTCTATCTTTTCGCTTTCATTTATTTTCACTCTGTGGTCCACAAGAACGGTAAATTCGACTAGATGGCAAGTTCTTTTTTCCTCTTAATTTACACTAGGTCTGATCTTCTTGCCGGCATTAGGTGATCCGTTTGAGTCTCAAAATCACAGAAAATTTTGTGCATCTCATTCTCCCGAATGCAATCTGGTTTATGCATATACCATTTGTTAGTATGGTCAAATTTATCAATTGTTATATACATATTTATATCATATCACTCCTTGCGAGTGTTTTCACACCAGCGTTAGATGATGGTTTTTCACTGTATCTTGAGAGACAGCAAGTCTCCTTAAGTGCCCGCGACCCTTCTAAGCATTCTTGTTGATCTCAACAATATTGTCGTCTGAATGGTCTCCACTAGTCCTCTAATTTCTAAGTCTTCCTGTCCCTTTACTAATCCTTTGGGGATCGTTCCAAGCGCACCTATCCATATTTACCAACCCCTCCGCTCAGTCAGGATATGACACAAGATCAATTTTTAAGCGGCGTTTAACAGGTTTGAATTCAGAGTTTTCCTTCTCCTAGACTAGTTACCTCACCAAGGCTGAAGAACTTAGTCTGCCCTACTATTTACCCATAGCTGGAGGGAGAATAATTGGTTATTAGTGCTATGTGAAATGCAATCGGTCACGTCCAGGATTTGAACTCGTGTCACCGTGTCCATTTCCTGCGACGATAACCATTACACCACGGGAACCTATTACAATCACCGTCAGTTTCATGTTCAATAATTTTTTCAGTTCTCTAACAAGTTTAAGTACTTGTCTCTCTTTTCGTTTTCTTTGATTTCTATTCTGTGTTTCGTCGGGACAGTAAATTCCACTATACGGAACGTTCTCTATTTTTTGTTAACTATCCGTAGGCCTAGTCTTCTGGCTGGGATCTCGTGATCTGCTTGTATCTCAAAATATTATTATCATTATTATTATTATTTACTTCTTGAAAGTTGATTACATCAAGCGATTGCTGAGTGTCTTTCACTGAAGTTTGAGCAACAATAAATCTCCTCAAGTCTCCAGGACTCATCTCAGTATTCTGGCCGATCTCAATAATGTATATTTTCAAGTCCTCCAGTCCCTTTAATTACCCTTTGCGGACTGTACCAAGAGCACCAATTATGATTTGTATCAACGTCACTTTTATTTTCCACAGTTTTTCAATTCCCTAGCAAGGTCAAGTTTTTTGTCCTTCTTTTCATTTTCTTTCAATTTTACACTATGTTCAGCCGAAAAAGCAAAGTCCACAATTTTGCAAGTTCTCTTTTTATTTTTGTTGATTATTATAAGGTCTGGTCGTCTGACCGAGATTAGGTGATCCGTTTGTATGTCAAAATCCCATTGGAGTTTGTGTGTCTCATTCTTCAGGTCAGATGCTGGGTTGTGCATATACCATTTTTATGTATGGTCAAACTTCAATTTCTTGCACAATTCCCAGTGGATCACCTTGCCCACCCAGTTGTGTCTAGTCTTATCGAGTCTTATACTCTTTCTGAGCTAATTTGTTGCATTCGCTTATTATGTGATCGATCGTTTCGTCTCTATTACCACATAACTTACATTTGCTGTTTTGTTGCGTCTTTTCTATTCATGCTTTGGTATGATTGGTTCATATAGCGTTGTTTTGAGTTGCTATTAGGAGAGATTCAGTTTCTCTTTTAAGGTTTCCTTTTCTTAGCCACGTCCAAGTTTTCTCGTGTAAGATGTTGCTTATTAGTCCGTCGAGTTATTTTTCTTCCCATCTTTGTTTTCTGATTATTGTCGTTCTGTTGGTCCTTGTATTGTCAGTAATGTTTCTGGTGGCTATAATCAGTCTTTCTTCGCACTTTTGTATGAAGTCTTCAAGTTGTTGCATTGATATGTCAAGTCTGTCTTCAATGCTGGCATGTCCTCTTCCTCCTTCTTTTCTTAACACATATTGTCTGTCAACGTCATATCTGGGATATAATACCTTTTGCATGGTCATTAGTTTTAGTTTTTCACATCAGCGTTAGCTGATGGTCTTCCACTGAAGTTTAAGAGAGTCTCCTCAAGTCTCCAGGACTCTTCTCAGTATTCTGACCGATCTTAATAACACTGTCGCTTGAATGGTATCCATTCGTCCTCTTATTTCCAAATCCTACCGACTCTTTATCAATCCTGTGGTGACTGTACCAAGTGCACCAATTACGAATGGTACCACCGTCTCTTTCATATTCCATAGTTTTTTTCAGTTATCTAGCAAGGTCTAGGTACTTATCTTTCTTTTAACTTTCTTTCAGTTTTACCCTGTGATCAGCTGGAACGACAAAGTTTACTATTCAGCAGGTTCTCATTTTTTGGTTACGATTATTATTATTATTATTATTTCCCCAAGGGAATCTCCGCTTTTTACCTTCTTCTCACACCAATCTTCAAAAACACAAAATCTTTGCATTTGTCATGTACAATATTAATACGATTTCCACTTTTTAAAGATCAAATTCTGTGAAATATTTCATCCTTTATTTTCTCAAAATGCCCTCTTAATTTCTTTTTCTTAGCATTATTTCTGAATTCATCTAATTTAATCTTAAACTTTTCTACGCTATTGCTATTCTTGATCTGATTAGGTAATTTGTTTAAAAAATAAATTGTTTAATTAACAAAAATATTCATTTGTTTAAAAGACTTGTTTTTTTTTTTTTGTTTTTTTAAATCTATCTTGACAGTAAATTTTCAGCTCAAGAAGAAATATGAAAAATATGAAAATATAAAAATAGTAAAAAATTCTCCTAATTATTTTGAAAGTTTCAAATAAATCACTTCTTATTCTCCTTTATAGTAAAGCAATTTATCCTAATTCTTCCAATCTTTCGCTGCAACTGTAATCTTTTACTTTTTTATTAGTTTTATCACTCTTTTTTGTATGCCCTCATTTCTAAATATTACTCTCCAGTTTCCATTTCCTAACACTGGAGCCAAGGCCTTACTTCAATATTCTATATGAGGTCTTATTAAGGTTTTTATATATATTTTAAAAGAACATTTGGCTCCCTTGAAATAATATTTCTAACCATCAAGCTAATCGTTTAATTTGCTTTCGATACAATTGATGTATCACCAAAGCCAACATCCAAATTATAAATATTGTGTTTAAAATTCAGAAGCTGCTCAGAACCTGTGACCTTGTGCCAGAAAAATGAAGTAAAAAAAACGCCAGTTCGTGAACTAAAGTAATAAGTAATGGAAACATATACCGCTCTCTTAAAAATGTTTAAACGTTTAGAAAAAATTCCCTTTATGTTTTCAAGCCTCGAAGTTATGTATTTGTCGCTGCCTCCCACCAGACACGACTTGACACAAGGTCAAAAGCCCGAAGGCCGATTAAAGTGGGGATAAAGGGGAGGGGAAGGTCGGGAACGAATCGAGACTCGAACCCTGCTTGTCTGTGCTGCTCATCGGCTCACTTAGTGCAATGTGAGCCTGATGAGGCAAGCAGTTTCACGAACCGAAATATGGGTCCGGGCACGTATGCCAGTTTGCGGCTTAAACTAGACACATGGTCTAGTGCCGTACAAAGGGGACAAAAGTGCAGCTCGCCCACCCGAAGGTTGCCCAGCCGAAGCTGGGGGCCTATTCGGCCCCGAGTCTGCTCTTGGTTTCGAACACCCATCCGGCACGAATGCCAGACGGCCCAGCTAAACAGCCGGGGGGCGTGCTTCAAGCCTCGAAGTTAAAAAGAAATTATAGCCATATGTCCCAGAAACGACTTCCTCATTTTACTAAATGAGAAAGTGTCAGATTCTTACCTGCCTTTTATAGTTTAACTGGGGCACGTAGACGTTATAATCTTTTTAAATAAAAGTCATTATAATGAGACTTCGATAAAAAGCCAAGATAGACGATAAATTACAAAAATATTACCCATAAATAAGACAAACTTTAATGATAAAAAAAGAAAAGAAAAATTTTCTTTTAAACCTAATATCTAATTTAGGGTAGCGTAGATACTGATGATCGCAAAGGCGATAAACTGAGAATTACCAAGAGCCTAGCTTAGATCTATCTATCTATCTATCTGATGGTTACTCAATAAATAAGTGGAATTTATTGAAATAGCAAAATGGTGGTTTTTTTTTCCAGATTTTTTTCTATAAACTTTGAAATGTCTGGAATTGGTTTAAAGCCGAACTTATTTCAATCCCACCAAAACAATTGTTTTGAGGTCATTCAAAATCGCAGCAAATGAAACAGTGCTCCAGGTTTGAACAGAGGTCTGTCGTCATTTTTTTTCTGGCTGGGAAGTACAAACCATGTGAAATTTACAGAAGAATGTATGATGTGTACGGAGAAGAATGTTTTAGCAAAAAAAACAAAAAAAAAAAACAAAAAAAAAAAAAAAACTTTACCAATGAGCTAAAGATAGGTTTGTCAGTATTACTAGGAATCGAAAAGACAGTTCATGGAGGGGAAACACACATACTCTCCAGTAAAAAAATATTCCGGGCACATAGATAAGTAAAGAAGGTCATGCTGACTGTATTCTGGGACATGAAAGGACGTATCAATATTGATTTCCTTGAAAAAAGACGCAAATGTAAAGACTTTCCTATTATCCACTCTTAAGGCAAGATTTACCTTATTTATTTAATGACTCTCTCCCCACTTTGTGTGTGTGTGTATGGTCTCCACTAGTCCTCTAATTTCTAAGTCTTCCTGTCTCTTTACCAATACTTTGGTGATCGTTCCAAGTGCAACAATTACAATTGGTATCACCGTCACCTTCATGTTCAATAATTTTTTCAGTTCTCTTGCCAGGTTTAAGTACCTGTCTCTTTTTTCGTTTTCTTTAATTTCCACTCTGTGTTTCGCCGGGACGGTAAAGTCTCTTATATATATATGTATGTGATAGTCATATACTAAACGTCTTTTCTTAAATGTGGCATAAGGCCGCATGAATGGGGTGAACAATGATATCCGAGCTCAATCGTGAAGGTATGCTAGTCTAGCTTGCAAACCATTACACCATCCAAGGTTCCCAGATCGATCGATCGATCGATAGATCGATTGATAGGGTATCCAATAGTGCTCATTGATATACAGTATCATACATAAATGAGTACATTGATTTATAGCATCGTACATAAATGAAGAGATACGCAACATATTTTTATAAAATGTTAATTTTTTCTTAACCAAAAACATTGGGATTTTAAAACTTTGTTACCAAGAATATGAATATGTAATAATCAGAAAATAAGTACACACATTCTAAGCACGTTATTTCATTTTTGGTTTGGTTTGGTTTTATGGCATATCAACAATTGTGCGTTATTAAATACCAAATACTGTTTATACATATACATTAGATAAATATATCATTTGTAAACCCATTTTGTTGATAACATTTTGAAACGAACCAGTGTTCATTTTTTTACTCAGCTAAATGGTTTCAAGTATTGCTATCTAACACTAATAATTCTTTTCAATATTAATCTTTATTTGCACGCAGTTAAATTGTTCCAAATATTGCTATTTATCGCTAACAATTCAATTAAACATCAGTCATTTGTTTGATCAAAGTTAAATGATAAAACAGTTCTATTTCTTACAATTCGATTTAACGTCAGTCATTTGATTGCACACAGTTTAAATGTCAAACAGTTCTATTTAACCCATAGAAAGAACCCTATCAGGTGCTACCACTTTGGGGCCAGAGTGGAGCTGGGAGAGATGGCAATGAAGGGGAACTTTGTATTCCCCAAAGCTCCAGCATTACTGGAACCTCATAATCGAATCGAATTTAGTGTCATATCCAGGACACTCATTAGGTGAGTCTTACCCCTTTGGAGAAATGCAAGTGGTGTATTCTACAGCCCCAGTCGACAAGGTTAAATTTGATTTTTGATGACAGAGACGTTACGCCGAATGATATAAACTATGTTGCTACACAGAAGCGCATTTCATTCATTCGTTTTAAACTTTTAATTGTAGTTTTACATTTAGATTTGTGTTAGTTCTCAATTCAAATAATAATTATGAAAAAAAATGTTCAGAAAAAAATTGCAAAGATATTCTCGAATGCCCAATCAATTTTTCTATAAGACACGAAAAAAAAAAAAAAAAAACAAGAATAAAAGATGGATTTGATTAGGTTTCTTTGTTTAATGGCATATCAACCCTCGTGGGTTATTTAATGCCATAACCATCTTTACAGAATAACAGTAGTGGTACTATCAAAAACATCACTGGTGGATAAGGAGCTTCATACCTTTTCCAAAAGATTATTCCGAAAGTGAACATAATAGTGAGACTGGAGTTCGAGATCGGATACTACGATATCGCAGTCCAGCTCGTTAGCCACTACGCCACAGGAACTCCCTCGACCCAGCGATAAAAGAGCATCAGAAATGCGCCAGATTTGGTGTATATTCTATTGTGGCAAATTTCTTTATTGTTTCGGGAATTTAACAACGAAATTGTCCTAGTTCAGATTTTTAATTGATTTGAAGTAAGATCCATTTAAAGGCTTCTTAACTTCATATCAGGGAATTTTCTCCTACTTTTTTTTATTTCACCATTTTAAATTTGCAATTGGAGAAATCATGTAATCTCTTGCGCATGCCGATTTTTATTTCATTCACCGGAGTATGCAAGGGATTTCCAAGAAGGATAAAGCCTTCTTAACAATGGATTTCTCTCTCTCTCTCTCTCTCTCTCTCTCTCTCTCTATATATATATATATATATATATATATATATATATATATATATATATATATATATATATATATTATTTTTTTCAAAATAAAGCACCAACAAGTATCTGCTCAGTAGATTTTATTTGCATTGAGTTCTTGGAAAGGACTATTTAATTTTAATATTCTATAATTGAATATTTAAATTGTTCTGCTTGGAATTGTTCGCAACTCCGGATTTACTGGATTGATTTTGACTTATATATATATATACACACACACACACACAGATATATATATATATATATATATATATGTAATGAAGAAATCAGTATGAAAACGTTGTTTCTTAAATCAGGAAAGAAAAGTATTCGAACATTGGCTTATAGAGTAGGACAAAAACGAAATAAATGAATTCTTTTCTCACTTCCTCATATCGATCTCATTACAATAAGCTTCATGTATTTGAAAAAAAAATTATCTGAAGACTGTACTTTTTTCAAATACATGAAACTTATTGTTAAAAACTGACACAAGGAAGTCTGATAACACTATACCTCAAGCGAAGCATGACAATCTAATTTTTTCTCGTATATATATATATATATATGAAAGTCGTTCAAAAATGACTACGCCTCACCCAGGTGTAAAACTTCTCCCGCTTTGTATGGGTTTCACCTGCACTGAAATTAAAACAGAAATCTGAATTAGTTTTTTTTTGGTCGTTTTTTGTGAAGTGTGGCCCTAATAAAAATGTTTTATTACGGCTTTTCTTTCTGAATGAGGCTTAAAACTTTTTGAAAGACCCTTATATATCCATTTTTGATAATGATGGAAATGAATCCGACTGTATATAAATTTATATATATATATAGAGAGAGAGAGATTGAGGGAGGGAGAGAGAGAGATTGAGGTAGGGAGAGTGAGAGATCCGTTTTTGTTAATAGATTAATTTCCATTCTAATAACCCTAAGCCTCTAGAAACTGGCCCATTGGCATAATCGTTAGAGTGTTCGCCAATGGTCCGCGAGACTGGGAATTCAATACCAGGTTGCGTCAAACCAAAGACTCAAAAAATGGTACTTGATGCCTCTTTTCTTAACACTCGGTATTATGAGGTATGAATCAAGGGTAAGAGGAGAAATCCAGGAAAAGGAGTTGCGCCCTCCTCTATATTTCGGTGTAGTAGCTATTGAAAAGGAAGCCTTCGGTTCACCCTCGACTACTGTCGGCCAACTTACAACTATATGTATATATATATATATATATATATAACAAATAAAAACCTGTTCTGAGAAATGAATTGTCACGTTTTGCAAGAGGGATTGTATCATCAGAATGTAATTGAATTTATTACCAAAACCATTGTAGGAGAGACCAGAGTTGCAATTTAGGTAGAGCATATGAACGATTACTGTATAAAGAATATTGATTATGTAAAAAAAAATCAAATTTAACATTCATTAACATTTTATAAATTATCACTCTTAACTCAAAATGTAGATCCATTTTCAGTAATAAAGTCATTTATTATTCTGATGACGTTAGACCACTCAGGAAACACGTCAATTTTATCTTCTAAATTGTCATTTTCATTCTGTCGGATTTCACATAAAACTCTAACACACACACACACACACACACACACACACACACACACACACACACACACACACACACACACACACACATATATACATATATGTAAATATAAAATATGTAAAAACAAAGTATATGCAGATATTGCACCACATATTAACACTACCCTTATGTTGGTTTAATTCAAAAAGGAAATGTCGAACGTGGGCATAATTTTCCTTTACAAATGAACTCACCCTCAGAATACCTTATTTTTAATAATTCATATTTACATTTCACCGTATTTCTTTCCATTCCTCTGATAAGCACAATGCAGTCAAATGTAAATTCCTAATAGCCCCTATGATGACATTAGGATATCGTAGCATGCTTTCGTCCCTAGTGTACAATAAGATTCTTATGAATTAGCTAATTTCTTTTTAATACAAATCTTGGTAAGACCCGTCACACGAGTATAACGAATTGGCCCAAAAATAAATTCTAGTTCTCAAATTTACACACCAGTGATCTGAATCCTGTCTACTCTTATAAAAATGCTGCTCTTTATTTGAGAGGAAAACTGTATGGATCGGCAAGATTTGTACTGCTAAATAAAACAGTTGTCAAGTATCGTCTTCCGATGAATAAATAAAAACAATTTCAAATCGTGACACATTAACCTCAACTTTTCGATGTATCGCTTTGGTCAATTATAAGAAGATTAGTTTTACTAAGTCTTACGATATTTACTAGAAGTAGTTAACGGACATTAGTGTAGGTCTTTAATTTGTTGCCAGACAGTACGTCGATCTGATAGCTGACATATTTATCAAATAAAAAAATGGAGGGTGTGTGCACAAGATAATTTTTTTTCGAGAGAGGGTAATTCTTCATTGCCATTACTTCAACGTCCACTCTATTCCAGAGTGGTAGTATCTGTTACGGTCCCATCTACGGTTCAAATAGAACTATTTAATCGTTTGCTATTCTGAACAAACAAATGATTAATATAAACTAGAATTATTTATTGCCGACCCATTAGACGAAGAGTGCATTTGTAGACTCTCGAAACAAGCGGTTCATAATCTATAATTTTTATAATAATAATTCGTTGGCATGATAAAAAACATTTTGCTCGAGAAACCTCTGTATTCAATCATAAAAATAAATGATAAATTGTATCTGTTTAGTATGATCAATTGACCGTATTTACTAAATGCCGCCAAAAGCAAAAATATAAATAAGCAAAAAAAGAAAAAGAAAAAAAAACATGCGTCATAGAAAAAAATTGTTTTCACTTAAAAATCATTTACGTTTATTTTTTCTATGTTTAAGATATTTGTTTTATTTTTAATTAATTCGGAATTAAACAATAAAAAAATCTGCAATACTCAAGTGATTGTATTTAACAACTTTTCCACGAACAACGGGGCTTTTGACATAATGGTTAGTTAAGATACCTGGGAGGCATAAATACAAATCAATTGAATAGTAAATACAAGCCTGACTTTCAGACCCATTCATAAATGTTTTCTGATAAACCTTCACTAAACACCACCAAAACTGTGGCCTTATAGTAGACTAAGCTATCTAAATCATTATTGGAACGGTTGGAGTTAGAAAAGATATCTAATTGATTCCTCACTCTCCAAAGACTGCTATTAGCATCAGTATATCCGTGATATACTAATACTGAACACAACAGAAGAAAAGACAATATATAGTGTAATGGTTACCGTCGTAGGAAATGGAATCGTCGACCCGAGTTCAAACCCTGGACGAAATTGGGAAAAGCATTAATGCATTTGTTCTTCCTTCCGGATAAATCGTAAGGCAGGCTTGGTTCTTTTACCTTGGTTAGAAAACCAGTCTCGAAGGAAAACACTGAATTCAAAACCAGCTGTACCCGCTTTAAAAACGACTTTGTATCACATCCGGCTCATTAAAGAGTGGTTGGTTAAATCATCATCATCATGTCGTGCCGCCAGCACGGCCATCTCTGACCCTCTCTCGCCACTTCTCCCTATCGTTCATCGCCTCTGGCAGGTCTTCCCGTATCCTCACATAGCTGCTGTATGTATGTTCGAGCTGGTCGTCCTGCTTTTGCTCGACCATATGTGGGGGTCCATAGGAGTACATCACTTATGAACTCGTCCCTGCTTCTCTAGCAGTGTCCTGTATGTCTGGTTCGTCTAACTTGGACAGTTTTCGTGATGGGAGGTAGGTGGCCGTATAGTTGGTGCTTTGTGGGGTGTTGCCTCCATGACTTGTTCAATATTGCTCGCAGCATTCTTGTGTAATTGCCGTCTATCTTTTTCTCCAGCCGTTTAGTTAGCGTCCAAGTAGTGTATCCATATAGCAGTATCGATACGACCGCTTGGAAGAAACTGAGTTTCATTTTATCGGTCAGGTCTGATTTCCATATGATCGATAGCTTATCGATAGCTGTCTATGCCTTCGTTAGCCGTGTGTCGATGTCTTTTTCGGTTGATGAGACACTGCTTCCTAGGTAGGTGAACTTGTCTACCAGTTTCAAAGAGGTTCCGTCAAGTGTGGAAATGTCACCTGTTTGATTAAAGCACATGTATTCAGTTTTGTGTGCATTGACATGGAGGCCAATGTCTACAGTGGCTTGTTCCAAATTATGCAGTAGTGTTTTGGCTCGTGCGAGTGTATTAACCAGAATCGCTATGTCATCAGCGTAGTCGGTGTCGGTAATTGTTTTTGCAGGGTAACTTCTGCTTCTTTTCTTTGTCAGCTTGAAGCTGTTTTCTTTGATTTTATCAATTGATGTTCTAAGCACGTAGTCCAGACAGATGATGAAGAGGTATGGAGCTAGTGTGTCCCCTTGTAGTACTCCTGCTACAATGTCGAAGTATTCTGTGTCTCCATCCGGTGAACGTACTTTCACTTTGGTGTTTCTATAGAGAATCGTTATTGCTGCGACGGTCTCTTGGTAGGCCGTATGCTAGTAGGATTTTTTCCATCTTCCCTCTGTGAATGGAATCAAAGGCCTTGGTAAAGTCGACAAATAGTATTGTCGCCAGTAGGTTTTTTGCCCGTACGCCTTCAAGTATTCTACGGATGGTCAATATTTGTGAGGTCGTGGATCTATTTCTTCGGAAGCCATTTTGGTTTTTCCTAAGAATGTTGTCGATTTTGGGTTCTATGCGGTTTCGTAGAAGGGCTTTGTAAATTTTGGCTGCTATGGATGAAAGTGTTATACCTCGGTAGTTCTTGGCTAATCCGAGGTCACCCTTTTTAGGGAAGGGGAGGATGCATCCCTTCATCCATCTGTCTATCGGATTTTGGTTATAGACTGAGTTGCAGTGTCGGAGCAGTATGTCGTCGAATTGTCTGGTCTTCCATACTTCTGGGGGAATCTCGTCAAGCCCTGCGGCTTTCCTATTTTTAATTTTTCTAAGAACCGAGTCGAGTTCTTCTTGAGTGAACGGTCCTAGTTTAATGTCCAATTGCTTACTAATAATTCTGGTAACTTTCGGTGAGTTTCCTAGTAGATTTTCGAAATGCTGTTTCCACAGTTTTATTCTTTCTTGTTGGTTTGTAGCTTTCAATTTAGCTTTGGTTGTGCTCTTCCTTCTACTCACTTCGTTTATCATATGTCAGGCTTGGTTGGCTTGCGAGATCGGAGGTAAGAGACCGTACAAATGCTCTTTTGTAGGGTGCTGCTTCCAGGAGTTTTTGAAAACAGTACGTATCATCTTTGTATAGTTCCCATCTAACTTTTTCTAGAGTCCAAGTGGTGCAGCTATACGGTATTAATATACTGACAGGACCCGAGACAAGTCTCTCCTATTCAAAGAACACAGATAAAAGTAGACGAGAATTGGTTTCTGTGACTATCATGTGACACACTGCATGATACCCAACGGCTATGTCCATTCTCTATGGGAGATAATTTTTATTGTCTCCCTACATCATTAAACTCAAGAATATGCTTCAAGTGAGTCTTAGTTTCTCTTTCCACTTTTTTGTTAAAACAAGGAACCTCACCAGTCCAGCACTGAGTTTTCTGCCTCACTAAATCACCCTTCACTTACTAAGGTAATTTAGATATCAGGCTATAATTAATATTTACAAAACCTTTGGTAAGTACGACTCAGGACTATTAATCTGGATCACCTAATAAAAATTGTACTCACTTCAGTAATAATGGTCAGTTAGGATAGATACTTGTAGATACAGCGGTATGGCGAAGCGCTTATTTTATATTGTTATCTAAGGAGTTAATATGCAGGTTGCTATTCCATACATTAATCGAACAGTACAACACTCTTGATATATCGTATCTCAATTATAGATTTTAACGGCATGTAAATCTGTCTTGGGTAATTCTATGCCTAGAGGTTAGGGAATAGCGTTCATTGTAAATTCATATTTATACTTTTTGTGTGGTTATTTTAAACAGGTTTTTTTCTACGGTCCTATCGAATACGAATAAGTTTTAAACAAATATATTTGACCCATAGACTGTAAGCTATCCGATATTACCAGTCCGAGTCAGAGAGGACCTGGGAGTAACATCGTTTCCTAAGTTTTTTTGAACACTTCCTAAAAAATAATAAAAAGAAAAGATTTTAAAAAAGACAAAACAAAACAAACATACATACAAAAAGTATCCAAAGGTAATTCTCTTCTTGGTTGGTCCAGTAACATTTCAGTACCCATCTCGAAATTACGAAGTATATAACGCTAAATACTGCATAACCAAATAAAAAAAATCCTTCGAATTTTTATGCGATATCTTATATCCAACAGCTTTGCTGAAATCGGAACCAGCGATTCTTAAAGAAGCCATCTTCTCACTCTTATCTTTTACAAGTTATCTGAAGAGGTAGGTTAAATACAAGGGAGACAATTAAGTATGTTTTTTTAAGCCGAAAATCCCCCTGAGACTTGAATCCAAATCATCAATATTTTCAGCATGAAGAAATGGACCTATGTCGACAACAAAGTGCCAACCAAGTTTAATAATTTATACCTGACATTGGCATGATGGTTAGAGTGTTTGCCAAAGGTACTTGATGCCTCCTTGTTTAATACTCAGCATTATAAGGTACGAATGAAGGGTAAAGTGGAGCAATCCAGGGAAAGGAATGGCGCCCTCCCCTACACTTTGGTGTGGTAGCTATCGAAAAGGGAGCCTTCGGGTCACCCTCGAATACGGTCGCTAACTTTACTTCACTTATATAGTTTCAAAAACTAATAATGATCATTTGTTTGCATATATATGACTTCAAGTATTAATAAAATTAATTTGCACATAATTATACGGTTTCAAGTATTCCTATCTAATACAAATAATTTCCAAGCAGATCAATTTGACCTATAGATAGGGATCAAACAGGTATCACCAATCCAAGCTTGAGGGAAGACACAGAGACGGGTGAGTTTCGTTGTTACTCAGTGGGGGCCAAGGCACCTCCGGTGGTGTAATGGTTAGCAAGCTAGACTACATGAGTGAGTTCGAGTTTCGTCGGATGTCCCATTCATACGGCCTTGTGCCACATCTAAGCCAAAAGCTTAGTAAATTACAACAAAGTGGGAGTAAACTCGGCTGCCCGACAATGCAAATTATAATAATGTTAATATCAGCACTGAGCAAAGATTTCCACCTTTCAATAATTGGCTTGTAAACCGGCGACCCATACCTCAGACCAGCTCCGAAAAGTAATTATAAAAGCCATACACAATTATTAAGAAAGCTTGGCGCCTGTTCGTTTTCACTAACTTAGAAATATCTGTCGAGAACTGAATAAAGGTTTGTGAAGAAGTCCTCTGAATTCATTTTTTGTAACCAAGTACCAGAAAGCCTATATCCTCAAAACCGGTTTGAAGACGCTGAATAAAGCGGGCATAACCTATAAAAAGATGTGTGTGTTCTTTATATGTAAAACTGACTTTTACCATAGCGATCCACGACTTTGGGATCTCGATCGGGAACGTGATAGCTTGTAAAACCGCTCGTAAACAACTGGTTGTAAAACCACGACTTTTTAACCTCAGATCCGCATCCAGAAGTAATAATAGTCTCTTTTACTTTCTTGTTTAATGGTATATCAAGCTTCGTAGGGTATTTAATGCCAAAGCTATCTTTGAAGAAGATATTATTTAACTCATAACTGACGGGAAAAGGGAGTTCACACCTTTCCCTATAGTATTTGTCCGAAAGTGAAACGTAATAGGACAACTGGAGTTCGAACTCGCTTACTACGATGTCACAGTCCAGCATATTAACCACTACTTGACGGAGACTCCCCCCATCAGACTGAGTGAAAGAGAAATAAGATGTGAAAACCAATTTCGTCGATTATTTGTTATGAAATTTTATCCTGTATGGGCTTTAATCAGATAAATATATGGATTTTTTTAGGAAAAAATTTGAAACGTTAACACTATGATGTTGTTATTAGGAACGAAGATCGTTTTTTTAAAAAATAGAACTGGAAAACCAAAAATAATGAATAGCACTTGGAAACAATGGAAACTAAAACTCTTTTCTTTGGGGGGGATTCTTTTCTTTTGTGTGTGTGTGTTTAAGATAAAATAACCAAAAAATTGTTTGTTTTTTTGTTTAATGGCATATCAACCATCTTTTGTTGAAGAATGGCCGTGATACTATTTAACAAGTAAGAGAGTTCATAACTTTTCTAAATATTGATCCGGAAATGAAACGTTAGAGCGCTACTGAAGTTCGAATTCGCTTACTAGGCGACCGTAGTCCAGCACGTTAGTCATTACGTCACGAATACTCTCCACACCCATAACTAATGTACAATTATTAACAAGACTTGGTATCTGTTCCTTTCCACAGACTACGATACGCGTAACAAGAAATAATTGAACATTTGGAATGAAAGGTTCTCTGAATTGCTTTTTCTGTAGCCGACTCTCTGAAAAAGTATATACTCAAAACTGGTCTGAAGACATTGAATTAAGTAGTTATTACGATTGGAATCATTTATATTTGGTTTTATGGCATATCAACCATTTTAGGTTATTTAATGCCAAATCCATTTTTATACATATGAACAGTTCAATTTCAAACAGGACAGTTTAGTATAAGTACAGTTTTTGTTTACAGTCAGTAAAATGTAAAAACAGTTCTATTTCAAACAATTTAGTTTAGCATAAGTACACAGTTTAGTTCTATTTGACCCTTAGATAGGACCCTATCAGATGCTACCACCCCGGGCCAGAGTGGACCTGGGACTGATGGCAATAAGGAGTACTCCGTATTCTCCGAAGCTCCTGAATTACGGGAGCCTCACCATCTGATTGTTTAGTGTCATATCAGGATACTCGTTGGCAGGGTGGGGAGGTCTTGCCCCTCTGCAGAGATGCAGTCGGTGTATTCTACAGCCCAAGCTGACTGGTCCAGGAATCATTTGTAAACAATCATAGCTTCGAGTAACTATTCTTAATACTAATAATTTATACACACTTACATAATTTCAAGTAATTATTACTATTTGATAACAATAATTTATTTGCACACTTTTATATAGTTTCAAGTATTCCTATCTAAAACAAATAATGGGAACACATAATTATATGGTTTCAATAATTCAGTATAATATTAATAAATTCCGAACACACTTATTTGACACTTAGAGGGAACTCTAACAGGTAGCAGGACTGTCCTCGTGGTGTAATGGTTAAAGTGATAGACTGTGGAATCGTATTAAGCGAGTTCGTACTCCAGTCGCGCTATGACATTCACTTTCGGGCAAATACCCTTGAGAAAGGTATGAACCCCCTTATCCTCCCAGCTATGGGTTAAATTGTACCATTACTGTTCTTCTATGAGAATAGCAATGGCATTAAATAACCAACAAAGGTTGATATGCCATTAAACAAAGAAATCAAACCAATCAAATCTAACAGGTAGAAGAACAGTACTGGTGGTATTTAACCCCAAGCTTGGGGATAAGAAGGCCTATACCGTTTCTTAGCAAACATAGAGTTCAAATTCGCTTACTACGATGTCATCGCTTACTACGATGCCGTTAACGGGGAATCCCAAATTAAAATTGATGAAGGTGGACTAATTCGTTCGCAAAAACTGACTTTCGTTTGCGCTCGTGGTGTAATGGTTATTGTCATGAGCGGTGGACTCAGCTACCAGAGTTCAAATTCTGGACGAGGCTGTTTTTATATCACATATTGTTAATACTTCAGGAAAAGGTATTAATCCAAATATTCTCACTCTATGGGTAAATAGTAGGTCAGACTGGCTCTTTAACCTTGGTATGACAACCAGTAGAAGGAAAACTCTGAATTCGAACCAGATCGGGGAAGGGATGGGTTCTGTCCATCTTTTCGTGTCAAATACATGCTATATGAGTTGTGCCCTGACAACCAAACCTGGTTGCAGGATAAGTCTACTACAGGGATCCACAACATTGGGGTTCTGGTCGGGGACAAATTGTAGAAAGTTGACAGTTGCCTAACAGTAAGGCTTCGTCCTTTGTAATAACCATTTGATCCTATCCAGCTCTTATTGGCTTTTCAGCTGGACCAAATATAAAAAAAGCCAATCCTTCTTTTCGACTGCGCAATTAGCTTAAGAAAATATAACATTTAATCATTGACTTCCTTTTTTCTGTCCCAGCGAAGGTTTTTATATTGAAATTCGGGATTGTCAACAGAACGGTAACCAAAGTTGTGTCCATTCGTCTAATTCAAGATTAACCAGTTTGACATCTTTAGCATCTACCCACACCCGTATCACGTACTCTGATGTGTGCGAGGTGAGCGAAAATATGTTCAAAAGTTGTGGTTAAATAGAAGTGTTTAACGCTAAACAAATGATCGCAAAAAGTGTTTTACACACATAAACAGGCATCCACACGTACTTGTATATATTCTATTAAGTTCTTATTATACTGGTAGTTTACATAAGACCGACACTTAAAAGGCAATTTTTTACTCAAGGAATATGCTTATTACGCTCTATTTATTTGTCGCTGCCTCCCACCAGACACGACTTGACACATGGTCAAAAGCCCGAAGGCCGGGAACGAGCCGAGACTCGAACCCTGCTGGTCTATGCTGCTCATCGGCTCACTTGGTGCAATGTGAGCCTGATAAGGCAAGCAGTTTCACGAACCCAAATCTGGGTCCGGGCACGTATGCCGGGTTATGGCTTGAACTAGACACCAAATATGCTTAATACGCTCTAAGAGAATAAAACAATTTCCACTCCAATCTATAACTGAATGATTAATTTAATTTTTATCGGTTGAGTTTACATATATATATAAGCAAAGTAAAGTTGGCGACCATAGTCAAGGGCGACCAGAAGGTCAATAGCTACTACACTGAGTTGTAGGGGAGGGCGCTATTCCTTTCCCTGGATTGCTCCACTTTACCCTCGATACGTACCTTATATTACAGAGTGTTAAGCAAGAAGGTATCAAGTACCATTTTTAAAGTCTTTAGTATGACTCGACCAGGGATTGAACCCAGGTCTTCCGGACCATTGGCGAAAACTGTGTGTAGCACGTTCAAAAACAGTACATCTTAGCAAAGATTTTATTTGAGCGATACAGAGAATAAAACAATTTCCAGTCCAATTTGCAAGTGAATGTTTAATTTGTGGTGTCTGCAATCTCGTCGAAAGTAATTTCTATTTATCTATCTATCTTGTATATATATATTCATATATGTATATTTAGGCAGCATTTCTTCGTTAATGCAAATTTCATTAAACATAATAGACATTTTATGCCTACATATTCTCTTTTGGATCCGTTCGAATTCCCGTATTACTTTTATCGTATTCGGGGGGAATTGATTTAGGTATTGTCCATAGTTGTATGTATCCCTAGTACTTTCTGCCCGACTTTGGGCCATCATCAGGGGAGAATCTGTTACAAAAGTGATGTAACTTTTGTTTTAGCAAATTACTACTGTGTAAGGACGTATTTGCTGTTGGAGATTATGGCGCTTGCTTTTAAATGTAATTCTGTAAATAGTGCCAGTAGTTAAAGACATTTAAGTACGTTAGCACTGGTTTGAAAATTAATTCTATTAAGTGCTGGTTGCAGGTTTCTAATATATAGTGCTTCGAGAATCTGAAGTTTTTGTTTATTATTTTGATGTTCGAGAAAGTACTAGGGATACATACAACTATGGACAATACCTAAATCAATCCTCGCCGAATACGATAAAAGTAATACGGGAATTCGAACGGATCCAAAAGAGAATATGTAGGCATAAAATGTCTATTATGTTTAATGAAATTTGCATATTCATATATATATATATATGTGTGTGTGTGTGTGTGTGTGTGTGTGTGTGTGTGTGTGTGTGTGTGTGTGTGTGTGTGTGTGTGATTCAGCCAAAGTGGCATATCATAGTGAGATTTTTATTACAACAATATGCTTAAAATATCATAATTAAAAGTATAAAGCAACTATCAGTTCAATTTTTAGTTAAATGATTATTTTGTGATGTCGTTCCCCTATGAAACTTGCATCGAAAAAATTAGGTAAAAAAAAGGCATCTCTGGGTTACCTTAAGGGCGCTTTTAACCTCGACTAATTGTAATGTTATACCAGAAACCGGTGAACTTCAGTCAGCTTACAGTCATGTGCAAGAAAACTATAACAATTTTTTTAAATTTAGAAATTGACAAGATTGCTATTGACCAAGGGTATTGCGACAGGCAACCTGCGGATCACAATTCAACATACCAGGCTAGTCAGTGTAGTTCTGGCTAACCATTTTTATTTTGTTACATCGTACACTAATTTTGAATCTATTTCATAGCCATAAGACAAATATTACAGTTTTAGATTCGACTATACTGAATGTCAACAACGTCTCATTTTTGACATCCAAGCGTGCTGCACAAAGAGACTTTGTTTTAAATTCAAAGGTTAAATAATTTCTTTTTACAGTTACAATTGATGATTACAGGTTTATGAAAAGATTTCGTATTTCTATTCATAAAAACTGGTAAGCTAATGTGGGCAAAAACTTAATCTTTTATTTATCTTTATTATTGAAAATATATATTCACAGTGTATTCAGTACTCAATACACTAGTTGTCATTAGATTTCATATTTTTGACGGTGACAGGCACTAAGTGATGTCTCAATGTTCAAAGGTTGTCTACCAATAAAAAATGTTGCACACCACTGGTATAGACATAGTTCCTCATTAAAAAAAATGATCAAAACAAAAACAAAATAGAAAAAATTCTGTAAAACTCTGAAATAGGTGATATTATTTAGTTTAACAGATTACGAAGAAGAGTAGAAGCAAGTATCAAACATCCTTGACCTTTAAATATCAAATGGCTTGAACTTTTGGAAATTCGGGAGAGTTAAATATCACTGGGTATACTTCGGTGACGCTATAAAAACAAACCAAATGATGAACGTCTGAGTTGGATTGCAAGCAAGAAATAAAAAAACGAATACATGTAATGATTATTTTGGTTCAAGTTTTGTAGGTATGTACAATTTTACGAGTGATTAGCCGAAAACTGCAGGTTGTAAGCCCTTGTGGTGGGTCTTAGAATACGTCAACTGCATTAACTGCGGAGCGGTAAGACTCTTCCTCCAAAAACAAAAAAAAATGTCCTGGGTATGACACTAAACTGCTCAAGTTCTGAACTTGGGGAGGAGTAATTGTGGCGTTATGGTGAAAGTGATGGACTGCAGCCTCGAAGTGAACGAGTTCGGACTCCACTTGCGCTATTACGTTCACTTTTGGACTAATACCCTTGGGAAATGTATGAACCCCCTTATACCCCAAGTTATGGGTTAAATAGTATCACTTTTGTTCTACAAAGATGGCTTTGGCAGTAAATAACACACTAAGGTTGAGATATCATTAAACTGAGAAACCAAGCCAAACCAAACCAAACAAAGCCGAGATCTGGAGCTATAGTGGGTGTGGAGTCATTCCTTCATTGAAATTACTCCCAGGTCCACTATGACTAATAACTGCTAGAGTTTCATCCATAGATCAAATAGATCTGTTTGAAAATTATTTGTATTTGATGGGAATAGTTGAAACAATATAACTGTTGGCAAATAAATAAAAAAAGTGTGATTAAAGAATAGCTGCCATGAATCATTGAAAATATAAATAGGTTCGGTTTTATGGCATATCAACCATTGTAGGTTATTTAATGCCAAATCCTCTTTATACATCTATATATATATATATATATATATATATATATATAAGATTTAGTTTGGTTTGGTTTGGTTTGGTTTGGTTTTATGACATCAACTATTGTAGGTTATTCAATACCAAATCCTCTTTATATATATATCAAATATATGATTTGGTTTGGTTTAGTTTTATGGTATATCAACTATTGTAGGTTATTTAATACCAAATCCTCTTTATATATATATATAATTTGATTTGGTTTGGTTTTATGGCATATCAACTATTGTAGGTTATTTAATACCAAATCCTCTTTATACATATATATATATATATATATATATATATATATATATGATTTGATTTGGTTTGGTTTTATGGCATATCAACTATTGTAAGTTATTTAATACCAAATCCTCTTTATATATATATATATATATATATATATATGGCATATCAACTATTGTAGGTTAATGCCAAGTCCTTTTTATACATACATATTAAATATATGATTTCTAAGCACATTTTCTAGCAAAGATTTTTAATTGAACTTGAACTTATTTTTTGCACACAATTAAATGGTTTTACTTATTTCTATCTAATACGAAAAAATTGTTAAATGTTTTCATGTATTTCTATTTAACACTAACAATTCAATTAAACATCAGTCATTTGTTTACATACAGTTAAATGATCAAATAGCTCTATTTTTAAAAATTCAGTTTAGCATGTCAACAAAGTTAATTGTTTAAAAGTATTGCAATGTATCACAAACAATTTCATTAATCATCTGTTATTTGTTCACACACAGTTAAATGAATAAACAATTCTATTTCAAGCAATTCAGTTAAGCATAAGTCATTTGTTTGCATTCGGTTTAAATGTTAAAGTTAATAGTTAAATTGTCAAACAGTTCTATTTGACCCATATATAGGACCTTTTCAGGTGCTATCACTCCGGGCCAGAGTGAACCTGGGAGCGATGGCTATGAAGGGGTACTCTGCATTACAGAAGCCACACCACCAGATTGTTCAGTGTCATATTCAGGACACTCGTCCTATCTATGGGTCAAATAGAACAAAAGTGCGTGCTTATGCAAAACTGAATTGCTTGAAATAGAACTGTTTTGACATTCAAACTGCGTACTTATACTAAACAATCGTTTCAAATAGAACTGTTTTTACATTAAACTGTGTATAAACCAAAAACTGTACTTATGCTAAATTGAATTGTTTGCAATAGAACTGTTCAAAAATAGATTTTGCATTAAATAGCCTTTAATGGTTGATATGCCATGAAACGAAATCCAACCGAGAACAAACACCGACTAGCGCTTTTGCAATCATTTTTGGCGGTATTCGTTTTATTAGATGCCATACATTTTTATCAAAGCAATTTTTGATCGAATACAGATAAGCTAAGCTGGTTAATCGTTTTTTGATTCTTTCATTGAAAAAAAAATCGACTGATATTTAAACTGGCTGTTTTTATTGGGTCAGATGAATGAATGGTTTGAATGTATTATAAAAATAAAATGCACAAATCTGACTCGGTATTTGTCGGTTGGCCAACAAACGAGCGAGAAATGGGCAATAAAGAATTAGTCCATTATGATTTTTATTTATGTTCAACAAAGGTGAAAGGAAAAATGTATGAATGTTATCAAATACGAAACAAATCAATAGACGTATCTTCAAGGAAGAGTTATATATTTGAATTAAGCGAGAACACTCACACATACAAGTGATATAGTTTTCTAAATGAATAAAAAGTGCTTACAGTCTATGATAGAACTATGGGGGTCGAATCGAGTGGGCTTTGGTAGTGACGACTTGTCTTCGTGTATTTGTTGTATCTGAGTACCAAAACTCACCGCCACAATTATTTGAAATCGGACACATGTAGCAGAGAAAATACATAATGGTTTAATATTTCGTCGTGCTAAACAATGTAAAGAAAATCACGACGGATCAATAATATCTGTTGCCTGAACAAACTTGATTGAATGAATAAAGAAATGACATGGAATACTAAAAAGGACATATTATAGAAAAGTCCTATCATGTAGTTAAACAGTCTTTTGGTATAAGTTGAGAATCCTGAACAGAATGGAAGTTTTTGCTTGAAGACACATTTTTCAATGAGATCTATATTAAATAGAATTATTTGTGTTACATAGCAATACTTGAAATCATTTAACTGTGTGTAAACAAATGAGCACTGTCCCGTTTAAAAATTATGATACCTAAAAATTATTCCCGTAGAAATTACATATATGTATAGACAGGATTGGTATTAAATAACCATCAAGGTTTGATATGCCATTAAACCAAATAACCTATTCTAACCAACTAACTATTCACTTACTATTCTACAAATACCTCTTTATCATCTGTCTAGACTACGTACTTAGGACTTCGATTGATAAAATCAAAGAAAACGGCTTTAAGCTGAAAAAGAAAAGAAGCAGAAGGTACCCCGCAAAAGCAATAACCGACGCCGACTACACCGATGACATAAAGTTACTGGCGAATACACCCGACCTCCATGTCAATGCACACAAAACTGAATATATGTGCTATAATCAAACAGGTGACATTTCCACTCTAGACGGAACCTCTCTGAAACTGGTAGACAAATTCACCTACCTAGGAAGCAGCGTCTCATCAACCGAAAAAGACATCGGCACACGGCTAACGAAGGCATGGACAGCTATCGCTAGGCTTTCGATCATATGGAAATCAGACCTGACCGATAAAATGAAACGCAGTTTCGTCCAGGCAGCGGTCGTGTCGATACTGCTATATGGATTCACTACTTGGACGCAAACAAAATGGCTGGAGAAGAAGCTAGACGGCAATTACACAAGAATGCTGTGAGCAATATTGAACAAGTCCTGGAGGCAACACCCCAAAAGGCACCAACTATACGACCACCTGCTTCCCATCACGAAAACTATCAAAGTTAAACGGGCCAGACATGCAGGACACTGCTGGAGAAGCTAGGACGAGCTCATAAGTGATGTACTCCTATGGACTCCCACATATGGTCGAGCAAAAGCAGGACGACCAGCTCGAACATACATACAGCAGCTATGTGAGGATACGAGATGTAGCCCTGAAGACCTGCCAGAGGCGATGAGTAATTGGGAGAAGTGGCGAGAGGGGTCATGCTAGCGGCACGACATGATGATGATGATGATGATGATGATGATTTGTTTACAAATTATATATCAAGATTTGGCATTAAATCACCAACAAGGGTTGATATGCCATAAAACATAACCAACCAATGCAGTTCTTTTTATTTTTCAATATTGCGTATTTTCGATGAAATACGAAAACTACTTCATCCGAAATATTAACTCGATTCTCGGTAAACTAAAATCCTTTCAAATTATTCGATTAAGGAAAAGAAAGAAAGAAAGAAAGAAAGTGAAGAGTGAAGGTGAGAGAATTTGAGAAAAAGAACACGAAAAGGCGCAGAGATAGAAGATTGAAGTATAAAGATATATTAGTATAAAATAAGAGAGAGAGAGAGAGAGAGAGAGAGAGAGAGAGAGAGAGAGAGAGAGAGAGAGAGAATGATTATTCTGTAGTATTACCAGGTTGTATGACTTGTTTGGTTTGGCTTAGTGGGGTTTTATGGTATATCAACCATTGTTGGCTATTTCATGCCAAATCCTGTTTATACTTGCCCAGTATAGGGCTGTAGAATACTCCGACCGCTTCTTTGCAGAGTGGCAAGACTCCTCAAACGAGTGTTCTGGATATGACACTAATCAATCTGATGGTGAGGCTCCAGTAATGCTGGAGCTTTGGAGAATGCGGAGTACCTCTTTATTGCCTTCGCTCCCAGGTCCACTCTGGCTTGGAGCGGTAGTACCTGACAGGGTCTTATCTATGGGTTAAATAGAACTAAACTGTGTACTTATGCTAAACTGAAATATTTGAAATAGAACTGTTTTGACATTTAACTGTTTGTAAACAAAATCTATACTTATTCTAAACTGATTTTTTTTTAAATAGAACTATTTATATGTATAAAAATGGATTTGGCATTGATAACTTACAACGGTTGATTTCATTTCATTTTTAAAATGATACATTTTAAAAAAGTGGGCACAAGGCCTGAAAAGTTTTGAGGGGAAGAGAAAAGAACGAAAACTGTATTATTCAATGATTTTTACTATGGAGCCCTAGCTAGTTCCAATTATCTTCATTCGCTCTTTCAATATATCCATTCTTTCGTCACCAAACGCACAAACAGTCACCATAATGCCGCATTCACTCCATGGAAAAAAGACCTACTTAAAACCCGATGAGGTGAGATGGTGTATATAAAATTTGAACAAACAGTGTGATGGGGGAATGGAGAAAAAAGCCCAAGAAAACATAAAATAAACCCCGTTTAGTTTCCCTCCATTCCCCCTCTATGATGTTGAGAGCCGACTGTTTTCCGGTCTCAAGGATAGACCGAAAACAAGCCGGGCTGTCCCTATGGGTAAGGGGGCCTATTCTAATCGGAATAGAAGAAAAAACATGAAGGGGAGGGAGCAGCCGGGAGATAGGACAATATGGAATACAGTAATGTGTGATCAAGATCCTCAAAAAAAAGACGGGCTGGCAAGTGATTAGGGAGGAAAAAAGAACATTTTCTAGATATCATTTTAAAACAAGCCTGAGCCCATTTTTGTTTCAAGTATTGCTATGTAATATTAACAATTCAACATCATTCATTTGTTTGCACACATTTATATGGATATGCATATATGATTTGTAAGTGAATAGTCTATAGGTAATTTCATTCTTAACTGAGAACTAATTTATTTGCACACGAGTAGTTTACTAAGCTTTTTGATTAGATGTGGCACGAGGCCGCATGTATGGTTACCCAATGAGACTTGAACTCACTCGTGGAGGTATGTTAGTCTCGTCTGCTAATCATTACACTACCTGAGGTGCACACTAGCATTGCTATTATTTCTACACAGTTGAATGATTTCAATTGTTTCTATCTAACACTACTAATTCTATTCAATAATAATCATTTGTTTACCGGCAGTGAAGTGGTTACAAGCTTTGCTGTTAAACACTAATTATTCTATTGAATACTAATCATTCATTTGCCCACAGTCAAATGGTTCCAACTATTGCTATGTTATACGAATAATTCGATTTAGGCACACGGTTAAAGTGTTTAAAGTATGGCTATTTAATACTAATAATTCTATTTAACATTATTCATTCGTTTGCTGAGAGTTAAATGGTTCCAAGTATTACAATGAATTACAAACAATTCAATTAAACATCAATCATTTGTTTACACACAGTTAAATGATCAAACAGTTCTATATCAAACAAT
>OY757924.1:56706823-56794323 GCA_963585895.1 Sepioteuthis lessoniana | reverse complement strand
GTTATTGCTATACATCTTATGAGATGACTGGCCAATTTTTATAATTTCAGGTTCAAATTAACAGCTACAGCAGCAATTGGAATACACCCTACTAAAGCCTGATTGTCACAGCTGGTGAATTTCAAAAATGCAATCTGGACGCGAGGAAGAACGATATGCAATGAAATTGTGTTTTAAAATTGGAAAAAATGCCATGTGATGAAAGCTGGATTTACTGCTATGACCCAGAGACCAAGAGACAGAGTTCCCAGTGGAAGCATGCTGGCTCTCCCAGACCCAAGAAGGCCAGACAGAGCAAATCCACCCACAAACTTTTGATGATCCCTTTTTTTGACAGCACTGGCATGATCTACATGCACTGGGTCCCCACTGGAAAGACAGTCAACAAGGAATACTATGTTGTGGTTTTAAGGGAGTTCAGGAAGAGATTCCGTTGGAAGAGACTAGCACTCTTCAACTCGGGTCAGTGGCATTTCCACCCAGACAATGCACCAGTTCACAACTCCATCCTTGTCACAGACTATTTGGCCAAGATGGGCATCAACACAGTTCCTTACCCTCCCTATAGTCCAGACCTTGCTCCTTGTGACTTTTGGTTATTCCCTAAGCTCAGAGGAGATGGAAGAGGCTGTGACGAAGGTCATTGACACACTCATACAAGAGGACTTCCATGAAGCCTTCCAGAAGTTGTTGGGACTGTACAACAAGTGCATTGCAGCCGGAGAAGATTACTTCGAAGGGGACTAAAGTTTCATGTGTGTACTATCAATAAAAGTGCCCATACGAAAAAAATCTGGAAACTTATTTAATGATCCTCGTATATATATATATATATATATATATATATAAACTGGATTTGGTATTAAATAACCTACAATGGTCAATATGCTCTCAAACCCAACTCAATCATACGAAACTTAGCATGCTAGAGGGAACTGGCACTTTAAACGTGACTTGACCGTGAATCAAATCTAAGTTTGTGTTTACCCAACTCGTCGGCCTAACAGGGTCAATTTTTAGCGGAGTAAAGCTGGTTTGAATGCAAATGTCTTTTTTTTGAAAATCTGTTAAAAAATGATCCTTGTAGTAAATGCTTCTGTGTTATGGGTGCTTCTGTGTTATGGGTGCATTAATTTTGATTTCATCCTCAAAAATAACCGTTGATGGTTGAAAGTAACCGTCCTCGAACTTCACTAAAAGAAAGTTCAGACAATTTTACCCCCCCCCACAACCACAGATGATACATCCCATACGCCAAAAAGAACAGCTGAATAAAAAGCTCAACGCTAATCCCTTTTCTATCATTTTCAGTAAAAACATGCCTACAATATATATATATATATATATATATATATATATATATATATATATATAATTAGGTATATGCTGTCTTACCTTTATATATATATATATATATGGTGCTCACATATTTCTAGGTTTTAGGAGCACTAGACTATGTGTGCATTTATCCCTTCTCTCTGATACGAGAAGGATGCCACAAAAGGTTAATTTTTTAGAGAAGTAAATCTGATTTGAATTCAGCATTTTCTTTCTCCTAGATTAGTTACCTAACCAAGACTAAAAAGCTCAGTCTGCTCTACTATTTAACTATAGTTAGAGAGAGAATAGATGGATCCATTCCTTCCAAAGAGCAACAGGCCCAAGGGAAATGGAAACACTCTTGTTCAGGATTTGAATCCAAGTCGCTACTTTCACTTCTTACGGCCATAACTTATTCTAAGTGTGCTTTCATGAGTATTCAGTCTAAGTTATATTTTGTTATCTATTTTTATTTTTCATTTGAAATTAAGAAATGGAACGTTGTTTTGAGGTAAGCAGGCTAGACTAGTAGACCATAACGAGTGAGTTTGGTTCCTTCATCTAGCCTTGTGTCAAACTAAAGTAAGCTTGGTAAATGACTGAAACAACCTGAAAAGTTCGACTTGAAAAATCTGCAGTACCTATTTATGACGTCCCAGTTTTAATGTAAATAGCATCCTTTCAGAATTTCTCTTGTTCAGCATTCGTTATTCTGGTTACAGCAAGAGGTTCAAGGAGGGTAGCACTCTTTCTTTTTTCGTTTATAACCGGAGTATGTGTGTACCGGATTAGAAATGTCCTGTCAAGATGGAGGAATAAAAAATGAAGCAAGGATTTCATAGAGCTTACTTTTAAGTATTTCTTTCATTCACTGAGATATATGGTTTAGTTTCGTTTCGTTGTTTTAATGGTATATCAACTTTCGTGGGTTATTTAATGCCAAAGCCATTCTGAAGTTCATTCTTTTCCCAATGGTATTAGTCTGAAAATGAGCATCGATTAATTTATAAGATACTATTTTTAGAGTTTGCCGAACTAATGCTCTCGATCTTATTTCATTCCTCCGCCAAAGTTTATGCCAACATATATTGTTGTATATTACGTTAATGAATATCTCTGAGGCATAGTGACAAACTTGCGGGACAGCGACATCATTGTAAGCGATTTGATTTGGTTTGGTTTGGTTTTATGGCATATCAACCATTGTAAGTTATTTAATGCCAAATCCTGTTTATATATATCATCATTATCATCGTCATGTCGCGCTGCCCTAACCCTTTCTCGTCACCCGTTTCTATCGTCCGTTGCTCCCGGGAGGTCTTCAAGGCTATATCCTGTATCTGCACAGATCTGTTGTATATAGGTTCGAGCTGGTCGTCCTGTCTTTGCTCGTCCATGTGAAGGAATCCATAGGAGTATATCGCTTATGAGTTCGTCCTTACTTCTCCAGCAGTGTCCCGTATGTCTGGTTTGTCTAACTTGGATAGTTTTCGTGATGGGTGGTAGGTTGCCGGATAGCTGCTGTTTTGTGGGGTATATGTATATATACGTGGTGCATTCAATACGTTTCCAGATATTTTTTGTACAAGCATTTAAAGTTGTTGTAGACTCTTGAAAATTCAGTATGTTATTGCTATACATCTTATGAGATGACTGGCCAATTTTTATAATTTCAGGTTCAAATCAACAGCTACAGCAGCAATTGGAATACACCCTACTAACGCCTGATTGTCACAGCTGGTGAATTTCAAAAATGCAATCTGGACGTGAGGACAATTTAGAAGAACGATATGCAATAAAGCTGTGTTTTAAACTTTAAACTTTTTAAAACTATGGAATGCTTCAAACTGCTTTTCGACCATCTTGCATGAATTGAGCATCAGTTTTTGAGTGGTATAAGAGATTCAAGGAAGGCACGGAGTCTGTGGGGGATGATGAGAGGTGTAGGAGGAGTAAGGAAGTCAATGCACCAGAGTTGATTGGCCAAACGGTTAGGGTTAGGGTTACTATGTTGAGGTTTTAAGGGAGTTCAGGAAGAGATTCCGTCGGAAGAGACTAGGACTCTTCAAATCGGGTCAGTAGCATTTCCACTAGGACAATGCACCAGTCCACAACTCCATCCTTGTCACAGACTATTTGACCAAGATGGGCATCAACACAGTTCCTCAGCCTCCCTATAGTCCAGACCTTGCTCCCTGTGACTTTTGCTTATTCCCTAAGCTCAAAGGCTATCGTTATGAGAGAATTGAGGAGATGAAAGAGGCTGTGACGGAGGTCATTGACACGCTCACTCAAGAGGACTTCCATGGGACCTTCCAGAAGTTGTTGGAACGGTACAACAATTGCATTGCAGCCGGAGGAGATTACTTCGAAGGGGACCAAAATTTCATGTGTGTATTTGTTTCATGTGTGTACTATCAATAAAAGTGCCCACACGAAAAAAGTCTGTAAACTTATTTAATGATCCTCGTATATGATTTGTAAACAAATATTTAGATAACATAACCTGAGCTCATTTTTGCACACAGTTAAAAAGTTTCAACTATTACTTTATAAAAATCACAAGTCATTTGTTTGCATACATAGTTTGTTCTCTTTGAGTCACAGAGAGGACCCGATCAGTTCCTACCCCTCCAGGCCTGAGAGTACCAAAGAGCTACAGCAATGTAGGAGTACTTCACATACCCCAAAGCTCAAAGGCTAGAGCCTGCTCGAAGGCTGGATCCTTTTCATCAGATGGTTAAATGTCATATCTTGGACACTCATTGGGAGGGGTCTTAAGCCTTTGCAGAGATGCAGTCGGTGTATTCTACAGCCTCTCCTGAAACCGACTGGTCTCTTTGTAAGCGAGTTTAAACTCCAGTCGTTCATTTTCAATATGGACCGCTGAAAAAGCTGTTCCACGGGAAGTCCCTGTAGGACTTTTATTAGTTTTTTATTATGTAAATTTCAACTGGGAATACATACAGGGTGAAACGATAAAATTGTCGTCCTAAAGAAAACAACACTAGAGCTTTATTTTAAAACTTTTGAGAAATTCAATTCAGGTAACTTGATTATGTAGTAGAGCTGACATTCAATGTAGCCGCCTTCAGCCTCAATCACCGCCTCGATACAGATCCGGAACTGAGAGCATGCCTTTTCCACAAGCGCCGGCGGGAGCTTGGTGAATACTCAGCGGATGGCAGCGATCAGGCTGGCTTTGGTGTTGTGTGAGGTCATGTTGGTGACGTTCTCAACGTATGACCAAACGAAGTATTCCAGCGGATTCAGTTCGGGGGAGGAGGGGGCCTGACGGACTTGATTAGCCTGAGGTTCTATATCTTCTCAGTCAAGATCTGGCTTGTATGGCGCCTGTAGGACCTACACTTCAAGTCCTCCTTCACACATGCATTTACAGTTGTGTGTGAGACGCCTAAATCTCTGGCAATCTGCCGAATAGGCCGCTGGGCAGTTTCATCAATGATTGCCTGGACCTTTTCGATGAACTCCTTTGTCCGGGTCTTCCTGGCGGTGTCCTTCCGCTCCATCACCTTCAAAGGGTCGTCCAATGCGTTGAGCTGTGCCCTCAAGCGTTCAACCGTCCGGATTTACATTTTGAAGGTGCCGGCAATGGTCTTGTTGTCATAACTTGGATCCGTAGAGTGCATGAGTTGTACAGCGGCGCATCTCCGATCTCGCTCGTTGAACATTGTGTCACTTTCAGACATGATAGAAGGCTCCTATCGCTCTTGGAATTTGTACACAACTGGCCAACTAGCAGAAAACCGGTTTTCATTTAACGGAAATGGAATCATGTCGTCTTTTCTTGGGCGACAATTTTATCGTTCCACCCGGTATATATATATCATCCAAATTGAAATTTACATTATATACACACACATAATTACACCCATACATAATTACATACACAAATATATGTGTGTGTGTGTGTGTATTTATGTGTGTGCGTGTGTGTGAGTGAAGTTCGGCAGCAATCCTTATTTTAAGTAGGTTATATTGAATAATAAAGAAACATGTTCTCTATATAATCTTATTAAGATACTCTCAAGATTCCAGACAAGTGCTTTGATTCAAGTTGGAGTTTGTAGATGATGGCCTATGAGGGGTCCAAAGGCGCTCGAAACAATTTCAGCAAATTCACCTACCAACTCAAACCTAAAACCAAAGCACTTGTCAGGAAACTTGTAAGGATCCTAAAAGAATTATATAGACAACATGTCTTTATTATTTTATCAAACCTGCATATATATATATATATATATATATATATATATATATATATATATATATATATATATATATATATATATATATATATATATATATATATATATATATTTCATTGAACTATATCGACATATTTTGTCAACATATTTTTGTATATGTCCTTTCCAGTTGCCGAATTGATTTCACAGTATCTGGCGAGAATTGGTTGATGAAACTCCCATAACTAATTGTTACTCAAGTACTAGGGTAACAATTAGTTATGGGAATTTCATCAGCCAATTCCCACCGTATACTATAAAATCAATTCGACAACTGGAAATGACATATACAAAAATATGTTGACAAAACATGTCTATATTGTTCAATGAAACATGCATTAATAAAGGAATGCTGCCCGAACGCACACACACACACTATATTCAATATATATATATATATATATATATATATATATATATATATATAATGAATGTTTTTTGTCCTGATGGAATTCCTCCCAACTCCGATTTAACTGGACCTAATAATACTATATATATATATATATATATATATATACACACCAGATGCACTCGTGGAAATGTCATGTTTACATGCATATACGTATATGTAATTACTATTCTAATAATAAACTAACAAGATGTAAATTATGATAATTCCAAGTTTTATTGTCTGCATCAATCACGTAATAATTTTTAAAAAAGAACGCTATATCTTTTTTAATATACTTTCTCTTCTCCCGTTATTTTGATAAAAACATCCATCGTTGTTCAAGCAATAAGTTTTTCACCATCAAAGTCCTGACGAACGTTGTAATTTACTAAGCTTTTTGCACAAGGCCAGATGAATGGGACACACAATCAGACTCGAACTCACTCGTATAGGTTTCCAAGTTTCGCTTGCTAACCATTACACCACCAGAGGCGCCCAAAACCGAAGCGTTTTAACTTTAACATTACCATCATAAATAAATTCATCCCATTTGGAATACTTTGTTTTTTCTATTTTCTTCATATATATATATATATATATATATATATATATATATATATATATATATATATATATATATATCATCATCATCATGTCGTGCCGCGAGCACGGATATCCCTGACCCTTTCTCACCACTTCTCCCTATCGTTCATCGCCTCTGGTAGGTCTTCAGGGCCACATCCCGTATCCTCACATAGCTGCTGAATGTATGTTCGAGCTGGTCGTCCTGCTTTTGCCCGGCCATATGTGGGGGTCCATAGGAGTACATCACTTATAAGCTCGTCCCTGCTTCTCCAGCAGTGTCCTGCATGTCTGGCTCGTCTAACTTGGATAGTTTTTTTCTCTCGCTGTTTAATAGTTAACGCTCTAAGCTAACTGTCGATTGTTTGCGAGATCGATTCTAACCGGCTGCTTCACATTTTTGTCTTTGCGCAATGCTTCGGGGAAAAAAGATGGCGACTGTTTTATTCTTAGTTTAATTCAAATTGTCTGATGCATGGTTCAAAATGAAGATCCTTCTCACACCACCACCACCAAAAAATATATTGTTTGAAGTAAAAAGGGATTTTAAATTCCTTGAACACTCTCGATGCCAAAAGGATGGACGTCTGTGTTTTTCTCGGATAATTTCGAAATTAGTTGTTATTAATTTCAATAAACACAATAAGAGATGTGATTTTCAAAGCCACTGGAACGAATGGAATGTTTCTTTGAGAAAGAAATAATAAATAAATGAATAAATAAATAGAATAAAATAAAATAAAATAAAAAATTAAAAGACTGTCGCGATTGGTGAACATTCTTTAAAAGATATTACGCAGTCAGTTCATTCTTACGTTAGATTAGATTTCTTTGGATTTCCACGAGCCGGCAAGGGAGCGTATTCGTGGTGTAATGATTAAAACGCTGGAATGCGGCATCGTAGTAAGCGAGTTTGAACTCCAGTCGTGCTATTACGTTCACTTTCGGACAAATACCCTTGAGAAAGGTATGAACCATCTTATTCTCCCTGTTGTAGGATAGATGATACCCCTACTGTTCTAGAATGATGGATTTGCCATTAAATAATCCGATAAGATTATTATCCTATTAAATAACATACAAACGAACCAACAAAAAAAAAAAAATACTATCAGTTAAAAAAGTATACTTGCAATTTTATGTTAGACTTTGTCCTGTTTCCATCATAGCCTTTTGACATTAACATCACACACACACACACACATATATATATATATATATGAGAAAAAGCTCGATTAAGATCTACTTAATAATGCTAAATTAAATATATAAAAAATATGTTCAATACCTGCGATAGAATTCTGCTTCAGCCTGTAGGCAGGGACTGTAAAATAAGCCGATTGCATCTCCGCAGAGAAGTAAGGCACTTCTCCCAACGAGTGCCCTAAATATATGAAGCTCTGGGGAATGTGGAGTATCCCTTCGTTTCCATTACTCTCAGTTCCTCTGAAACCCGGATCGGTGGTACCTGTTAGGGTCCCATCTATGGGTAAAATAAAACTATTTGATCATTTACAATAGTTGAAACCATATAACTGTGTGCATACAAATGATTAATGTTAAATTGAATTATTAGTATTACATGGCAATACTTGAAACTATTTAGCCGTGGGTAAATAAATGAAAAATGCTGAATAGAATTAATAGCGTGAATTAAATTACCATGACCAGAAAATCCGGCGAACACTTACGCACGACATACGGAAACACTGAACTGCTGTTTCGACCTTATTAGGTCTCATCAGCAGTGTATACCGTGATCTCCACCATTTGGCGTCACTTGTGTACGATATGGACTGTTGGCTCAGTTGTAGAGTTTCGACTCGGTGGCTGGTTCGATCTCCAGTAGTGGAGACCACTGTTTACACTACTTATGAGGTCGAAACAGCTGTCCAATGTTTCCGTATGTCGTGCGTAAGTGTTCGCCGGATTATATGGTAATTCAATTCACAACATAATTCCTCTGCTCATAAAAGAAAATGTACAGAATTATTATGTTAGATAGCAATACTTCAACCCATCCTGGCTATTACATTAAACTGCATCTGATAGTAAGGCACCAGTCTTGGAGGATGAGGAGTACGCCTTCATTAACATTACTTTTAGATTCACTCGAACTCGGAGTAGTAGTACCTTTTAGGGTCCTATCTATGAGTCAAATAGAACTGTTCAGTCTTTTACTCGGCATTATTATTAATATTACCAAGAATTCTTAGTATTAAATAGCAGTACCTGAAACCACTTAATTGTATAAAAACAAATGATTAGTATAAAATTAGATAAGAATGATTAATAAATAGAATAACGAATGTTAAATAGTAATAATTGAAACAATTTAACTGTGTGCAAACAATAAATAATAATACTTGAAACCATTTCATTGTATGTAAATAAATGAGCTCCAACTTGTTTAAAAACAAAGTTACCTCCAAACGATAAACTTGAAAATCATTACATATATATAAGATAATTTGGCATTAAATAACCATCAAGAGTTGTTATGCCATTAAACCAAATAACTTACCATAATATAACCTTTTGCTCACTAGTTAATCCGATACTCTATTTGATCCTGCCAGATTTAAACTTTGTTGAGCAAGAAACGGATACACTGTAAAACTTAGTAAATTCCATCCAGACACACCCATGAAACAGTACTATGTTATGGACAGGGGGGATTGCCAGGGGCGTAGCGGTTAATGTGTTGGACTGCAACATCTTAGTAAGCGAATTCGAACTTCAGTCGCGCTTTTATGTTCACTTGAGGACTAATACTTTTGGGGAAAGATATGAACCCCCTTATTCTTCAGCTATGAGTTAAATTGTAACACTACGATTCTTTTTCAAGGATGGCTTCGACGTTAAATAACCAACGAAGGTTGATGTGCAATTAAATAAAGAAACCAAATCAAACCAGTGATAGACTTCACAGGGTAGATATACACTCGCAATGCCTCCAGTAGCTCGTAAACTTCAAAACACGTTGTCCAGCGCCAGGTATTCTGCAGGTTGTAATTGACGAGGCACCCAGAGAAACTGCTGGTTTTTAGGTAGTAATTTATTAAGCTTTTTGGTGAGATGTAGCACAAGGCCATATGAATTGGACACTTAATAAGACTCGAATTCATTTGTTAAGGTTTGCTAGTCTAGCTTGTTAACCATTACCCCCCCCGAGATGCCCAGAGGATGACCATTACACCACCCGAGGCGCCAAATGTTTTGCTGGTTACTTGGTCGCTTTTTATAAATTTAATTTACAAAGCAATTTGGCATCACAGTTTATAGATACAACATTACGCATGCGCGCTAATAACACATTTGAATAAGATTTAACATTTGAAATAAGTCAGGGATTGCATATTAATTTCGGAATGGGGTTAGTCTCCATAGCGTAAAGGCTAAAGTGACAGACTGCGGCCACGAAGTACGCGAGATCGATCTCTCGTCGTGCTGTTACGTTCACTTTCAGATTAATACTCTTGGTAAAGGTCTGAAAACCCCTTCCCCCCACTTTGAGTATCATCGCACTTCTACAAGAATGGCTTTGGTATAAAATAACCCATGAATGTTGATATGCCATCAAACAAAGAAACCAAATCAAATCTAACCAAAAATAACTCAGACATTGATATTCACAATTATCTAGATTAATTATTTGACTCAGGTTCGCCATATTAGAAACATTGTCGTACCAATAACGTTAGTTATGTTAAACTTTAAAGCTAAAAAGAAAAATACTATTAAATGCATATCAAATACCCAGTCTAATTATCTTCCTTAATTAAAAGAAAAATTAAATCTTAACCAAGCAAAGAGAGGCATAGCTGAAGATTTGGGGGCCCAGAGTGAGGGTGTGGCTTATTTAGGGCCCTGAGCCCATTGTTAAAGCGAATCAGAGGGAAACATTTGCTCTCCACGGTGTGAATGTAATGTAAACTAATTGTGCTAATTTTTACAAACTGTTTTAGAATTATTTACTAAACCCTAATTCATTTTTACTTGCGGCCTCCCAAACTTTATGAGCAACCCTCACCCCAAATTTAGGTAGATTTGAAAACGAAGGAAAATCTGCGATAAAAAATTTGCCCTCTCAGTTTATTGGTGAAAAACAACTCTACATTGGATTGGGGATTTACTCAATGCACATTTGATTAATAATCAGCTCAGTGCACATTTGAGTTGAGGATTAAGAATGGTTTGGTATAGTTTCTTTGTTTAACAGCATGTCAACCTTCTTTGAGTATTAAAATAAGAACTTCAGTGGTACTATTTAGCCATAATTGAAGGGATATGGATTTCATAAGTTTCCGAAGGGTAATAGTCCGAATGTGAACGTGATAGCGCGACTGGAGTTTGAACTCACTTTCTACGATGTCGGAATCTAGCATTTTAGCCACTACGCCTGAGGCAGGAGAAGATCAAATTACAAAAACAATACGAAGCTGCTGTATGTTATTTACATAAAAAGGTCACCGCAAATTGTAAATTCTCTATTATAATTGCTATGGGTCAGACAAAATGATCTCTTGGATTTGGAATGTAAATACAAAAGGCAATATAGATCCTATTTAAAATTTCATTTTACAATAAGAAAGAACAATATTTGTCATTTTGTTTTGTTAATCTCATCACTTTGTTTTAAAAATGATATCGTCCAAATACTTGTCCTCACATTTGAATTAGATTTAACATTTAAAATAACCCAGACATTGATATAAACAATGATCTAGGTAAATTATCTGGGTAAAATTCTGCCTATGTACCCGTCTAAGTTCACTAGGGAAAACATTTTCTTGTAAGTTATTTTATTGAATTTAGTTTTTGTTTGGTTTAATGACATATCAACCCTTAATGACCATTCAATGCCAAATTCTGTATATATATAATCGATTTTTCAATTTTCTCCACACACACACACACACACACACACACACACACACACACACATATATATATATATATATATTTTTTCAATTTTCTCCACACACACACACACACACACACACACACATATATATATTTTTCAATTTTCTCCACACACACACACACATATATATATATATGTGTGTGTGGGGGTGGGTGGACAAAATTGAAAAATCGATTAATCCAAAAGTGATGAATTTTTTACGAAGGAAAGTCGACGTTTAAACGTTTAGCTTTTAATGAACCTTCATCAAGATTTTAAGATGGTGAAACAAGTGTTGATAAATATTTAAGCATCCATTGCTGCTCTATAAACACTTGTTTCACCATCTTAAAGTCTTGATGAAGGTTTTGTTTTTCAAATTTCACCATTCTGTCGGATTCCTTTCCATTATTTTTTCCACAGACACACACTCACACAGACTCACTTGCTTAAACACACACACACACACACACACACACACATATATATATATATATATATATATATATATGATTTGTAACATAATAGTTTGTAGGTAATTTTATCTGTAAATGACTGAGAGCTAATTTGTTTGCACACAATTAAATGGTTTTAAGTATTGCTATTTATTGTTTGCACATAGTTGAATGGTTTGAGATATAGCTATCTAAAACTAATGATTATATGCAATATAAATCATTTGTTTGTACGAAGTTAGGGGGTTTATGTATTGCTGACGCTAATAGTTTTATTAGCACATTGTCTGGTAGTTTCAAGTATTGCTATTTAACACTAATTAAGCTATTCACTATAAGTCATTCATTTGTACACAGTCAAATGATTGCTATGTAATACCAATAATCAAACAAACATAAGTAATTTGTTTGCACACATTTAAATAGAATCAGCTATAGAAAATGATTAAATATTTCTATCTGACCCACAGATGGGACCCAAACAGATACTACTACTCTAAGTCAGAGTGGGTCTGGGAGTAGTGGCAACGAAGAAATACTCCACATTCCACGAAGCTCCAGAACTGGAGCCTCACCACCAGATGTTGTTTAATGTCATATATTGGACACTAGTTCTTTTTTTACCCATAGATGGGACCCTAACAGACACTACCACTCCAGGTCAGAGTGGACCTGGGCGTAATGGCCGTGAAGAGGTACTCCACATTTCCCAAATCTCCAGGATTGGAGCTTTACCATCTGATAGTTTAGTGTCATATCCAAGGCACTCGTTGGGGGAGAGGTCTTAACCCTCTGTAGAAATGCAGTCGGTGTGTTACACAGTTCCTGCTGACTGGGATTTTTTTTATGAATTGAATTAACTAGATCATCGAACTTACCGCAAATCTTTTATTTTTCGAAAAAAAAAAAATAACAATAGAAAATAGAAAATGAACAACAAACAATTATTTTACATTTTATAAGGGAGGGTGTTCACTTTTCACATTTCAATTCAATGCAGAATAATTACCCATTTCCAGAAGAGTTAGTAGCAGAAAAGACAAGTAACCAGACAAGTCGAATTTTTCTATTTTCTTTTCTTTTTTTCATTAATTCCGGGAGAGGGGTCCTTTTTAGAACACTTGTTCCGGAACGAGTGATCATTCTATATTGAATTAGAATGTGAAAATGAACCCCCATATAAAATTTCGAAAAAAAAATTTCGAAAAAAAATTGTGGCGAGTTTGAGAATCTACTTGAATGGGTGCAAAATGATACCATTATCTACCACCGGATTCATGTGCTAAAAATGTTGAAGTTAGTTATGCTAAACCTTAAAAAAAAGAAGACGCAACTAGATACGGGTTTCTTTCTTTCTTTCTTTTTGGGGAAGCGGAGTACTCTAATTCAAGTCCTCAGTGTAATTATTTTCCTTTAACGAAAAATCAAATTAACTCTGAACTAAGCGAAAAGAGGCATTGCTAAAGAAATTTAGGGCCTGGGGAGCGGATTTAGTTTCGTACGGAGACGATAAATAATTATCTTAGATAATTGCTATGTCCAGTAACGGCCTGTATGGTATCACATGACTGTCTCAGAAACCCTTTCCCGATTCCTTTCTGCTTCTGTTCTTTGAGCAGTAGAGTCTCTGACCTTGCCAGAGAATGGTGAAGTCACATGGCTATATTACCAACGCTCATCAAATAATCATTTTTCCATTTGTCCCCCTTTTATATACTGCTTGTTCTTGAAACAATATATGTGTTATTCTACCATGGAACACGTTTGTCTATTCTTTCCTTTAATAATATTTGCATATATATTATGTATATAAAATGTTAATGTTCTTGTATGTCTGTAAATGAGTTTATCATGTCTTTCCTTCCGTTGTGTTCAGTGTTAGTATATCGTGGATATAATGATATTGTTATTGGTTCTGGGTAAGTTTGGACACGACTAAATATCTTCTGTATCGTTAAGCATTCCAAAAAATTATTTAAGGCTTATCGCTAAAGGGACCAGGGTAGAATTGCTCCCTTTAAAATCACTTGCTACCGCTCTGTCTGAAGAATGTGGAGTGCTCCTTCATTACCATTACTCTCAGGTCGACTCTGGTAGAACTTTTCAGAGTCGTATCAATGATTCAAATAAAGCTGTTCAGTTATTTTCTATGGATTATTATTATTATTAGTTATTTGGAACTATACAGCTGTATGCAAATTATTCGTATTAGATAAGAAAACTCGATAAATAGAATTACTAACTACAAACAAATAATTATTGAATTAGATAGGGATACTTGATAAATAGAATTGCTAAGGTTGAAAATCAATGCTTAAAACAATTTGAACGTGTTCCGACAAATGTTTAATCTCGATTCTCTATAGAAACACTAAAGTAAAAATACGATCACCGGATGGAGACACAGAATACTTTGACATTGTAGCAGGAGTACTACAAGGGGACACGCTGGCCCCGTACCTCTTTATCATTTGTCTAGACTACGTACTTAGAACATCGATTGACAAAATCAAAGAGAATGGCTTCGAACTGACGAAGAAAAGAAGCAGAAGATACCCCGCAACAACAATTACCGACGCCGACTACGCCGATGACATAGCGATACTGGCAAATACACCTGACCAAGCCGAAACACTACTGCATAGTTTGGAACGAGCAGCAGCAAGCATAGGCCTCTATGTTAATGCACACAAAACGGAATATATGTGCTATAACCAAACGGGGGACATCTCCACTCTAGAAGGAACCCCACTTAAACTAGTAGACAAATTCACGTACCTAGGAAGCAGCGTCGAATCAACCGAAAAGGACATCGAAACGAGGCTAACGAAAGCATGGACAGCTATCAATAGGCTATCGATTATATGGAAATCAGACCTAACCGATAAAATGAAACGCAATTTCTTCCAGGCAGCGGTCACATCGATACTGCTATATGGATGCACTACATGGACGTTAACAAAACGGCTGGAGAAGAAACTAGATGGCAATTACACAAGAATGCTGCGTGCAATCCTGAACAAGTCCTGGCAGCAACACCCCACAAGACACCAACTGTACGGCCACCTGCCCCCTATCATGAAAACTATTCAAGTTAGACGAACCAGACATGCAGGACACTGCTGGAGAAGTAGAGATGAACTCATAAGAGATGTACTCTTATGGATCCCCACACATAGCCGCGCAAAAGCAGGGCGACCAGCTCGAACGTACATTCAGCAGCTATGTGAGGATACAGGATGTTGTCCTGAAGACCTACCTAGGGCGATGAACGATAGGGAGGAGTGGCGAGAGAGGGTCAGGGATATCCGTGCTACCAGTACGATATGATGATGATGATCTGTATGCTAACAAATGATTGATATTAAATTAGAGATACTTGATTGATAGAATTATTGATGTTGAATAGCAATACTTGAAACCATTTAACTGTGTGAAAACAAATGAGATTTAACACGTTTAAAAATGAATTTATTTACAAAAAATGCGCTTGCAAATCGTATATATAAACAGAATTTGGCATTAAATAACCATTAAAGGTTGATATGACATTAAACCAAATAATCTACTACTATATGACATTAAACCAAATAATCTACTCTAACCAAATAATTTTAAATCACTCCTACCCAATTTATACTCGTGATAAGCAAATATTCACTATCAAATAATTGATGAAAACCGACCCGAAAGTCTGATCCATTGGATTATATGATCCATTGGATTAAATGCATATTTGAGTTTAAGATATCATCATCTTCATCATGTCGTGCCGCCAGCACGGATATCCCTGGCCCTCTCTTGCCACTTCTCCCAATCATTCATCGCTTCCGGCAGGTCTTCAGGGTTACATCCTGAGTCCTCACATAGCTGCTGTAAGTTCGAGCTGGTCGTCCTGCTTTTGCTTGGCCATATGTGGGGGTCCATAGGAGTATATCACTTATGAGCTCGTCCTTGCTTCTCCAGCAGTGTCCTGCGCGTCTGGTTCGTCTAACTTGTATAGTTTTCGTGATGGGAGGCAAGTGGCCGTATAGTTGGTGTCTCGTGGGGTGTTGTCACCAGGACTTGTTCAATATTGCTCTCAACATTCTTGTGTAATTGCCGTCTAGTTTCTTTTCCAGCCGTTTAGTTTGCGTCCATGAAAGTGGACATAAAAAGACTGTATGTTATTTACTAGGGTGAGTCAAAAGTTTAGCAATATTTTAGTAATGTGAAACACAATTTAACAACACTAATATGAAAGCAAGCGTAGCAAATTTAAATAAACTAAATATACTATATAATAGAATCTAGAAAGCTTTTTATTTGCAACTTGGTGAGTCAAAAGTTTTGCAATATTTTGATAGTAGGTGTGGCACAATTTAACAACACTAATATGAAAGCAAGCGTAGCAAATTTAAATAAACTAAATATAGAATCTAGAAAGCTTTTTATTTGCTACTTGGTGAGTCAAAAGTTTTGCAATATTTTGATAGTAGGTGTGGCACAATTTTACAACACTAATATGAAAGCAAGCGTAGCAAATTTAAACAAACCAATAGTAATAAAATAGAATCAAGAAAGCTTCTGATTTGTTACTTGAGTGAATCAAAATTTTTGCAATATTTTAGTAACGCGAAGCTTAATTCGGTAGCTTTTACCGAGATCGTCAAGGTGACCAACCACACTGGAGTGTGAGATGCCGAGCTCGCCTCATACTCTCTGAGTGCTCCTGACCAGATTTGTCTCTTTGGCTTGGAGCACAGCCTCGGAATCCACGATTTAGGCAGACCTGACCTTGCCTGATCGCCGAGGTGCTTGCAGCCCAAGTGAAATTTTTTCAACCGCCTGTTTACTGTACTATAATCAACTGCACCTTTACTCTAACACAACAAATGTTTTTGATTGCTTTCGCGGCGATGTGACCCCGTTTGAACTTGTAAAGCATAAAATTCCCGAATTAGACTATATTCATCTGAGTGGTTTTCAAATCATTCACAAGGAGCAATGTTCGACGTGTCAACACACGAACTACCACGATACTGCCAATCTCAACAGGAACCTACAACGGCTTGAACTGCTTCGGTCACGAGATATATGCGCCACAAACTAACTTGTACTAAAATATGGCAATTTTTTAAAAAAAACTTTAATGCATAAGAAAATTTACTTTAAGGTGTAAATTCTCTATCGTAATTGCCGAGGGTTCACTTGAATGATCTTTCGAGTTCTGAACGTTAATAAAAAAAAAAAGTGAACGCAGATCTTATTGAAAATGTAATTTTACTATAAGAGAGAAAAGTATACACCATTTTGTTTTCTTATTGTCATTGCTTTGTTTTAAAGATTATATCTTTTAAATACTTGAATTCACGAGTTATACACCCTTGAAGCTTCACTGAGAAATTCTTTAGCACTCGCCTAGTCATGACTTCTAGTATCGCTGCGATTTTATGACAAATAGTTCGTCACTTATCTCCGCCTTATCTTCAAAGACTTGAGCCTATTGGTATTTCCGGAAAATAAGATGAATTGCCCAGACGGCTGGGGCTATAGAATACACAGACTGCATCTCTGCAGAAGAGTAAGAACCCTCCAACGAGTATCCTGGATATGACACTAAACAATTTGATGGTGAGGTTCCAGTAACGCTGGAGCTTTGGGGAATGCGGAGTACATCTTCATTGCCATCACTCCAAGGTCCACTCAGATCCGGAGTGGTAGTCCCTGATAGGGTCCTGTCTATTAGTCAAATAAACTGTGTACTTAGTGTTTAAGTGGTGCATCCATACAGTAGTTGGGATACGACCGCTGCTCGGAAAAAAATTGTGTTTTATTTTATCGGATAGGTCTGACTTCCATATGAACGATAGCATATTGATAGTTGCCCATGCCTTTGCTAGTCATGAATTGATGTCATTTTCTGTCGATGAGATGCTGCTTCCGAGGTAGGTGAACTTGCCCACTAGATTCAGAGCGCCACCACTTAGTGTGGAGATATCGCCTCTTTGATTAATGATGATTGTGGCAACCCATGAAACGTTGAGGAACATACCGAATTTGGCGGGACAATAATTTTAGACTTTAGGTTTTAAACTGCGTCTGCTACAATAGCATAGATCATTTTTAACACTCTTTTCTTAAAAAAATTGTTCTTATTAATTATCCTAAACATAATGAGAATTTAGGCAAAGGGATTGCTTGCAGATGTGTAGCTGAGAAGGTAGAGGAGGGACACATTAGGAACCACACCCACCAGATCTCAGTGGAGGGGCCCCCAAAGCTTTATTAATTAGTAGTGCACCTACTATAATTCTACTGATATTATACAATAGCGAGGATAAATCAGACTTAGGGTGATGTCATCCTAAAAGTATCGATTCCCATTAGATCATCAAAGTTAAGAAACATTTAGCTAGACCTGTATTTAGATATGAGCACTTAGGAAGAGAAAGTAAAATCAAATTAAGCATGTTTGAGTAAATGTCAACGAAGTTAAGTAACCAAGATCGTGTTGACTAATAAGATGAGTAACTACTTAAAAACAGCTGGCCTCTGAGCCAGACTAAGCAAAAGCGAGTAAATAACAAAGATATATTAGTACTAATATGTATTACGTAATTGAAAATTCAATAACAGTTATAGTAAGAATACGGCGATAATGATATTGAAAAATTTAGGGTCCACCCGAATGTTCATCTGGATTTAAAGTTGGAGCTAGTTGCAGTGAGTTGGTGGAAAGTATGTTATTGGGAAGCAGTATCCATACCATGATGGCTTGAAATGATTAACATCGTGCGTTTGTGATTGAAACCTTTTTTAAAAAATGATTAATACTATCAAAACGCAGCGGATATCCCAGAGGCGGCGCGCTCACCAGGTTCATCTCCTTGTTTGTTTATTTGTTTGGGTTTTATGGCATATCAACCTTTGTAGGTTATTTAATGCCAAATCCATTTTTATACAAATAAACTGTTCTATTTCAAACAATTCAGTTTAGCATAAGTACACAATTTAATTGGAAGAAACGCTTCTATTTCAGGCTATTCAGTTTAGTCAGACAGTTCTAATTAAAACAATTCAGTTCATTATAAGTATAGTTTTTGTTTACACTCAGTTAAAACAGTTCTTTTACAAATAATTCAATTTAGCGTAAGTACGCATTTTAAATGACAAAACAGTTCTATTTTAAACAATTCAATTTAGTATAAGTACGCAGTCTAAATGAAGTATACAGTTTAAATGTCAAAACAGTTCTATTTCAAGCAATTCAGTTTAATATAAGTACACAGTTTAGTTCTATTTGACCCATAGACAGGACCTTATCAGGTGCTACCACTCCGGATCTGAGGAGACCTGGGAGCGATGCCAATGAAGAGGTACTCTGCATTCCCCAAAGCTCCTGCATTACTCACAATCAGATTTTTTAGTGTCATATCTTGGACACTCATTGGGGGAATCTTATCCCCCTCCAGAGCAGTCGGTGTATTCTATAGCCCCAGCCGAGTGGGCAAGAGAGAGAGAGAGAGAGAGAGAGAGTGTGTGTGTGTGTGTGTGTGTGTGTGTGTGTGTGTGTGCATTTCATATTTGAATATCTTAATTTTTTCCCCACATTTTTAAGCCTAAGAGTTACAGGTGCGTATTGTATAAACTGTTATTAACTATATGCTAATTTTTCATCGTGTGACATGCAGCGCCTATTATAGAATGGTATGACCGAATGTAAGTAATATCTACCATCCAAACTAATTAAAGTGTAACAAGCACTTCTGTTTTATGCATTTACAGAGAAATAGCCCTTGGAATGTGTGTTTGTTTATAATTTTGTTTCTCCTTCAGTAAGCTTACTTTTGCCACAAACTTGTATTTTTCTGTGTGTCTACTCTAAATACTGCGTAAATGTTTTGTTTCAAAATATGAGTAAACTGTATAAATTTTCATTTTTTATTCATACGAACCGGATAAAACGAACAAATATGAAATTTAGTTTATACAAATTCTAAAAAGTTTGTGAGTACGATATACAAGATATTTTTTCTTTTCAGAATTTCGTTGCCCAAATTTAGGGATGCGTGTTATACTCTAGAGCGTTTTAAACACTAATAATTACGATAAGTGTCTTCATTCTGAAGCAGAATGGTTTAGGTCTGATACGAGAAAAAGTTTGCATGAATATCAGCATGGACACTTTGGCATTGCAGATATGGTTACCGTTTTAATTTGGTTATTTCGTATAAAAAAATAATTGCGTTGGATATTGTATATACTAGCCATTTTCAACAGGAGCAATTAGGAATTGTCTCACACACACACACACACACACACACACACACACACACACACACAATGGCACCCACGCATGTAGGACTATATCAATTTCTTTCGTTTTCCTCTTCTTTATCCTTTTTCTTCCTTATTTTAAGATAATTTTTCTCTTTTCCTTTTTTCTTTTTATAGTTTTTCTGTATTTCTTTCTCTTCTCTCTTTTTCTTTTTATTCTATCTTTCTTTCTCGCATTTTTTCTTTTTCATATATTCTATCTATATTCTTCTTTCCTCTTTCTTTCTTTCTTTCTTCTTCATATTTTATTTCAATCTGTTCCTCCCTTTTTTTCTCTTCTAACATCTTTTCCTCTTTGTACATATTTTAGACACTTTCTTTCTTTTTCTTCTTTCGTTCGAAATTTTTCTCTTCTGTTTTCTTTCCCCAATATATATATATATATATATATATATATATATATATATATACTTTTATTTTTATTCTGTGTTTCACCCTCTCTCTCGTTTTCAACTATCGATTCATTCTTTTGTTTCTTTTATTCTTTCTGTTTTTATTTCCTATATTTTTCTTTCGTCTTACTTTCTTCCCGTTTTCTTTCTTTCTTTCTATCTTTCTTCTTCATATTTTATTTCACTCTGTTCTTCCCTTTTTTTCTCTTCTAACATCTTTTCCTCTTTGTATATATTTTAGACACTTTCTTTCTTTCTTTCTTTCTTTCTTTCTTTCTTTCTTTCTTCACCATTTAATTCACTTCTTATAATCATCTTTCTTCTTTTCCTTTTCTGCTATCTTTTCCGTACCCCCACTTTTTTCTCTTTGCGATTTTTCTATCATCTTCATCTATTTTTCTCCTCCTCCTTTCCCTCAAGAATTATGGTTCGACATCTTGACTGATACGCCACCGCACGAAACCAAATCTGCTTGCGGAAGTACCACCATACCTAACTTGGTCTTCACCTCCTGTCTGCCCAAAGGTATTCCGTTTTTTACGAGTATTTTTGGATCCACCCAGAAATCAAAACGAGGCCGTTGATATGAAGGCTTAATGCCTGCTGCAAACAAAAAAGAAAAAAAGTTTCTTTTTTTCCTCTCTTTCAACCGGCCGGTACATGTAATTAGTTCATTTTCAAGGTTTACCTATCGATAAATGTGTATTCTCCGAAGATATATCAATAAATTTGATTATTGTTTTGTCTAAAAAAAAAAAAACGAGAATCTATTTCTGCATGTACAGGTATACATAGACGAACGCATTTTATTGAGAGAAACAGTGGGACAAAGCAGAGAGAGGCAAACATAGAAAGATGAAGAGAGAGAGAGAGAGAGGGGGAGTATGGGATGGAGATAACTGAAGGTCACAGGATAAAGCTAAGAATTTGGGCAAAATTCCAAAATCATGAAAATATTTAATAAATTTTTTCTAGAGTTTTTTATTTCTTGTACTATTTTGTTTTGTGAAAAGGGAAGGCTATCAATCTATCTATCTATCTTATCTATCTATCTATTAAATCAGTCAGGTAGCCATGTATTTATGCAAATAGTAATATCTAACCTAGTTTTATTCCTGTCTGTCTACCTCTCTGATAATTATTGATTGATATCTATAATAATGATATCTAACCTACTTGTTTTTCTTTCTTTCTTTCTTTCTTTTTTCTTTATATATATATATATATATATATATATATATATATATATATATAAAATCTGAAAGGTAACTATGTATTCATATCCATAATAATATCTAGCCTAGTTTTGTTGCTATCTATCTATCTATCGAGAAAAATTGAAAAAAAAGAAAAAAGAAAAAAGAAAAAACAAACAAACGAAAGTCAACTTTATAACGTTTAATTTCTTTTACATTAAATTCTTCCTTTTGGATTACCTTGTTTTTCAATTTTTCTCTATATTGTCGGGTTCATTTCCATTAATTACTTCCTATCTATCTATCTATCTATCTATCAGGTAACTATATATTCCTACCTATATTAATACTTGTCTTTCTTTCTTTCTTTCTTTCTTTCTTTCTTTCTTTTACAGTGCACCCAACTACTCAACTCAGATAGTTCAAACATATTTATGTAATGGTTATAAGCTTATGCATAAAACTTCTCTGTCTCACAACCACATGCAGGCGTCAGTGAATGTGTGAGTATGTATGTGTGTGCTTTTAAATTTTCTTTCAGTTTTCATCAACTTAATCAGAGACAAAATGTTGTCACGGTTATACGTCGAGGAAATTTCAATAATAATAATAATAATGATAGTAATGCAGCAAATGGACCTCCTAACCCCGACCAGAAGACCAGACTTAGTATCAATTAACAAAGAGAGAGAGAGAGAGCGGGGAGAACTTGCCGTCTAGTAGAGTTTGCAGTTCCAGCAAATTGCAGAGTGAAAATAAAAGAAAGCGGAAAAAAATGGACATATATTCGAACCTTGCAAAGAGAACAGAAAAAGCTATTGAACATGTTAGTGGTGGTTGTTTGTGTCCTTGTGACCATTCCCCAAGAATCTGGAAAAGATACTGGAAAAACTAAAGATCAAATGACGAATCGAGATCACCCAAACTACACCACTGTTAAAAATCGGCCAGAATTCTTTGAAGAGGACAGAAGATCAGAGAGTTGCTGTTACTCAGAATTCAATGAAGAACCATCAATTGAACTAATGAGAAAAACTCTCAAAGAGTTAAATGATAATAACTAGTGGGAGAATTCGCAGCAGAAACCTATTAGAATTCTCTATATACCTTTTCTTCAGCCGGGCTGTCCGTACAAGCAAGGCTCCTCCATTTTTTACAGATTTTAACCAAAATTTCATTAATTATTTGAGTTATCCATGAAAAAGTTTGAAACTCTGTTTAGTCAAGGTTATTTGACTTTTTACACAACAAAATAAAAATCCCTTCCTCTGCCAATAAAACGTCAAGTAATCACCAATAATTAACGCCATGATTTGCGATTAGACGCCTGGATTTTTTTAAAAGAGAACTATATTAATTTCCAAAGCTCGCTGTGACAATTTCTTCAGTACTGAACAGAATTATATGCGAATTTAATGATGGTCCAATATGTTCATTAAGTACTCAGCGTTGTCTGTCAAGAGGTTCTTACATAATGAAAATATTGATAGTTTCATAATGAGATGCTAGCTAAAGATTTTTACTGAATATGGTCATCAGTGACCATTTTAAAAACCCGTATGTATTACGGGTAAGTTTTATTCTATTATCATTTTAAAATCTCAATATATATAAAAGTAAAGGGTGACTCGAAGGCTCTCTTTTCAATAGCTACAACACCGAGCTGTAAGAGAGGTTGCTACTCCTTTCTCAGGATTGCTCCACTTCACCCTTGATCCGTACCTTATAAGGTCGAGTGTTAAGCAAGGTGGCATCAAATACCATTTTTTTGAGTAGCATTTTTTGAGTACGACTCAGGTCTCGCGGGCCATTGGCAATCACTCTACCCTCTAGGCCAAAATAGCGTTTAGTTTCAAAATATGGTAACGCTGTATCCGATTTTTCTTTTTCTTTTTTTTTCAAAAAAGAATAATATATTTCCTAAAGACTTTTTAAAATTTCAAAAACTTTAAAAATTTTCTGATGATACATCGCATTCCAGCATCGCCCTGAAGATAGTTTAACAAGAAACCGAAATGTTGAACGTTGGAATAATATTATATATAAATAAATGCATCCTCTGATTTTTTTTTTTTTTTTCGTATTTTGATCTTTTCATTTTTCTTGAATAGATGTGTGTGTAAGTGTAAGTGTGTGTCTGTATATGTGTGTATGTGTATGTAAGTGAGTGTATGCATGTATGTGTATCTGAGTAAGTATGTGTGTGTGTGCGTGTGTGTGTTGTTCGAGTACTCAGTGCTGAGACAGAAACATTTAAAAGATGATGCAGTCTCCGATTGCGTTTGATTGGTTGATTTCTTGCTGACACTTTCATGATGTGTTCTCACATTTAACCTAAGCGTCCTATTTCCTTCATCTCCTGGTACTACATCTCTCTTCAGTGCAGCAGCTTGTGATTCAGTATATTTACTTGACTAATGATGAATGGAATGCTATTTCGAATATATATATATATATATATATATATATATATATATATATATATATATATTCGAGGGTCGTTCAAAAAGTCCTAAGCCTCACCCAGATTTTTGATTTGTCTCACACCTCTCACTTTTCTATGGGCCTCACCTGTACAGAAATTAAAACAAAAAGCTGAATCATTTTCACTAGTTTTACAAGAAGTATAAGTCTGTTGCTTAAACAAAACTATTCAGCCTTGACTCTTCTTTCTGGATGAGATTTAGAAGTTTTTAAATGACCCTTATATATATATATATATATATATATATATATATATATATATATATATCCACACAAACATAAACACACACACACATTTAGGATTATAGAATTTAAGGTTAAACGTTTGTAATCAAAACAAATTTTACAGTGTTTTACGCACAATAATCCTGAACCACATAACGATATTTTCAACAATAAAATAGAATGACAATAAAAACAGGATAAAAAAATACGATTCTTAAGTTTCACGTCGTCGATTCTCAGATGAGCTAGTAATATCTTATATATATATATATATATATATATATATATATATATATATATATATATATATATATTAACAAATCATTTTTGAAAAGTGAATTTAAAATTGATCAATGCTTTTCGAGAAGTCCTGTTTTAAAGATTAAGATTATAAAATTTTAATCATTCAAAATACTTTCCGTTACATTGAGTTTCACGACACACTACGATCATCAAACGGAAAAATTATTCTGCAATAGCTTCTCTTCCATATCTAAAAAATCGTCAAGAAAATTGAACAACAACAACAACAGCAACAATTTTTTTTTTTACTCAATCTAATTTTAACAATTGATTTTATTTTATTTATTGATTTTATTTTATTCATTCTGTTTTACTTTTCACACCTTGAGACGATTAATCTGGGAGTGGATGGAATTAAAGAAATTTATTCAAGTGTCTACACTTGTCTATTTTCTAATTATTTTCCTAACTTTTTATTTCTGTTTCTTCGTATATATATATATATATATATATATATATATATAAGAGCTAACCGAAGTGCAAAGGTTGCCGTCATTGAAAATAGACACGACACCCCGAGTTCAAACCCTGGACGTGGCCGTTTGCCACCACTGGCACACCCATGTGAGAGGGACTATAGGAGAACGTTATTTTTGAGTTCGTTCTTTCTTCACCAGCAGTGTCTCACATGTCTTGTTCGTCTTACTAGAGATGGGAGATAAGTGTCCGTATATTAAGACGAGCTCGAAGTTAGATAACTAAAATTCCTTGCATGATGGGAGAAATGTAAATGTATATTCTTTATGTTTACTTTTATGTTATTAGCAATTTTATTTTTAATTTATTTTATTTTTTTCTTTATTTTATTTTATCATTCTTTTCACAATCACAACCATATCTTAGTTTTTAAAATAACCTAATACAGAAGTGTTGATCTATATGTTAATTTTTAAGAAAATATACTAGCAAATATATATATATTTATATATATATATATATATATATATATATATAGGTATCCGATGATGGATTATAGATTTATTTCCATCCTGTTACGCGTTTTTGAAAAATTCAAAAACGCAAACAAAAATTTAACAGGACTTCTTCAGATCCTATGGATAAAATAAATCAGAATAGACACGAGGAGATAACTCACCCCTTTTCTATCCCCTCCCACCTTTTTTTCATGTGTCTATTCTGATTTATTTTATCCATAGGATCTGAAGAAGTCCTGTTTAATTTTTGTTTGCGTTTTTGAATTTTTCACAAACGCGTAACAGGATGGAAATAGATTTATAATCCTAATGTGACCGGTTTGTTGTTTTTCTTAATGATATATATAATTGGAAAAACTCAACGAACCGTCATCTGACTATTATAAATTTATTTTAGCCAACCACTCCATCAGAGAAACCAACCTCTTTAGATAGCAATCTGACAATGGAAAAAGAAATTTAAAAAAATATTCTTTCAATTGATTTTTTCAAGAAGTTGGTGTCAAAACTGGACATATAAAGTTGTGCTGCCAGCAAGGATTCTCTCTCTCTCTCTCTCTCTCTCTCTCTCTCTCTCTCTTCTCTCTCTCTCTCTCTCTCTCACACACACACACACACAATTCGCTCCTTGAAGGTCTTCAAGATTGCATCCAGTGTCCACACAGAATTGATAACTGTAAGTCTTTGCTGGTCAATCAACACTGATGTATCCATATGTGTGTGTGTTGGGGGGTCATCTGGAGAATTTTACTTATGAGTTTGTCCCTGCTTCTCCAGCAATGCCTGACATGTCTTTCTCCTCTTGGACAGTTTGTGAAACGGATATCCTATTTCATTTTATCAGATTTTCATGCGGTCGATAATCTCTCGATAGTAACTAATGCTTTTCCTACGCGTATGTTGACATCACTTTTAGTAGATGGTCTTAAACTAAAAACTAAAAATAAAAAAAATAAAAAACAGCAAGAGGCAGACGATATCCCATCGAAACAATTACGGATACTGATCATGCAGACGATCTTGCGCTTTTCAGAAATACACCTGCCCAAGCCGAATATCTGCTACATTGCCTGGAAGAGGCAACAAGAGGCATTGACGTCGATGAGAAATCGAATAAAATATTCATGTATTTTAAACAAGAGGATGCCAACTTCTCATTAAATTACAAATTTCAGAAATTAGTAGACCATTTCACATACCTTGCTAGCCATATCTCTCACACACACAAACATATATATATATATATATATATATAAGAAGTTCTATAGTATAGTTAAATTATTTATACCAATGAATACTTCGTGATGTATCAAATAACTTTTAGAGAAAACTTAAGAGAAATAAGCAGGCCGACCGTAGTTGAGGGCGACTTGATAACTCCCTTTTCATTAGCGACAACACTAAGGTGTAGGGCAGGGCACAACTCCTTTCCCTAGATTTCCGCACTTACCCTTGATTCGTCTCATTTTGTCATGCCACTAGCATGGATATCCCTGACCCTCTCTCACAACTCCTCCCTATCGTTCATCACTTCTGGGAGGTCCTTAGGGCTCTATCCCGTATCCTCACAGAGCTGCTGTATGTAGGTTCGAGCTGGTTGCCATGATTTTTCTCGGCCATGTGAAGGGGTCTATAGGAGAACATCACTTATGAGCTCGTTCCTGCTTCTCCAGCAGTGTCCTGCATGTCTAGTTTGTTTAACATTCATAGTTTTCGTGATGGGAGGTAGGTGGCTGTACAGCTGCTACTTTGTGGAGTGTTGCCTCCAGGACTTGTTCAAAATTGCTCGCAACATTCTTGCGCAGTTGCCGTCAGGCTTTTTCCCCATACGTTTAGTGCATCCATATAGCAGTATCGACACGACCGCTGCTTGGAAGAAACTGCATTTCATTTTATCGGTCAGGTTCGAGTACCATTTTAGTACGACTCGACCTGGGATGGAATCCGGTTTCCCATATCCTTGGAGAACACTCTGCCAATATTGTAGTATTTGCTGTCGTTTTAATTTAAATTTTGTTAGGCAGTTCAGTAGATCAATGGATTCTATTCTTAAAAAAAGGAAAGAATTTTGATTTTTTTAAAACGTTTATAAATTGCTTGACAGCTGAACCATATGGTGACAATTTGCTGTCTGTGTATGAATAATATATTTCAAGATGTTATACATTTGTTATAATCCGGTATGGTGTGGCTGGCCATCAGAACGAAGATTATTAATGCATGCCTGGTTGACTGGGAAGAGAAAAATGTTTAATACTTAAAATATAAGACCTGTGCGATTTAGAGGTCAACCTGACATTAAAACAGACTTATTTTCGTTCTTAACTGCCTCGTCAAAAATGAGAAAATTTTCTTTTCTGATATATTTCTGTTACCTAGAAAAGAAGTATAAAGAAAAAAGAAAGAAATTAAACAACAACGATGACGACAACAAAAAGAAAAAGAAAAAAAAGGAACAAAACCAAGTTATTAATAAAGAACGTAAAAAGAAAAAAGAAAAAAGAAAACAAAAGGAAGAGAATATAAGCAAATAAGCCAACTGCCAACAACGTAAAAAAGGAAGAAGAAAAAGCCTTGAAAAAAAAAAAAAGAAAAAAAGAAGGGAAATAAGAGTAAATCAAAGAAGAAAACAAGTTAAGGCGAGCGGATATGACGAAAATGAAGGAAGAATGAGAAGAGAGATGGAAAAAGAGGAAAACAAAAATGAAAGAAGGAATAGAAAGACGGTAAAAAATAAATTCGGTGGGAAAGGAAAGAAGAAGAAGAAGAAGAAGAAGAAGAAGAAGAAGAAGAAGAAGAAGAAGAAGAAGTGAGAGAAAAAAGTTGAAAGAAGAAAAGAGATATGAGAAGAAAAGGAAATAAGGCAAAAAAAAGAAAATGACATGAAGAAAGATAATAAAATTAATACAAAGAAAGAAAGAAAGAAATATAAGAAAAATAAAGGAAAGTGAAATAATAATGAAGAAGAAGAAGAAGAAGAAGAAGAACGTCATAAAGAAAGAAGAAAAGGAGAGGAAGAGGAAAAAGAAAGATTGAATAAAGTTAAACGAATAAATAAATAGAAATCGAAAGATGAAGAACAAGAACAAGAACAAGCAGCTTTGATTATATCGTGTTCGTCGGGAGATTTTTAAAAGATCTTCAGAGATAAGAAAGAAAGAAAAAAGAAAGAAAGAAAAAGATGCTGTGTAATTTCAACAGCAGCGCCCTCTACACACCCCTATCATACCCACGCACCTTCAAGCACACGTACATCAAACCCAAAATTCTGTACGCGTGTCTTACGGTGTATCAGCGTCACGTGACCTGACTTGGGTGTTTTTGGGACAGGTGCCAAAAATTGTGGGAGTCGGGCACGGCGTAAAAGGGGAATGAGGTATAGTAATAAAGGTAGGGTTTGTAGAAACATAACTCCAACATTTGTTTTTTTTTTTTTTTTTTTTTTTTCACCTCTATGAATATTTCTAAGCTTCTTTCTGCCTACACTCTGACTATCTCTTCCTTTCTCCATAACCCTGCCTACACCATATATTTGCGCGCGCATACACACACACACACACACATATATATATATATATATATATATATATATATATGTGTGTGTGTGTGTGTGTGTGTATATAATATAGTTGGTTGGTGGGTTGATTAGATTTTATGGTATATCAACCCTTGTAGATTATTCAATGCCAAATCCTGCTATATATATATATATATATATATATATCAATCCCTCTGCATGAATAGGATGTTAAACGAGGTCAAATTTTTTAAGCAGACTATAACAGGCTTGAAGTAAGAGTTTTCCTTCTTCTAGACGGGTTGCCTAACAAAGCTAAAGAAATTAGTCTGGCCTACTATTAACCCGTAACTAGAAAGAGGATAATTGGATTCATATCTTTCCGAAGCGTATTAGTACTATGTGAAATGTTATGAGCCGAATTCAGGATTTGAACTTCGGTCACCGTGATCATTTCCTCCAACGATTACCATTGCATCACGGGCACCTCATATTTATAAATATATTTTTTAAATATTTATGATTTATAAACGAATATTTTGCGGATGACAATTTAAACAGGCCAAAACTCATTTGTTTGCACACAGTCTAATGGTTTCAATTATTGTTATGCAACACTAATCATTCTATTTAGTAAAAGTGTTGTATAGCCATGAACAACTATACATACACATATACATATGCATGCAGAATCATAACAACGACACGATAAAGACGAGCGACACAGTTCTTTAGAAAAATATACCTCTCACTTTATTTGAAAGGGTTCGAAAGGGTTACTAAAAGTTTTACTGCGTGAGAGGTGAGTTGGAGACGGAACAAAACTGCAACATATTGACCGCCGCTCTTATGACTATAACAAGCGTTTCTTTCCCGTTCTCCTGGGCTGCTCAACCGGGGGCCCATGGGACATGTTACTCATTCCAGCATCTTCTCTCCAACTGATTGAACTTACTGTGCACTGAGTTATAAAATAATTTGACGTCCACTCTTCTTCCTGCGAGCGTCACAATTTCGCACTCAATTCAACCCGTCCACGGCCAAGGTTATATTCTGATATTCCTCGATCGGATGCACCTGTTATTTACACAAGTGCATTTCCTATTTTGACAGCTTGGCCGGGGTCAATATGTTACAAAGTAAGTAAAGTTGGAAACCTTAGTCGAGGGTGACCCGAAAGCTCCCTTTTCAATAGCTACTACACCGAGGTGTAGAGGAGGGCGCTACTCCATTCCCCAGATTACTCCACTTTACTCTTGATCCTTACCTTGTAATGGTGAGCGTTAATCAAGGCGGCATCAAGTACCATTTTTTCAGTCTTTGGTATGACTTGACCTGGCTTCCTGGACCATTGACAAACACTCATTAGACTATCATTTATTTGCCCACAGTTGAATGGTTTCAAGTATTGCTATACAACACTCACAATTCAATTTAACATCATTTGTTTGCACACTGTTAAATGGTTAAACAGTTCTATTTGACTCATAAATGGGACCCTAGCAGGTACAGCCACTCCTTGTTAGAATTGACCTGAGAGTAATGGCAATAAAGGAGTACTTCTCATTGACACAAATTCCAGAACTGAAGCCTCACCATCAGATGGCTTTGAATCATATCTAGGATACTCGCTTAGAGGTGTGGTCTTACCCTTCTGCAGAGATGCAGTCGACGTATTCTACAGCTTAAGCTGATTAGGATATATTATATAGTTTGTTATATTTATAAATTGAGTGCTCAATATCGGTCATTCTCGCCTATGTGATCATCGGACTAGGAATGTCCTAATTTACACACACACACACACATATATATATATATATATATATATCAGTTAGGATAGCCAAGACCGATGATCACATATGCGAGAAACTGATAGTCTCCGAGCCGTTGACTCAATGTCTACGTTATTCTAACTTGTATCTCTCTCTTTCTCTTTCTTTCTCTCTCTCTCTCTCTCTCTCTCTCTCTCTCTATATATATATATATATATATATATATATATATATATATATATATATCTAGTATTACCCATAATTAAGTACATCATAGCAATATTCTAAATAAAAAAAATTTTTTTTTCAAAAACTAAGATAATGGGATTTTATTTTTTCTAATAACATGCAATAAAAATGTATATTGTTAGGTAATATTATTTATCAAATTGAACAGTATTAAAATATGGTAACCAAGAAAATTGGGTGGGGGATAATACTTAGTATTTTGTTAAGATTTGTACTTATTTTTTGTCTGTTTCATATTCATATTTTTTTTACAGTTTCAATGCCTAAAATTATTATTATTTACTCATTAGAGTTTTTCATACCAGCCTAAGTTGATGGTCTTTCACAGGAGATTGAGTGACAGCAAGTCTCCTCAAGTCTCCAGGACTCTTCTCAGTATTCTAGCCGTTTTCAATAATGCTGTTGTTTGGATGGTCTCCACTCGGCCGCCAACTTCCAAATTCTCCAGGCCCTTTAATAATCCTTTTGTTACCGAGTCCACTTTTGTTTTCTGGTTATTGTCGTTCTGCTGGTCCCCGCGTCATTAGTATTGTTTCTGGTGGCTGTAATCAGTCTTCCTCCGCACTTTTCAATGTAGTCTTCGAGTCGTTGTATCGATGCTTCAATGCTGTCTTTAATGCTGGTAAGTCCTCTTCCTCCCTCTCTTCTTGAAACATGTAGTCTGTCAACGTCTTCTCTCGGAAGCAATGCCTTATGCATGGTCATTTGTTTTCTTGTTCCCTGGTCCTCTCCAAGAATGGATCTGAGTATCTTACGAGGTGGGGACAGCCCAGGTATTTATCCCTTTGACAAAGTTCCTGCTATAGAGTTTTGTCTCGAGTAATTTTCTGGTTCTTCTGAGTTATTCTTTTTAATTTTTCTTTCATTTCTACTTGTTCGATTATGTCTTCTTCTTATTATTATTATTGTTACTCCTTATCGAGTTTTTCACATTACCGTTAGTCGATGGTCTTTCACTAGATTTTGAGTGACAGCAAGTCTCCTCAAGTCTTCTGGACTCTTCTCAGTATTCTGGCCGATCTCAATAATTCAATAGTTTGATGCCCCCCCCACTCGTCCTCTTCCAATTCCTCCAGTTCCTTTATTAATCCTTTGGTGACTGTACCAAGACCACCAATTACAATTGGTATAATCGTCACTTTCATATTCCACAGTTTTTTCAATTCTTTAGCAAGGAATAAGTACTTATTCTTCTTTTCGCTTTCTTTCAATTTTACTCTCTGTGGTCCGCTGGGACAGCAAAGTTCACAATTCTGCAAGTTCATTTTATATATATATATATATATATATATATATATATATATATATATAAGTTCTGGTCGTCTGGCCGAGATTGGGTGATCAGTTTGTATCCCAAAATCCCAGAAGAGTTTGTGCGTCTCACTCTCTAGGACAGATTCTGGGTTGTGCATATCATTATCATTATTATTATTTACTCCTTGAGTTTTTCATATCAGCGTTAGCTGATGGTCTTTCACTGGAGTTTGAGTGACAGCAAGTCTCCTCAAGTATCCAGGATTCTTCTTAGTATTCTAGCCGATTTCAACAGTGCCGTATTTTCATTATTATTATTATTATTATTATTATTATTATTATTATTATTATTATTATTATTATTATTATTATTATTATTATTATTATTATTATTTCAGTTGTAGTCGCAGTTGTAGTGGTTGTTTTTCAGTCTATTTGAGTTTTTCCCATCAGTTTTAACTAGCAGTTTTTCACTAAAGTCTGAGTGACAGTAAGTCTTTTCAGTTCATCAGGACTCATTTAAATATTCTTGTTGATTTTAACAATACTGTGGTCTGGATGGTCTCGATTCTTCCTCTGATCTCCAGTTCCTCCAATTTCTTTTCCAACAACAATCGCTACAGTTTTTCAGCTCTTTGACAAGATCCAAGTATTTGAAATCCATTTCATCAACTTTTATGGTTTGTTGGAACGGCAAAACCAACTTGATGACAAGTTCTTTTTTTTTTTTTTCTTGTTTATTATTATAAGATCTGTTTTTTCTGACCGGGATCCGTTTGTTTCTAAAAGTCTCTGAGAATTTTATGCCTTTCATTTTTAGGCCTGATTCTGGTTTGTGCACAAATCGTTTGACAGCATAGTTAAATAATCGTATCTAATTTTTTTAGATAATACAACATTAGCAAGATGGTGCTACCATTGCCACTTGCCTAAGTTTACTTTCACCTCACAAGTAACAATTTAAAATGCGATAGGTATATCTACTGCACCTTATATACCAACCATCACTCATGAGTTCGAGTCTCAATGAGTATTCCGTGCTTCCGGCAAAGCCAAGTAAATAATTACATACATACGTATATATATTTGTGTATGTGTTTATATATATATATATATATATATATATATATATATATATATACACCAACTATCACTCTTGAGCTTGAGTCTTAATGGGTATTCTACACTTCCAGCTTTGAGCTAAAACTAAGCAAATCCAAGTGAATAATTACATACATACGTATATATATATTTGTATGTGTTTATATATATATATATATATATATATATATATATATATATATATATATATATATATATATAGGGTGGAGCACTAATAGTAGATGAATCAACAGTATTTAATTATGTTAATCATAATTAATTATGCGGTTATTTATTGCCCTTTTACTTCTGACCCACCCTGAATAAAAATATCCAAGAACACACACACATGCGCAAACACACACGTACGTCCAGATACGTATATATGAATGGATATATATATATATATATATGTGTGTGTGTTACAAACACCCCCTTTCTGTGGAGCAAATGTTTCAAGCTCATGTCGCATGCCCTTGCTACTAACCTGTATTCGTTTCTCACCGAGCGCCCTATTATTGTTATTCTTTCCTCTCGACTAGGCTATTCTTGTAATCTTTACTGAATAACTTGCACAACGACCAATCTTTAGAAGACTAGAATGCTGCTGCCTAAGTGACATGATTGAGTTGGAGGGGGATAAGAAAGGAAAAAAGGAAAAGAAAAAGAAAAGAAAAAGAAAATAGGAACTCTCATATTAGAGGTAAAAAAGGTAAAAAAAAACCGAAGCCGTTGTAATCTTAGCGAAGAAATAAAATGGCTCGACATTAAATAAAATAAAATAAAAGACAAAACGAACGAAAAAAGAAGCTGAAGGAAATATAAAAACTGAGAGACAAAGTTAATAAAGATAAATTTATCAAGAAGGAAATATATAAATATGCATAATCATCTTATGGAAAGATAAAATGACTAAAGGGTTGTATCGTTTCAAACTGCGTTCATTGATATCTTTGAAGTCGATTTAGCGTGCTATGCAAGTCACTAAACAGTACTTGGCAAGTCTTCAAATGTTTAGCTTTAAACATTTATTGGGTTTTGCTCAAAGACTCCATATAAATGCTAGTTTACAAGTTAGCAAAACAGAAAAAGAAAGTGAAAAACAACGCATAGTTATGTAGGAAATGAACACAAAACATTTTATCTAAAGTAAACACAAGTTGACAAGTTATAATAAATCCCAGCAGACAAAAACCTATCTATCTGGAGAACACCACCACCCGCTCACAGCTATAAGTTAAATAATACGACTATTGTTCTTCTACAAAAAAGGACTTGGCGTTAAATAACCCACAATAGTCGATCTGCCATTAAAGAAAAGTTATGTGAAAGAGTATCTACCAAACTATGAATGCGAAAGTAAATTCCAGTTTAATTTATCCATTTAAGAAGATATTTGCGTTTTTGTTCGTGTGTGTGTGTATGTGTGTGTGTGTGTGTGTGTGTGTGAGAGAGAGAGAGAGAGAGAGAGAGAGAGAGAGAGTATCTGAGAAACTATGAATATGAAAATAAACTCCAATTATCTATCTCTCTATCAAGATGTGTGTCTGTGTATGTTTGTGTGCGTGTGATAGAGAGAGAGAGGATATCTATGAAAACACGAATATGAAAATAAACTCCATCTGTCTGTCTATCTGTCAGTCTGTCTGTCTATCTTTCGCTCTCTCTCTCTCTCTCTCTCTCTCTCTCTCTCTCTCTCTGAATATTGTGTGTATATGTGTGTGTTTATGTATGTGATAGAAAGAGAGACAGAGACAGAGTATATACGAAACTATGAATACGAAAATAAACTCCACTTAATTATCTATCCATCTGTCTGTTTGTCTGTCTGCCAGTGAAGGTGTACGTGTGTGTGTGTGTGTGTGTGTGTGTGTGTGTGTGTGAGAGAGAGAGGGAGACAGAGAGAGATAGAGAGAGACAGAGAGACAGAGAGAGAGACAGAGTATATATGAACCTATTAATACGAAAATAAGCTCTGATCAATTATGTGTGTATATAAAAGTAATGAAGTGTTGTGGGTTAGGATTTCATTCGAAAGTGATTGTCTTATTTATATTTATTGGATTTGTGATATATCACAGAGAGTTATAGAATTACTCTCCGACACGAAATTATCTCTCTATCTTTCTCCTTTTTTTCTCTCTTCTCCTCTCTCAATCGCTTAATATCTCTTACGCTTTTCTATATATCTCGTCGTAACGTGGCCACACTAGAAAGATAGGTACCAATAGAAATAGACAAAATTGCATTGATAATATATTACACATGAATTACAGACAAAGTCTACGGTGGTGCCCAACCATATATGAAACAAACTGGCTTTTGTCAAAAACAGATGTGCGCATGCGTACCAATAAGGCCGAATTAATTTACCTGATTTCAAAATATTTGTGGGAGTATATAGAAACTAATGGCAACTGACTTTAAATATATGGCAATGTAAACAATACTGAACTATCAAAGATAAATATTTGAAAAATTCTTCAGATGTAGAAAGAATGAAACTTTACACTTGCAAATATACGATGACTATGGTAGCGATTGCAGGTTACATGTTTTCCGATGGTAGAGGGTGAATGGATCAATAAGACTATACATAGCTAAATTTTGCTCTGAAATTTTCACTGAATAATGTTCGGGCTATCAGAGGCGCGTAGCAGAACAAGTGTCATGTTAAGAAATGGACTGAACGAGTTCAAATCCTGAACAAGGCTGTTTCATTTATGCACTAATACTATTTTATTTAGACTTTGCTAAATTATTTGACTAATGACCATTTTTTATTAATTATTTTTAAAAAGTACAATAACGGGTATACATATATATATATATATAAAAACATGGTGAACGTGATTGGAAAATGCAAACAAACAATACAGATAGCGACATTTAACGTGAGAACCCTAAATAGAATAGGTCAACTATCAGAGCTAACTGCATCAGCCGTAGAACATAAGATAGATATAATTTGCATACAAGAGCACCGATACACGCACACCGAAGATATCAAGTATCACGAAACGGGAAATGGATGGATGCTGGTGACTGTATCGGCATGGAAAAACTCTGTCAATGCATCGGTAGGAGGGGTGGGAATACTTCTAGGACCGAGAGCGTTAAAAACACTGAACAGCATTGAGAGAATACAACCTAGGATGATGGCCGCAACGTTTAATGGCAACCCCAAAGCAACAATTATCTCCTGCTACAGCCCTACCAATGTTAGCGAAGAAAACGAAATAGCCACCTTCTACGAAGATCTATCCTCCCTAGTACGTAGCATTCCGAAACACAACCTGCTAGTCATTGGCGGAGATATGAATGCACAAATCGGGAAAAACAGACACAACAAATACAGCCTACACTACGCGTCTAACAGGAATGGACAGCATTTAATAGATTTCATGATAGAAAATAGATTAACCTGCCTCAATACAAACTTTCAAAAAAGGGAGGGGAAATTATGGACCTACACATACGTGAATAAGAGTAAAGCACAGATAGACTACATCCTTATAAACAGGAAATGGAAAAACAGTGCGATGAATTGCGAGGCATACTCCTCCTTCGAGGGTGTGTCCTCCGATCATCGAATAGTTACGGCCAAAGTACGACTAAGCCTAAGAAAAAACGCCACACGTAAAGCGACGACCAAGCACTATGACTGGGCCCTACTCAACAACAGAGATATTAGAGATAAATATGCATTAGAATTAAGAAACAGATTCGAAGCACTACAAGAGAAGGTAGAAATAGGCACCCCAAATGACGAATATGAAAATTTTGTAGAAGCACACCTGGAGGCGGCAGAAAAGTGTATTCCAACAAAACCTAGAACTAAATATAGAGTCCCTTGGGAAACGCTAGCGGCTAGAGAAAAACGTGCACTTGTGAAGACTGCCTCCAAAAACTATCAACAGAACCCAACAAATACAAATGCACGAGAACTAGAAAAGGCGCAACATCAATTAACAGGAATATACCTAAAAGAACAGGCAGAATACGTACAAAATCAGATAGATAAGATTAGAGACTCGGTGGAAGATAGGCAATCCAGGATAGCCTGGCAAACAATAAACGAAGTAAGTGGAAGGAAGAGCACAGCCAAAGCAAAATTGAAAGCTGCAAGCCAACAAGAAAGAATAAAACTGTGGGAACAGCATTTCAAAAATCTACTAGGAAACCCACCGGAAATAACGGATGAACCGATCACCAGAATTATTAGTAAGCAATTAGACGTAAAACTAGGTCCTTTCACCAAAGAAGAACTCGACACGGTTCTCAGAAGAATTAAAAATAGGAAAGCGGCGGGGCTAGACGAGATCCCCCCAGAAGTGTGGAAGACGAGACAATTCGACGATATACTGCTCCGGCAATGCAACGCAGTCTATAGTCAAAATAGGATAGAACGATGGACGAAGGGATGCATCCTTCCATTCCCTAAAAAAGGCGACCTCGGACTAGCCAAGAACTACCGAGTGATAACACTTACATCCATAGCAGCCAAAATCTACAATGCCCTACTACGAAACCGCATAGAACCCAAAATGGAAAACATCCTTAGGAAAAACCAAAATGGCTTCCGGAGAAATAGATCCACAACCTCACAAATACTGACCATCCGTAGAATCCTGGAAGGCGTTCAGGCAAAAAACTTACAGGCGACATTACTATTTGTCGACTTTACCAAGGCCTTCGATTCCATACACAGAGGGAAGATGGAGCAAATCCTACTAGCTTACGGCCTACCAAAAGAAACCGTAGCAGCGATAATGATTCTCTACAGAAACACCAAAGTAAAAGTACGTTCACCAGATGGAGACACGGAATACTTCGACATTGTTGCAGGAGTACTACAAGGAGACACACTAGCCCCGTACCTCTTTATCATCTGTCTAGACTATGTGCTTAGGACTTCGATCGACAAAATCAGAGAAAATGGCTTCGAGCTGACTAAGAGAAGAAGCAAAAGGTACCCCGCAAAAACAATCACGGACGCCGACTACACTGATGACTTGGCGTTACTAGCGAATACGCCTAATCAAGCAGAGACACTACTACATAGTCTGGAATGAGCTGCAGCTGGCATTGGCCTACATGTCAATGCAAACAAAACCGAATATATGTGTTACAACCAAACAGGCAACATTGCCACACTAGACGGAGCCTCTCTGAAACTAGTCGACAAATTTACCTACCTAGGAAGCAGCGTCTCATCAACCGAGAAGGACATCGACACACGACTGACGAAGGCATGGACAGCTATCAATAGGCTATCGATTATATGGAAATCAGACCTAACCGATAAAATGAAACGCAATTTCTTCCAGGCAGCGGTCACATCGATACTGCTATATGGATGCACTACATGGACGTTAACAAAACGGCTGGAGAGGAGGCTGGACGGAAATTACACAAGAATGTTGAGAGCAGTATTAAACAAGTCCTGGCGACAACACCCCACGAGACTCCAACTATACGGACACTTGCCCCCCATCACAAAAACTATACAAGTTCGACGAACCAGACACGCAGGACACTGCTGGAGAAGCAAGGACGAGCTCATAAGCGATGTACTCCTGTGGACCCCCACTCATGGATGTGCAAGAGTGGGACGACCAGCACGAACTTACATACAGCAGCTATGTGAGGACACGGGTTGTAATCCTGAAGACCTGCCGGAGGCGATGAATGATAGGGAGAAATGGCGAGAGACGGTCAGGGATATCCGCGCAGGCGGCGCGACATGATGATGATGATGATATATATATATATATATATATATATATATATATATATATATATATATACATTGAACGGATGTATGTAAACAATAGTAATTGTGATTCATAACCGTTTAAAATTTACTTCGCAGCTAATATCTCCTCGTGGCTTAATGGTTAGAAGCTTTGGCTTGGCGTTTGAGTCAACCGGGTTTCGATCCCAGCTACGGGAAGATACTGTCTAGCCACACTGATGAGTTCTGATAGAACGAAACAGATTTGTCTGTGGACGACTATAGCAATATATATATATATATATATATATATATTAGGGTAGGTTGATTTTTCACTTTTCTTAAAATATTATAGAATCTCACTAACCGAAAGTTGTGTATGAACCTATTAAGTCCTCATACAAAAAATTAGATCAAACAGTTCAACGGTTTTTTGAGCGTTTGGTATCAAATATCGTAGACAAAAATATACTGAAAATTCCTCGTTTTTGCAAGATTTGTCTTGAATATTAGTGTGAAAACCAAATAATATTAGTATTTAAATCAAAGAATATACTTTTATTTTATAAAAATGATATTAAAGAAATGATGACTTACCTTCAAATTGAAAATCTGAACCCCCCTTTCAGTATCTGCTTCTATAACCTGCCTTTTCACGTTATGAATTAAGCAGTAATATTTGAATACCTTAAAACTTGATTTTTTTTTGTTTTAAGTGTAAATATAACAAACAAAAACATAAGGAAAAACAAACACTATTTTAATAGAGCTTAATATATAGAGTCTAATTGCTCTATATAAGAACACTTAGACAAAAATACCGTTATCAATTTCTGACTTACAACTTTGGCTGTTATGTGTTCATGCCTGGCTTCAAAACCATAAACAGTTTATGAAGCTTCCGTTGTTAACTTGACTGCCCATTCCATGGCTTGAGAATGTGAGGGCAAACCTAGCAAGTCAAGCTTGGTTCCATTTAACAATGATTCTCGAGGTTCAGATTCAGAAAAATCTTCCATCATTGGTGGTTTAAAAATGCCACATAATGTTAAATCTATTAAATGTGTCCAATGTGTGGCATTAAAATTAATAGTTGGTATTCTTTTTAACCTTTTCATGGTTGACTCCCCACTCCTGAAGGAATATAAGAATTAATTAATTGAATTATTAAAAAATTCCAATCTTTACTGCTTTAATAATTATGGTGAAATTAGATAAAATCTTTAAAAATGATTCAATAAATTGGAATAATTGAATCAGTGATATATGAATAAAATATTTACTTACCTGATGACCAAAATTCTTTTTAAAGCTTCTTCTCTTACTTCAACTTCCTCAGATTTGACCATGGAATATAGAAGGTTTTCTGGTTGTAAACAAAATGTATTACCTTGTATATTTCTTAATGCTATCTGTTGGATTTCATGAGGTTGCTCCTTAATCATCTGGATCATATTAAAAATATGCAGTTGTTGATTATGGAATTCATTATTTCTTTTAATTTCAAACCAACAAGTGCCATACACATTTACGATAAAATTTGTTGTGAGCTTTTGTGGGTATGCACCATGAGTTGTGAGCTTTTGTGGGTATGCACCATGAGTTGTGAGCTTTTGTGGGTATGCACCATGAGTTGTGAGCTTTTGTGGGTATGCACCATGAGTTGTGAGCTTTTGTGGGTATGCACCATGAGTTGTGAGCTTTTGTGGGTATGCACCATGAGTTGTGAGCTTTTGTGGGTATGCACCATGAGTTGTGAGCTTTTGTGGGTATGCACCATGAGTCCATAAACACATGAGCCTGATGGCCAAAGTAAACTATCTTGAATGTTTTAAAGGACCAATTTTCCAGGAGGCATATCTTGAGTCAACCCTACCTCTAGAAATACATACTGTGTATTCATACAGGAGTCTTTGGTCAAAACTGAGATCATGTATTTTATCAATTTTCAAAATTGAATCCAGAAGTCTGCTAATAATGGAAAATGATATTTGGGGTAAATCATGGCAATCATTTGAGCATAATTTCCCCAGGAAGGGGGGCACGGAATGCTGTAGGGTCTTTTGCACCACCATCTATATTTTTAAAAAGGGCTCTGAAAGGTAGTTCATTATGGTGCAGAGAGGAACCAATTGTGTGAATATCTTTTCTAAAATTTTCTAAAATTGCAACCATTCCACCTTCACAACCTGTGTTGGCATTAGTGTTATCAACAAGGATAGCCTTGATAGTGTTCTCACTGTTGAATTCATGCAAAACATCCACCAGTTGCTCTGCATGAACAGCACCTGCTGCATCAATATTAGGAATAACTCTGTGTCAAATATTTACTTTCAGATAGTGTCTCCTTTGTAAAAGTTAAATGGCGTTCTGGTCTCTTAGTTTTTTCATAGTTTTCTGTCCATTATCCTCCGTAATATCCTTAATGTGTTCTTATCCATTCTCCCATCAACTGCAATACATATAAGATTTTCCATACTTTGATCATGTTTTTGTTGGGCAGTTTTCACTTTAGTCTTTGCCCTGTCAACTTTACGTTTATCAATAATAATATCGTTTATATTAATATTGGGTATAAGAAGGCGTATAGACTTCAAATCCAAGAGCAAGGCATTGGCAAGGCTGGCTCCAAGATTAGAAGATATGTCTCTCTTGACTCACTCGAGACCATATCTTAGAAATTTGATAAAGCTATAAGGCCTTTTTGATGACTCTTTGGCAGCAAATATTCTTCTGGTTCTTCACTTGGAGAAGATGAGTAGAAGGGGGAAGAAACATTACCCTGGAGATTTGATGTTGAAGGTGTTGGTGATGAATGTAAATTTTTTCTTGACCCCTCTCTTTCCTTTATACTTTTTTATAGCACTTTTATCTAACGTATCTAGCTCGTAAACAGTTTTTTTTAATGAATAAACACTAACTTCAAAAATATGAACAAATCAATAATTATATAAGTTGTATTTTTTAATAGTTAAGTCTATTTTAATGAAAAATTCAAGAGATATTCGTAATTAATTCAAATCGTAAACAGTAAAGAAGAAGAAAACAATCGCTTAGTGGGAGGTAATTTCAACAGGTGAATACCATAAAAAATATACAATAAATAAAACGGCATGTGTAAATAGTTATTCGTATATTAAATTAAATATTATAGTGTTTTTATTCCTTTTTAATTTTTATATTTTCATTTAATTTCTAAAGAAAAGGAATACTAAACTTAAAAATATTTATTATTAAGTATATTGAATCATCTTATTTTTGTTAAAACTCGGGGTTTATTTAAGCAACGCGTGTTGCCGGTGACACCTATACCGTGATAAAAATCACTATTCATTTGGTCTTTAAGTTTGATTCCTCAAATAAATACAAATTTTTGAAAAAAAAAGATATTTCTTGTAGTAGACATTATTTTGCAACTTTCTTTGAATGGCTTTTTTTACAGTCCCCAAATCGACCTACCCTAATATATATATATATATATATATATATATATATATATATGGTTCGAAGCTTTGGCTTGGTGTTTCAGTCAACCGGGTTTCGATCCCAGCTACGGGGAGATACTGTCTAGCCACACTGATGAGTTCTGATAGAACGAAACAGATCTGTCTGCGGATGACTATAGATCTCTCTCTCTCTCTCTCTATATATATATATATATATATATGCTACCCCCAGTGGGTTGAGCATTCGGGTGGGGAATTGCCGACTGCCAAATACGCGTAAAACCAAAGCTCTTCTCATAAACTGAGTACTCCGGTAGCTGATAGCGTATATGTCAAAATATACATAAGTAAAGAATTTCTTCGCTTACGCTGAGAATGACGATATCCCTGGGCTAAGATATCCGACTGATGTAAAGTCACCCGGGTTTTGATCCCAGCAAGAAACAGCTCGTGGGTCTAGCCACACTTTAAGAGTTGTAATCCAACGAAACAGTCTGTTTAAGGATGACAATATATATATATATATATATATATATATATATCAGGGGGGGAGACGGGACTAGTGCTACTCGTGCCCGGCACGACCAATAACTCAGTCAATGTTATTCAAAATGGATTAAAAATCATCCATTAATTTCAAGCAAACATACTTAGTCTGATCTCAATTAAATTACGTATCTATTCAAGTTTCGATAACTAAGTAGCCAAAAGTTCATAAGTATATCTGGGAATAATACAACGATGCTGTTTTGAACAGATGGTCTTTGTCCGGCCACCGTCAGATTCATTGAACATCCCATAAAATCGGCTATAATGTTGAACACGAGCAAATCCGTGCCGAGCACTAGACCCTTATAATAACAGTAATGTTAGAGAAATCCGCTTTTGGCTGTAGCCAATAGCAAGAGCAACCCAAACACTGTGCTCAAAAATCTTAGCACATTCTGACTGCTGACAGCTGTCTTGGGAAGAGGGAGAGGGACCGAGAAAGAGAGAGAGAGAGAGAGAGAGAGAGAGAGAGAGAGAGAGAGAGAGAGAGAGAGAGAGAGAGGTGGGGGGATAGCAGATTATAGCCGTCGCCGACGTCATCATCGCTATGGTAAATGTTGGTTAAACGGCGTGTTTTAATTCGTTTTTTCACTAACAGATCTCTATTTCTTTAATGAACGTTGCATATATTACATTCTGTAACTAAAATTTGTTTATTTGAATACATTTTCAACAAATAATCTTTATTTTAAGCGAAATTCAAACTACTAGCTGTGTCTGTGTATATTGTCATCAGTTTCTTTATTCTAATAAACATATTTTTCTCGTCATAGTAATGAACATCTCTTTTCTTCTATACTTTTGAAAGGAAAAAAATTATCTTATCTACTGTATTAACAAGACTACAAATTATATAGTATCTTGATTGTTTACAAAAAAAAAAAACACCAAGCAAGGTACGTTTGTCAATCTGTGCTATACAATGGAGAATCACGCAATAGCAACTATGATGACTTACTTTGGGTCCACGGACCACGGGTTGGGAACTGAAGTTGACAGAGGGCGGTGAGGGGCACGAGTAGCAAAAATAGGCTAGAGTCGCCACTGATATATTTATAGCCATCCACAGACAGACTGTTTCGTTTTATCAGAACTCTTCAGTGTGGCTAGACACGCAGGACGCTCGAAGCCGGGATCGAAACCCGTCCAACTTTACGTTAGACTGTGTTTCATTGTATTACAACGTTTCAAAGTAGCAAGACACGCTGGACGCTTCAAACTGGGATCGAAACCCACCAACCTTTCCTTTAGACTGAAAAACTAATGCTCAGCTATTTCGGTTACCAAACGCCAGCTCGGGAATTTAACACATTTTTGTATTAACTTTTGTTTGTTTACAGTTTTACGCTATCAGGGACCGGAGTGCTCGATTCGTTTGCTTTGCATTACGCGGGTGGCAGCTGTTAATTCCTTCGCCAGAGTGCTCAACCTAGTTTGGGGAACGTATATATTGTCATCCACAGGCAGACTGTTTCGTTGTATCATATCTCTTAAGTGTGGCTAAACACGCTGGGCGCTTCAAGCTGGGATCGAAACCTATACATGAACAATGATCCATGAAACTGTTCGATTCTCATTCTAATACTTGTGCTTAATTATATTGATGTTTCTGCTTCAAATTAGGTAAGTTTGAAGGATTCTAATTATTATTATATTTATTTATTTCCGTTATCACGAGAGTTCGAAGGATTAAGAATGCAGTAGATCCTAGAAACTTATCATTCCGTTGCAAATAAAAGTGTTAATTGTTTTCTTTTCAAAGTCAGGCCATTTTAATATCATCATCATCATCATCATCATGTCATGCCGCTAGCACGGATATCCCTGACCCTCTCTCACCACTTCTCCCTATCATTCATCGCTTTTGGCAGGTCTTCAGGGCTACATCCCGTATCCTCACATAGCTGCTGTATGTATGTTCGAGCTGGTCGTCCTGCTTTTGCTTGGCCATATGCGGGGGTCCATAAGAGTACATCACTGATGAGTTCGTCCTTGCTTCTCCAGTAGTGTCCTGCATGTCTGGCTCTTCTAACTTGTATAGTTTTCGTGATGGGGGGCAAGTGGCCGTATAGTTGGTATCTTGTGGGGTGTTGCCGCCAGGACTTGTTCAATATTGCTCGCAGCATTCTTGTGTAATTGCCGTCTAGCTTCTTCTCCAGTCGTTTAGTTAGCGTCCAAGTAGTGCATCCACACAGCAGTATCGATACGACCGCTGCCTGGAAGAAACTGCGTTTCATTTTATCGGTCAGGTCTGATTTCCATATGATCAATAGCCTATCGATAGCTGTCCATGCTTTCGTTAGTCGCGCATTGTTCAAGTAAAAATATTCACACGTACATGCATGATGCAATGAGTAAATTGTCGCCATTTTTAGATAATTAATTTCACTTATGCATTTTGTTCGTCTCAAGTTTTATCAACTGTGCACCTAACTTGAGACGGTTAGCACTGTCTGTGAGGAAAGCAGCACTATGAAACAATTCACTCCTCCAGATATTTTGAAACAGCATGCTGTACTACATAACACTCACCACAGAAGCACCAATACGAAGCTTTCAGTGTCTTTGGGTATCAATCCGAGAACAAAGCAGATGATTCTAAAAGATTCGGAGGAATCCAGTGTCGATTACAAAGCTACAACATCTTGATAAGAAAAGAACTCCCGAATTTGTTATGGAGATCCACGCCATGGTTGACAACGATCCCAATGAGCGAATCAACTCAATAACCGTGGGAGTCTCTGAATTTCTTATCTGGCAAGTAGTGCATGAAGATATTTGGCATTTTTCATACAAGGCGAGAAAAGGCCAATTTTTATCACAAATTATGATGGATAAGAGGAAAGACTGCTCTGAAAAGCTTTTAAACAAATTCAATCATCCTCTCCAAATGAACATGCTTTGCTTTTTTTAAATGTGAAAAATTACTGACACAATTAGATGGTGAACTCAAAGAACAACCGATGACTTGCTCTGTCCCCACAAAATCTACCGATAGTGATGAAAAGCAAAGTCCACATTTTGGTGTTTGGGGTGGTCACTAACGACGGTGACATAAAACCTCTGTTCATCTTCCCATAGACTCAAAACAAAAGCCTTACATCAAGTGTCTGAAGAAGGTAGTGCTGACCTGGATCAAAAGGCTAACTGCTTGAAGACCCTACGTCTGGCAACAGGACTCTGCACCACGCCACACAAGCAGATGGACCCAGTATTTGCTGTCAGAACATTTCTGTGACCACATCACCCCTAGCATCTGGTTGCCTAACTTCCCAGATTGCAATCCCCTTGATTATCATGTGTGGTGCGTGGTCGAGCGAGAAACCAATAAAACTCTGTGCAACAACAAAAAGTGAACTGAAGGCAAAGATAACGTCAGCATTTATCAATTTAAACAAGGAGACCATCGAAAAGGCTCGCAGAAGATTCCAATGTCGTCCGGAGGGCCGTGGCTGAAGCCGATGGAAAGTTCTTTGAATAAATTTAAGATATTTATATATATTAAAGATATCTTTATGTTATCTTGGTAAATATATGAGATAAAATGATATATCAATGCTATTTTCATTTTTGCGCAATTTAGACGTCACTTTACCCATCGCATCTGTATATATACGACGGTTGTTTAAAAAGTTTTAAGCCACACCCACATTTTGAATTTGCCCCACGTGACTCACCTTTGTATTGGGCCTCACCTGCACAGAAATTCTGACAGAAATCGGAAATAGTTTTTCTTGTTTTATAAAAAGTGGCAGTGTGTTGCCACAACAAAAATGCTCAGCCATGACACTTCTTTCTAGGTAAGGCTTAGAACTTTCTAAACGACCTTTACGTATAAAGATAGGTGTATAGTCGTACAAATTATACAATAAAGTGATGATGTCTAATGGAATTGAGTTAGGAGGTCAGAAATAAGGGGTTTAGTTTATGATATGCCTTAAAATGGGCATAAAATCAAGGTCCAGTTTATATCAAATTTTTATTCTATTTTGAACATAAGAGCCATAAAATCACAATTTTCATTAGAAGTATATATATATATATCATAAGTTAGCCGACAGTTGTCATGGGTGATTCGAAAGCTCCTTTTCATTAGCTACAATACAGAGGTGTAGGGGAGGGCACTACTCCTTTCCTGGATTGCTCCACTTACCCTTGATCCGTAACTTATAATGCTGAGTGTTAAGCAAGGAGGTATCAAGTACCATTTTTGAGTTTTTGGTTGGACTTTGGTATATATATATATATATATATATATATAGTTTCTATTTATGTTTTATACGCATATTATCAACTGAATATCAACTTAATAACCAACTTATTCATTTTTGTCTTATGTTTTTTTTTGTTTTGTTTTTTGTTTTTATGCACTTCTTTTTTTGTCCCAAAATAAGTAAAAATATTCTTAAACATATCAGACCTAAATAAACAAGAAGTAAAAACTAATTTCTGAAAAAAGGAAAAGAGATTTGTGTATCTGAAAATTATTTATTCATTTTTAAAGTCATCGACTGAATGACTAACGAAAGAGTAATGTTGATATTCCCTCCATCGGGCAATGATATATTGAACCATTGATTTGGTTCCTGTAGCGGTTTAACACATCGTAAATATCACAGTGATTTCTGAATTCTTCTGACGCGCTCTGGAAACGGAAAAAGGTGGTCGAAATTCTTTCTGACTTTGGCATGTCCGATAAAAATACTGACGGAAGTTACACAAGGAAAGAAGGCGCAAATTGACTATGAATGGAAATACTGTAAGGGGTGTTTAAGTAGCTAGTCATAGGTTCGATCCTCCTCATGTACTCAAAGAAAAAAACTCGAGACAAACTCAAAATTTGATACTCCAGCCTGGAAAGGTAGTACTTGTTAGGGTTACTTCTATGGGTCAGATAAATGTTCGGAAATTATTCGTAATACATTGGAATACTTGAAACTAATAATTGTGTATTAATTATTGGCATTAAAAATAGTTACTTGAAGTGATAAAAGATTACAAATTATTCAAATCATTAGTTATTTGATACCATATAACACTGAATGAATTATTGGTATAAAGGATAGTTACTTGAAAACATATAATTGTATATGAATTATTGGTATTAAGAATAGTTACTTGATACCATATAATTGTGTATGAATTATTGGTATTAAGAATAGTTACTTGACACTATATAATTGTGTATGAATTATTGATATTAGGAATAGTTACTTGATACCATATAATTGTGTATGAATTATTGTTATTAGGAATAGTTATTTGACACAATATAATTGTGTATGAATTATTGATATTAGGAATAGTTACTTGATACCATATAATTGTGTATGAATTATTGTTATTAGGAATAGTTATTTGACACAATATAATTGTGTATGAATTATTGATATAAGGAATAGTTACTTGATACCATATAATTGTGCATGAATTATTGTTATTAGGAATAGTTACTTGACACTATATAGTTGTGCATGAATTATTGATATTAGGAATAGTTACTTGATACCATATAATTGTGTATGAATTATTGGTATTAAGAATAGTTACTTGAATATTAATTGTTTACAAATTATTCAAATCATTAGCCACTTGAAAATATGGGATTGATTTTTAAGGTAATTTCTTACTCTGGTTATTAAAAAAATTTAGCAAGATTTGGCATGCCAAAAAAACAACAAACCAACCGATCGCTACACGATCCGTGAATCCTTTGGTTTCTAGTTGTAAAAGGGTCCCATGATGAACGTTCTATTTTGAAAGGAGTAAATGATTCTAATTAGCATTCCATAGTTATCTCCATAGAATACAGAATACAGATGATGATTAAATAACGTTCAGTGCGGACGCAGACCCCAACAAATTATCACTCAGTCGAAAATTGGGCCGTAAAATTAAAGAATTTTTTCGTATTTCTTCTATAGAAATATCGGTATGATGTTCGTACTCGCTGAATCATATATATATATATATATATATATATAGAGAGAGAGAGAGAGAGAGAGAGATACATAGAGGCATATTATTTGGAATATGTATATATTAATATTTATATAAGCAAACATATATATATACATACATATATTGTCATCCACAGACATTTACATATAGATATTCGCACACACACACACACACACACACACACACACACACACACACACACACATATATATATATATATATATATATATATATATATATATGTACATCTATATGCGTATTCATACGTATAAACATGCATATATGTACAGCTATATACACAAATATATGCATAAAAACACAAATATACACATGCACTCATATATGCACACATATACGTACACATATATACACGCATATATATTAACACACTTATGTGTGCACATATATATACAGACACACACATACATACATATATATATATACACATATATACACATCCCATATATATATATATATATATATATATAACAAAAAATGAATTGTAATTTCCAGAATATGTGTTTCTGTATGTTCAAGATTAAACGCTCAACAACTTTTGGTGGATTACTTTAAGTAATCAAGCTTGCAAATCAGTAAGTACACAGGTTCCTAAATAAGGGGTGTATCATCAGTGACAGACTCCACATTAACGCACTCCAAAACGTTTGTGGAAGTTAACACCGGTTTGTACTCTCTCACCGGTGCCAAATACCAACTTCTGGTGCATTATTATTCCACGCCGAAGACTTTGAAAAATGTTATCCGGATATTCTACAATTCCTAAGGCATACATATATTGCACCTATGATAGATAGCTAGATAGTCGGATGGATATGAATAGAATAAGATAAATGCACAGTATTAGATAGATAGATAGATAGGGTTTAGGTTCTTTGTTTAATGGCATATCAACCTTCGAGGGTTATTTAATACCAGAACCATTCTCGTAGAAAAACAATGGTGGCACTAATTAACTGATAGCTAGGGGAGATAAGGAGAATCATACCTTTTCTAAGTGTGTTTGTTCGAACGTGAACACGATAGCGTGACAGGTGTTCGAACTCGCAAATAACGATATTGCAATCTAGCTCGTTGGCCACGACACCACGATTACTATTCCTCATAGATAGATAGATAGATAGATAGATAGATGCTGTATCACTCATAAATAAATAAAAAAGTAAAGTTGGCGACCGTAGTCGAGGGTGACCAGAAGGCTCCCTTTTTCAATAGCTACAACACCGAGGTGTAGGAGAGGGCACTACTCCTTTCCCAGGATTGCTCCACTTTATCCTTGATACGTACCTTATATTGCTGAGTGTTAAGCAAGGATGTATCAAGTACCATTTTTAAAGTCTTTGGACCTGAGGTTGAACCTCGGTCTCTCGGACCACTGGCGAACACTCTACTCTCGAGGCCAATGAGCCGGTCTGAATAAATAAAAGCATACCAATATTTTTGATCAAAAGTTAATTTTCTTCTGAACCAAAGATACCAGGATTATATTCCTGGTGGAATCAAAACAGATATTATGAGGTATTATTAATTTCTAAACTCTACGTCATTGAATAAGTAAAAGAAAATACTCGTGAGAGTGGTGAGTGCATGACTCAATAAGCTTGCATATTGATACGTAGCTGAATTTTGATCTGAAATTTCCACTATTCAATGTCCGATTTGTTAGAGGCGCCCATAGTGTAATCATTATCCCCTAACTCAATGGTGTTAACGACTCAAGGTTAATTCCTGGACAAGGTTGTCTGTGTTTCACTTGCACGCTAATATCCTTAAGAAAGGCAAAAATATGTTTTTTCGTTCCACAAGATATCAATAAAAAGGTTTGAAATTTAAACTATATAATGTCCGATTTGTTAGAAGCGCCCATAGTGTAATTGTTATCCCCTTACTTAATAGATATCAATAAAAAGGTTCGATTTTGTTTCTTCGTTAATAGCATATCAAACAAAGGAACCAAACCTTTTGTCGGTTATTTAAGTCAAGTTAAGACGAGGTGTGAGATTATGCAGAAAATTCCTAGAAGCAACATTCCACATAACAGTAGTTGTATGGCCACCTACTTCCTATCTCTAAAACCATCCAAATAAGAAGGATAAGACATGTTGGACACTGCTTAGGAAGTAAGAATGAACTCATAAGCGACGTTCTCCTATGAACCCACTTCCCGTGGACGTGCAAATGTTGGACGACCAACTAGTATCTATCTACAATAGCTCTGTGCAGACACAGGATGTGGTCTAGAGGACTAGTCAGACGCGATGGATGAGAGAGGCGAATGGCGAGAAAGAGTTAGGGAAATCTGTGCTAGCAGCACATGATGATGATGATGATGATGTAAAATAAATACTTTTTTTTTTCAACATTAGACTACAGATTTATACGTATACCTACGTACAATTCTTATGGCTTGTTTCAATTCAGTCTCTTGTCGTCCCGGACGGTGGCAGATTAAACCATGAGCTCTATTGATTGCTGTCCAGGGACCTCCGCCAGCCAAGGGATCCTCTTGAGAATAAATGAAATGTTATTTCTTTGGGGAATGCAGAATCAGAACATAAGTACTGCAAGCTTCTGCTTGGTTGGTTGGTTCGTTGGTTGGTTGGTTCTTATGACCTATCAACCATTGTTAGTTATTTTATGCCAAATCCTCTTTATACATATATATTAAATATATATGATTTGGTTTGGTTGGGTCTTACGGCATATCAACCACTGTAGGTTATTCAATGACAAATCCTATTTATATATATATATATATATATATATATATATATATATATATATCAAATATATAAGATTTGGTTTAGATGGGTTTTAAGGCATATCAACCATTGTAGGCTATTTAATGCCAAATTCTCTTTATACATACGAGGTGCATACGATACGTTTCCAGACTTTTTCGTATGGACACTTTTATTAATAGTACACACATGAAACTCAAGTCCCCATCGAAGTAATCTCCCCCGGCTGCAATGCACTTGTTGTACCGTTCCAACAATTTCTGGAAGGCCCCATGGAAGTCCACTTGTGTGAGCGTGTCAATGACCTTCGTCACAGCCTCTTTCATCTCCTCAATTCTCTCATAACGACAGCCTCTGAGCTGAGGGAATAACCAAAAGTCACAGGGACTATGGGAAGGGTGACGAACTGTCTTGATGCCCATCTTGGTCAAATAGTCTGTGACAAGAATAGAGTTGTAGACTGGTGTATTGTCCTGGTGGAAATGCCACTGACCCGATTTGAAGAGTGCTGGCCTCTTCCGACGAAATCTCTTCCTGAAATCCCTTAAAACCTCAACATAGTAACCCTAACTCTAACCCTTTAGCCAATCAACTGTGGTGTATTGACTTCCTTACTCATCCCACACCTCTCATCATCACTCACAGAATCCCTGGCTTCCTTGAATCTCTTATGCCACTCAAAAACTGATGCTCGATTCATGCAAGATGGTCCAAAAGCAGTCTGAAGCATTCCATACTTTTCTCTGGCATTTTTTCCAAGTTTGAAACAGAATCTTATTGCATATCGTTCTTCTAAAGTATCGTCACGTCCAGATTGCATTTTTGAAATTCACCAGCTGTGACAATCAGGCTTTAGTAGGGTGTATTCCAATTGCTGTTGTAGCTGTTCATTTGAATCTGAAATCATAGAAATTGCCAGTCATCTCATAAGATGTATAGCAATAAGATATTCAATTTTCAAGATTCTATGACAGTTTTTAATGCCCATGCGAAAAAAGGTCTGGAAACTAATCGTAAACACATTTTGTTGCTAAGATTTTAAAACGAACCTGAGCTCATTTTTTGCACAAATTGTTTCAAGTATTGCTATGTAACAGTAACAATTTAACAGCCATTCATTTAAATGGATGTACATAAGATTTGTGCGAGAATAATTTGTTGGTGATTTCATTTTTAACTGAGTTAGAATTAATTTGTTTGAACACAAGTATTGCTATTGTTTCTACACAGTTAATTGGTTCCAATTATTGCTATCTAACACTACAAATTCTATTCTTTAGTAATCATTTGTTTGCAGAGAGTGAAGTCGTTACAAGTTTTGCTATTTAACACAAATTATTTTATTTCAACACTATTCATTCATTTGCACACAGTTAATAGTTCCAAGCATTACTATGTAATACCAATAAATCAATTTAGGCACTCAGTTAAAGAGTTTCAAGTATTTCTATTTAATGCTAATTATTCTATTCAACATTGTAATTTACGAAGCTCTTTGCTTCGATGTGGCACAAGGCCGATTGAATGGGGCACCCAATGAGACTCGAACTCACTCTTGCAGGTTTGCTAGTCAAGCTTGCTAACCATTACACTACCCGAGGTGCCCTTATTCTATTCAACATTGCTCACTCGTTTGCACACAGTTAAATGATTCCAAGTATTGTTATGTATTACTAACAGTTCAAGTAAACATCAGTTATTTGTCTACACACTGTTAAATAGTCAAACAGTTCTATTTCTAACAATTCAATTTAGCATGTCATTTGTTTGTACACAATTTGACCCATTGATGGGTCCTTATCAGGTGCTACCACTCTGGGTCAGAGTGAACCTAAAAGCAATGGCAATGAAGGTATACTCCAGATTCCCCAGATTTCCAAGGCTGGAGCTGCACCATCAGATCGTTTAATGTCATATCCGAGACGCTCGTTGGTAGAGGGGGCGCTTACACCTCTACAGAAATGCAGTTGGTGTATTCTACAGCCCCATCCGACTAGGCTGCTAGCTTCGGTTATCTACACCATTGTAGAAGGCAACTTCCTAATTGTCTAACGTTCAAATAGCAGAACGGTTAACCATATGTTTAATAGTAACAGATACGACTGAAGAGAGAAGTTTGAATTTACACAGTAAGAAAAGAACGACTAAACGGACTTAGTCTCATGGCAGCTGAAAATGATGTTCTCAAGATCTTACTTATTACTTATGTTTCGGCGAAATGTGTTTTAAAAAATGACGCAAAGCACGTGTTTAGTTTAGGTTTAGTTTGGTTTGGTTTGGTTTTCTTGGTTTAATGGCATATAAGCCTTTGTATGTTATTTAATGCTAAAACTATCCTTACAGAACAACAGTATTGGTACTATTTAACCCTGAGCTGGGGCAGATAACGGGGTTTATATCTTATCCAAGGGTATTAGTCCAGAAGTAAATTTAACAGCGCGACTGGAGTTTGAACTTGCTTACTACGTTGTCACAGTCCAGCACGTTAGCCACTACACCATGGAAACTTTCCCCACCAAGCAGATGCTTAAAATTTAATCGGGGTTAACATTGTAAAAATAGATTTAATGTTTCTTTAAGTTTTTTTTATTCTTTCAAAAATACCAATACAGCCTCGCGATAACTGTAGCCCAGGGATCTAAAAAGTTCTAATTGGAGGCGTACTTAGCGTAACGGTTTTCATCGAAGCAAATGAAATGGGCGACTTGAGATCAAATCCTGGACGAGGTTGTCTACATTTCCCTTTGCGTTAATGATCTTGAAAAAGGCATGAATCCATCTGTTCTTCCCCAGCTATGTGCAAATTGTTGGGAAGACTGAGTTCTTTAGCCATGGTTAAACAACCAATCTCAAAGAAGGAAAAAAACTCTGAATTAATTTCCAACTATAGTTTAAATAGTACCACTAATGTACAGCGATGACTTTGACATGAAATAACCTGCGAAATTTGATATATCAAGAAATGAAGAAACTAAACCAAATCTTTATTCAAACTAGCTCCAATACTCTAAAAAATTGACCTTGTGTCACATCCTACTCGTTAAAAAGGAATTGGGTAAATATATACAAAATGCTTATACGATTCTAGTTTCAAGTATTACATTTTTCTGTTCACGTTTTCAAATCGTTGTTACAGAGGCAACGTATTCAAAATAACTCTTTTTCATACAGGAAAAATAGACTTTCCCCACATTTTTCGTCTTCCAATACGTCTAGAAAAATCCGGTTATGACTCACCCAACTTCTCCGAAGGAATGAAACTCAGAAAGAATTTCCTTCCCTTTACGCGAGATAAACAGGATAATGTAGGAAAAAAGCCACCGGAAACATCACAGAACTCAAGATAAATTTTTAATGTCGTGTTTAAAAATAGAAAATAGAAAATAGAAGCTTTAAATATTCGTATAAATGATCAACATATAAAACTTTAAAGATTTCGTCGCTAATTAAAAACAACTAAGGATTAAAGATCAATATAAGATTTTAAGGCTTTACTTACGAGTCAAGAATATATTTGGGGGACACGCGTAGGGTAATGGTTATTGATGTCGGGAGTGGACTCAGTGATCCGAGTTCAAATCCTAAACGAGACTTTGCCTTTCACATAGCTCTAATACCATTCGGAAAGGTATGAATTCGACTATTCCCTCTCCATCTATGATTAAATAGTAGGGCAGACTAATGCTCTTAAACCTTGGTATAGCAAACAGTCTTCGAGAAGGAAAATTGAGTTGAAACCAGTTATAGAATTGGAAAGGGGTGGGCTCCGATAGGCTATTCCAACACAAAACACACGACACGAGTAGTGTTCCCAAGACAATTTTGTGAAATAAAGTACTGGATGATTGAAAAGTTACTCTCTAATCATATGGAGTGACTTTTCAATAGCCCTATATATATATAGTACATACCAATGAATAGTTGGTTGGTTTGGTTTTAATGAATATCAACCATTCGAGGTTATTCAATGCCAAATTTTCCTTATATATATATATATATATATATATATATATATATATATATATGCTGTCATTCGCAGACAGACTATTTCATTGTATTACAACTCTTCAGTGTGGTTAGACTCGCGAGATGCTAAAAGCTGGGATCGAAACTCGGCTGACTTATACGCTAGCCGAAGATTCTACCACAGTCACGAGCAAACTCAGCGTAAGCGAAAAGCTTTAAACGCATATGTATCACTTTTTTGTGTGTATATACATAATAAAAATAGGAGGAAAGTTGGATAAATCAACTCAAATTTAAATGTGTGATATTTCGTTCGGCTTTATTTCATCTCGAACTTTTTCTTTGTCAGGAGAAGTTCGAGATGAAATAAAGCCGAACGAAATATCACACATCCAAATTTGAGTTTATTGTTTGATTCATCCAAATTTCCACATATTTCTATCATACTGTCAGATTCACTACAAATCTATCTTTTTAACACATATACATATATGTATACACACATATGTACACCAAAGTATACCTAAATATAGACACACACACACACACACACACACACACACACACACACACACACACACACAAATATATATATATATATATATATATATAGGACACATTAAAATCTAAGTTAATTGTTTGATTCATCCAACTTTCCACATATTTATATCACACTGTTAGATTCTCTACAAACTATCTTCAATATATATATATATATATATATATATATATATATATATATATATATATGAAGAAAAATTGATATCAAGGTTTGGATCTTGTAAGTCAAAAGCACAGAATTGAAGCAAATAATGGCTTTAGTACTGCATAACCTAATATATATATATATATATATATATATATATATATATATATATATATATATATATATATATTGAAGTAAATAATGGAGTGTAGTCCGACAATATGTGAAGAAAAATTGCTAACAAAGTTTGGATCTTCAATTCTGTTTTATTGCCTAACAAGATCCAAACCTTGTTATCAATTTTTCTTCACATATTGTCGGACGACACTCCATTATTTACTTCAATACTATATATATATATATATATATATATATATATATATATATATATATATATATTAGGTTATGCAATACTAAAGGCATCCTTATAGTAGAATAGCAATGATACTATTTAACTCATAACTGAGGGAATAAAGGGGTTCATACCTTTCCTGAGGGTATTAGTCCGAAAGTGAATGTAATAGCGGGATTGGGGTTCGAACTGACTTGGAGGAAGCAGTACTGCCATTTCACCACAGTGGCTACCCCTATAGGATTTGTAAACGAAATAGTTCGTAGGTAACATTATTTCTAAATGTTATAGGGCCCATTTAATGATTTCAAGCACTACAATATAACAACAATAATTCTATTCAACATTGTTCATTTGTTAGTTCACAGTTAGATGGGTTATAGTATTGCTATGTAATACTAACAATTCAATTTAACGTCAGTCATTTGTTTGCTCACTGTTAAAGGGTTTCAAGTATAGAAAATAATTAAACAGTTTTATTTGACTCATAGATGGGACTCTAACAGGTACTGCCACTCAGTGTCAGAGTAGACTAAGGAGTAATAGCAATAGCAATAAAATGACCCACATTGCTCAAGGCTTCAGGACTGAAGCCTCGCTATCAGATGGTTTAGTATCATATCCAGGACACTGGTTGACTAGAGAGAGAGGTCTTATTCCTCTGAAGAGATGCAGTCGACGTATTGTACAGCCCCAGGTGACATGGCTGATCATTTAATCAATTACCCTGTATACTATAAATTTGTAACCAGAAAATAAACAAAGGTAGGTACCCGGTTATTGGCATTAGATTGTTGTTTCCCTTAGAAGGTTGTAGTTGTGAATGTATCTATTTATTTATCCAGCCCCACCGCTACGGACAGGACGCTACACAGGTAAATTTTTAAACACCATAAACTTGACTTGAATTCAGAGTTTTCCTTCTCGTAGACTGGTTACTTACCGAGGCTAAAGAGCCCAGTCTGCCCAATTTATATTCACCCGGGAGGCGCTGTTAGTGTAACGGTTATAGTCATAGGAAATGAGCACAGCGACATGAGTGAAGCTCGTGGACGACGAGGCTGTTTACGATTCACTTTGTGGTAATGTTTTTGGGAAAGGCATGAATCCATTTATTCTCGCCTCCCCCTCAAGATAGGGATAAATAGTAAGTCAGCCTGGGTTTTTTAGTCTAGGTAAAGCAACCAGTCTAGGAAAAAGAATACGCTGAATTCAAACCAACTTTACTTCCCTTAATAACTGACCTTGTGTCACATCCTGCACATAGCAGAGTGGTTTGGTAAATAAATGCTTAACCAAAATTCTTCGCAACTGATAGGAGACTACACAAAGTCAATTATTTGCGGAATAAAGCAGTTTTGAATTAAGCATTTTCCTTCTCCTGGACTGGTTGCCCACCAAAGTTAAAGAGCCCAGTTTACCATACTTATATTTACGAAATTCCTCCACCACAGATAGGATGGGACACGTGGCCAATTTTATTAAGCTGGTTTGAATTCACCAAATACAAATAATTTTTATGTTGTTTTTAAAGATTGCTTTCATACGGTACTATCGAATACGAGTAACGTTTGAACAGATCTTTTTGACAAATAGAGTTGACCTTAATAGCTACTACCACTCCAGTTCAGAGTGGACCTAGGAGTAATGATGATACTTCCCAGATCTCCAGAACTGAAGCCTCACGACGAAGTGCATTTTTATGTCATATCCAGGACACCTCTTTCTTTTGAAGGAAGAGTTCTTAGTCCATTTGCAGATTACATTAACTGCTGTGGGGGCGTCTTCGAATACCACGGATAAGGTTTTGTTTGGTTTGGTTTCTTGTTTTAATGACATATCAACTTCCATGGGCTTTTTAATGCCAAAGCCATCCTTATAGAAAAACAATTGTGGTGCTGGATAAGAGGTTTCATGCCATTTCTAAGGGTATTAGATCGAAAGTGAAGTGACAGCATTACTGGAGTTCGAACTCACTTACTACCTTGTCACAGTCCAACACGTTAGCCACTACGCCATAATGAGTTCTCCAGAAAGAAAGAAAGAGAGAAAAGGAGATTGCCACTGTACTTTGTTTTATAAACTTATTATTAATAAATTTAGATATCTGAATTTGCTTCGCGCTTTTGATTTAATTTTGTTTATCAATCAGAACAGGCCGGGTACTTGCTATCTGTTACACAATCAATTTTTTTTCTGTATTGATACTAATAGAGCGGGTCATAGTGAGATCTTCAGTGGGTGACAGTTCAACAGGAACGTTAAATATTTGTACACAATTAATTACAACAGATGTGAATAGGGCGACGTAACCATTAAAATCGAAACAAATTAAGACCAAGGCATAAAACAGGTGTTCAAACGTGTTACAGTTATAAACACGAGGAATGTTGTACCTGAAGCCAAACTTATAGTCTTGCTTTTTCTTTCTTTCTTTCTTTCTTTCTTTCTCTCTCTCTCTCTCTCTCTCTCTCTCTCTCTCTCTTTGCTGACGTTAAATGAGATATTTAAATTATAGTTCTTTTTTTTTTCTCCTTTTCTCCATTTCTTTTCTTCTAGAGATTATAATTGGATGTTTGACAACATTTGGCAACCTGTAAGTCAGCTTGTCATGGTTGTCGTCGTTGTTGTCATTTAAGAAGAAAAATAGAAAGAAGAAAAAACTCCGTAGAGTTTAAACTGGTTGCTTACCAAGGTCAGTTTTTAAGCAGAGTAAAGCTGGTCCGAATTCAGGATTTTCCTTTTCCTAGACTGGTTCCTTACTTAGGCAAAAAAGCCAAGTTTACTTAATTAATTTTCCCGGCTCCTCCACCATAAACAAAATGCTACACAAAGCCATTTTTTATGGCAAAAGGATAATATAAGATATTTTTGTGGACAGTTATATGATATCAAATATTCCTATCTAATGCAAATGACCTTCTCATACTTGTATGGTTTCAACTATTCCTTTCTAATATCAACAATTATCTGGTTGCAAGTAGCTATTTCCATTTGATAATAGAAACTCTCTCGCACACAGTTACATAGTTTTAAGTAACTAATAACAATAATAATAATCCTTAGTAAACAATTATAACTTCAAGTAACTATTTCCATTTGGTAATAGAAAATCTTTTGCATAGTTATATGGTTTTAAATAACTAACAATGATAATAATCCTTAGTAAACAATATAACTTCAATGCAAATAATTTACAGTTATCTGATATCAGTAATTCCTTTCTTATTTATTAAGCTTTGTTTATTTTTGCATACAGGCCTCAGTTTCCTTACCAAACTTACTGTCTTTTATGACTCGCCCATCTTTAAAATGAACATGTTCACCTCTGTTCCACATGGTATATTGGTTAGCAAGCTAGTTTAGTAGAACACTGTTAGCGTGTTTTATTCTCATTGGGTGTTCCATACTTCTAACCTTATGCCACAACTAAGCAAAGCTTTGGGAATAACTTGGATGATCTTGCAAGAAACGGTGCTTCTAGAAGAAGAAAAGCTCTGAATTCAAACCTGTTAAACCTCATTTGAAAAATTGACCTTGTGAGGAAGAGTTGGTAAATATGCATATTCACACTTTTGTGTTGTCATTTCATAAGAGTTTTTTTATGCACAGTTGTAGGGTTTCAAGTATTCCAATCACATATTTACCTAACTCTCTCCGGTCATTTGTCCCTATCATTCATCGCTTCTCGCAGGTCTTCTAGATTACATCCTGTGTCCGTACGGAGCTGTTGTAAAGTCCATGTAAAGGAGTCCACAGGAGAACGTCGCTAATGTCTTGTCCGTCTTATTTGGATGGTTTTAGAGATGGGAGTGTCCATGTGATGCGTCCATAAGTAATTATTTCTGTTTAATGATAGAAACCTGCTTTCTCACACTTATATGGTTTGGTTTGTTTGTTTGTTTAATGGCATATCAACCTTTGTATGTCATTTAATGCCAAAGTTATTCTCCTAGAAGAACAGTAGTGGTACTATTTAACCCATAGCTGGGAGGATAAGGGGGTTCATATCTTTCCTAATGGTATTTGCCCGAAAGTGAACGTAATAGCGCGACTGAAATTCGAACTCGCTTTCAACGATTCCGCAGTCCATTGCTTTAACCATTACACCACGAGGACACCCCCTTACACTTATATGGTTTTAACTACTTAATAATAATCCCTAGTAAACAATTATAGTATCAAGTAACTATTCTTAATACCAATAATTTACAGTTATATGATGGCAAGTATTCTTATCTAATACAAATAATTTGCACTCAGTTGTACGTTTTTACGTATTTCTATCAAATACTAATAATTATACAGTTTCAAGTAATGGTTTCTATTTAATAATAGCCATTTGTTTACACACAGCTATATGGATTCAAGTAACTAATAATAATCCCTAGTAAACAATTATAGTATCAAGTAACTATTCTTAATACCAATAATTTACAGTTATATGATGGCAAGTATTCTTATCTAATACAAATAATTTGCACTCAGTTGTACGTTTTTACGTATTTCTATCAAATACTAATAATTATACAGTTTCAAGTAATGGTTTCTATTTAATAATAGCCATTTGTTTACACACAGCTATATGGATTCAAGTAACTAATAATAATCCCTAGTAAACAATTATAGCGTCTCGTAACAATTATAAATACAAATATTTTACAATAATATGGTATCAAGTATTAGTATTGAAGACGAATTATTTCATACTTTTCCTAGGATTAGCAATCCAAAAATGAACGTAAGAGTACCACTAGAATTCGATTTCGTTTATTACGTTATTGCTGTCCATCATGTTAGCCACTACGCCTTGGGGACTCCCTCGACCCAAAAATGGAACCCTAAGAAGTAATATCACTCAGGGACAGAGTTGACCTGGAAGTTATGACAATTAATGTGTACTCGACATTCCTCAGATCTCCAGAACAGTAGCCTCACCATCAGATACAGTTTAGTGTCATACCCAGAGTACCCTTTTGGGGTGGGTCTTAGCGTTTTTCGGTTTATTCTAAGCCCGACGACACAGTGGATAAGTTCAGAGAACGAATGAACAGAATTTCTTGATTGTTTAGTTTTCTTAATAGCCTAGCCTGTTTACCACAACCATTTTCGTTCCCAAATAATACCAGCATCGGAAAAATAAGATCTAAGAAAAAAATTCGGCTTCGGGTTACTCTTATTGAGCTTTTAACCAGGACTGTAAAGTTATCAACTAGAATTTCTTAAATCAACGTTAAATCAGAAAAATCTGTCAGGAAAAGCGTATTAACATTTTTATTCAAAAGATTTAGCTGATTAAAAAGCGGGGGAAAATATTTGAAGAAATTCTTTCGTTTCTAAAAATTTATTTTATAAACCATTTCCTTTTTTCTTTTCTTTTTTTCTTATCTTTCCTTAAAATGAATTCCTACTTTTTCCTCTTTCCATTCCAACAGTCGGAGCTTTACGCATTTACTCATATGCGTGGGAATGTACTTATTCTTAAAAACAACATCAACCAATACCATATTCGCTTTCGGACCTGTAAATACGTGCATGCGCAAACAGCGAAGTCACAGAAGTACGATACCAAGACAACCACAAATGCCAACAGCATAATCATACAAGCATTTAAACGCTCCCCACTCTTGAAAAATAAAAAAGCGGAAATTAATGAACGGAAAAGATTTCAATTTTAACCGGAAAATCTTGTTTTGTTTTGTTTTTGTTTTTTGTTTTTTTGTCTTTTTTTTTTCCTTTAGAAACTAAATTTAAATCAGTGACGTCTAAAAAAATTGCTTTTAAGTCAATAACTAAATGTTTATAAGTTGTAAAATTAAATATCAAAATCTTGAAAATTAAAAATAAGAAAAAAAAAACGATAATTTTGCGGGACTAAAGTTGAATGATAAATTCTGGCAAATCAATGAAGAAAGAATAATCATTGTTGTTATCATTGATGATAATATAATAATAATCAAGCGCGGAGGAAGACTGATTACAGCCACCAGAAACAATACTAACGACACGAGGACCAGCGGAACGACAATAACCAGAAAATAAAAGTGGGAAGAAAAACAACTCTATACATGTTTTAAGCAACAAGTGACATCTCACACAAGAAAACGTGGACGTAGCTAAGAAAGGGAAACCTTAACAAAGAAACTGAATCTCTTCTGATAACAGCACAAAACAACGCCATAAGGACTAACCATGTCAAAGCGAGAATTGATAAGACGCAACAATACAGCAGATGTAGGTTATGTGGTGAAAGAGACGAAACGATCAATCACATGATAAGCGAATGCAGCAAATTAGCACAGAAAGAGTATAAGACGAGGCACGACAGGGTGGGCAAGGTGATCCACTAGGAGTTGTGCAAGAAGTTGAAGTTTGACCATACGAACAAATGTTATATGCACAACCCAGAATCTGTCCGAGAGAATGAAGTTCTCTTTTTTTTTTTCTTTTTTTTTTTTGTTGATTATTATAAGATCTGGTCGTCTGGCAGAGATTTGGTGATCCGTTTGTATCTCAAAATTCCAGAGAAGTTTGTGCGTCTCATTTTCCAGGAAAGATTCTGGGTTGTGCTTATACGCTTTGTTCGTAAGGTCAAATTTCAATTTCTTGCACAATTCCCAGCGGATCATCTTTCCCACCCAATGGTGATACTCTTTTACGTTAATTTACAGCATTCACTGATTATGGGGTCGATCGTTTCGTCTCTATTGCCATATAACAGACATTTGCAATATTGTTGCGTCTTATCTATTTTTGACTTAACATAGTTGGTCCTTATGGCGTTATTTTATGCTGCTATTAGAAGAGACTCAGTTTTTCTCTTAAGGTTCCCTTTGTAGGCCATGTGTAAGTCTTCTTGTATGATGTGTCGTTTTTTTGTCTCTTTAAATATCTATACAGTTGTTTTTCGTTATTATCATTATTATTGTTGTTTGTTTATTTGTTTGTTCGAGAATCCTCGAGCGTCTTTCCTTTTTTTATCTTCTCATGTCAACCTTTAAAAAATCTTAGCACTAATTATATACACTATAAGTAGTTCGCAAAAATGACCTCTTAAATTCTTTTTGTAATATTTTTTCTGAAATCATTTAATTTGATTCTAAAATTTTCCGCACTATTGCTGTTTTCTTTTTATCTTATTAGATAATTCATCCCAAAAATGTATTATTCAATTAAAAAAAACAATCTATTTGATTAGCTGACTTAGTTTTTGAAATCTCTTTGGACGGTAAATTTCGAGTTCATGGAGAAATATCGAAAAAATGTCTATTATAATCAGAAATTTTATTATTTTGAAAGTTTCTATTAGATCACCTCTCATTCTTCTTTCTAGCAAAGTAGTCAGTAAAATTGGCGACCGTAGTCGAAGGTCACTAGAAGGCTCCCTTTTCAATTGCTACTACACCGAAGTGTAGGAGAGGGCGCTACTCCATTCCCAGGATTGCTCCAATTTACCCTTGATACGTAACTTATATTGCTGAATATTAAGCAAGGGGGCATCAAGTGCCATTTATTTGGTATGACACGACCTTTATCCTTGATACGTACTTTATATTGCTAAGTGTTAAGCAAGGGAGCATCAAGTACCATTTATTTGGTATGACGCGACCTGGGATTGAACCCAGGTCTCCGGGACCATTGGCGAACACTCTACCCTCTAGATCAATGAACCGGTTCTATAATCTCTCTATATAACTGTAATCTTTTAGTCTTTTTATCATTTCCGTCACTCTTCGTTGTATTTTCTCCAATCTCAATATTACATTCCAATTTCATTATTTTGACACTCGAGCCCGTACAACATTCGATACGAGGTCTGATTAGGCTTTTTTTAAATGTATTTTTAAAACAATAGCTGTCTCCCTTAAAATAAAATTTCTAACCATTTACCCCTTTACTCCATTTGCCTTTGATGCAATAGAGAAAATATGATCATATTTACTAACCCCTCCGCTCGGGCAGGATATGACACAAAGTCAATTTTTAAGCGGAGTTTAACAGGTTTGAATTCAGAGTTTTCCTTCTCCTAGACTAGTTGCCTCACCCAGGCTGAAGAACCTAGTCTGCCCTACTATTTACCCATAGCTGGAGGGAGAATATTTGGATTCATACCTTTCCCAAGGGTATTAGTGCTATGTGAAATGCAATCAGTCTGCTCCAGGATTTGAACTCGTGTCGCCGTGTCCACATCCTGCGACGATAACCATTACACCACGTGCACCTATGGTTGTCAGTTTTAAATGCTTAATCAAAACCAACTCCTAAATCGCATTCCTAATTTTCTGATTTCCCTGCTGCTTGATACATATTCAAATTTAATGTATTATCGGTTTGGTTTCATTGTTTTAATGGCATATCAACCTTTGTAGGTTATTTAATGCCAAAGCTATTCTCCTAGAATAACAGTAGTGGTATTATTTAACCCATAGCTGGGAGGATAAGGGGGTTCGTACTTTTCCTACGTGATAATACTAGTGTGAACGTAATAGTGCGACTGGAGTACGAACTCGCTTACTACGATTCCGCAGTCCATCGCTTTAACCATTACACCACGAGAATGTATTATCATTATACTTCTTACGAGCTTTTCACTCTTGTTTTAACTGGTTCCTTTTCCCTGAAGTCAAATGACAGCAAGTCTCCTCAGCTCTCTAAGACTCTTTCTCTGATTTACAGTTTCCACCGTCTCTTTTTTTGGGTTCTTGGGCACTTTTTAAGGGCTCCAATCACGAATGGCATCACTGTCACATTCATGTTCTTGCACAATCCTGTATTTCACCAAAAACTGGTGTTAAAAAAGTATTAAGACTGTCTTCATATTTCTTTTATTTACGCTAAAATACGCAAAATGCAAACAAGGTAATTGCTTTAAGCTTTATTCAATATAACTTGGCTGAAGTCCAGTTGAGGTGGAGATTGTTTAGTATTAATGGTGACCTGATCCAGAGGGGATATAATTATGTTTGACTTCACTACAGACGCTGAATCATCGAGACGTCTAGACTTCATCTCTTTAGTCACAAAATTTTATGTTTCAATGAAGGTGTATACACAGCCGAGAAACTTATATATAAGTTTCTCAGTTGAGTACACAGCTTCATTTAAACATAAAATGTTGTAACTTCAGTATTGGAACTGATTCCAACTCGTATATATATATATATATATATATATATGGACTGCCACTTCTCGATTTTTTAAGAATACCCTTGGGAGCACATGTGACTCCTCAGGCAGAGTATATCCTTGCAAGCCTTATATCCTATTTGGCAAATGAGTTGGCTGTTTTTTCTGTTGACATTGTCCCTGTGTACTTTCATTTGGCTTCTCAAACCTGCTGCAGACCAACATATATTGTCACAGAATTGACCCAAGTTTCCTGAAGGTTGCTGCTGAAAGATTTTTGCAAAACGTGTTCTTGAGTTAACTGTCATGAGGTTATTTATGACTTGCAAGTTCGGCTTTGAACAAAAAGGCCCTGTTACAGATGTTACAAACAGGTTTGGTTTCATTTTTTTAATGACATATTAACCTTCGTGAGTTTTTTAATGCCAAAGCCATACTTGTGGTAGAACAAGTAACAATCTTAGTCATAGATGTAATGATAAGAGGGTTCAAATCTTTCCTAAGAGTATTAGTCCGAAAGTGAACGTAATAGTGCGACTGGAGTTCGAACTCGCTTATTCCGATGTCAAAATCCAGCATTTTAGCCATTATGCCAAAGGAATTTGCCCCTGCGAACATGTGCAGGCTGCAAATTGTCAGAGATAGAGTCCTGGTTCCGCAATGAGTATTGGATTCTCTGTGCTCCAAACACTTTACAGCTTTCGCAGATCACTTTCTTCATATTGATCGATATACAGTCGTCTACAACCAATCTCCAATGTCTATATTGTCTTAGACAAAATCTTTAAAATGTTTCCTTAGCTTTATGTCATGGACGTCTACCATGTTGCAATTATCCATAGAACAGCTACTTGGGTAGCCTAACGTCCATCATCCTACTATGGTGCATAGCCTATATATATATATATATATATAGTTAAAAAAAACAAAACAATCTTCTGCTGTCTGAACGTCGGAGTGTTTAATCTTCATGAAACTTTTGACAAGTCATTTGATTTCATTTGAGTACTTTTTAAAAACTTAACATTGTAAATTTTATACCGGCTTTATTTCGATTTTGAAGCATAGAAATTAATAGACAGATTTACTTAACATATTCTCATTATATATATATATATATATATATATATATATATATAATTGGAAAAACTCAACCAACCGTCATTTGGCTATTCTGAATTTACTTCAGATGGCCATTCCATAAGAGAAACAAGCTTCTTCAGGTAGCCATCACACAATGGAGAGAAAATAGTTTTTTTTTAATCATAAAGATATTCTTTCAATGGATTCTTACTCGTTTAAAAACAAAAAGTAAATAAAGAGGGAAAGGGCCAAAAAATGGGCTATATACATAGACATGTATATATATATATATGTGTGTGTGTGTGTGTGTGTGTGTGTGTGTGTGTGTGTGTGTGTGTGTGTGTTGTTAGTCATGTGACAATAGGGTGGGAAAAAACCCGCTCTGACTCATGCCTTTATATTAAAGCAAAGGGAACAGCTGAAATACACATGTGGCACAATAATTACAGTAAAGCATATCGTTCTGGAATGCACAAAGTTAGACCCTATAAAAAAGACATATTTTAAGGCCAAAAACTAACAGAACTCTTTTAACGAAAAGCCAGCGAAATTATAGACTTTTAAAGGAAAACGCGACTATGTAATAAATTATTAAAATGTATACAAAATGCAAAAATAAAAATCCTAATTCAGCATAAAATATCATAAGAAAGGTTGACATACCGTAAAAAGCAACAACAAACTACAAACAGAATATACTTTTGCTATTGGGAATAATCTCAGGTTTTATTCATTCTGATTATCCGTATTTTGCCTGTAATTTCACTTTATCTTTGTTTTGCACGTTACTTTGTTAAGGTGGGTAATCAGGTTTTTTTAAATCCATACTTCCGTTGCCTCCAATAACTCTCTTAAATTTTGGTGATGAGTAAACAAAATTAAGTTGACGGGAGACAGATACCCACTCTATGAAACAGACCCTCAAGCTTTCGTCACATCTTTTTTTTTATTTCATTTGCTTTTCATCAAACTGTTTAGATCATCTGTCTCCAATCGAAGGAACAGGATGATTTGTAAATAAATTCGAAATCACATCTCTCTGCCTCAACCACAGGTCCATCAATTGAGCTATGATAGTCGCTATTTTTACATATCAAGTTCTCACATCAAATGTATATATTTATCCACTCCCTCCGTCATAGGCAGGATGTGATATAAACAGTTTTTAAACAGAGTACAACTGGTTTGAATTCAGGGTTCTCATTCTCCAAGAATGGTTGCCATACCAAATTTCAGCCTGCCTTGCTGTTTACTCATAGATAGAAGTAGAAGAATTTATATATTTCTCAAGAGCTATGTGAAATACAAACAGCCTCGTCCAGGTTTTGAACTCGGGTCGTCGGGTCCCTTTCCATTTCACACACTAAATAAAACAACTATTAAGTTTGGTTTGGTTTCTTTGTTTAATGACATATCAACCTTCGTGGGTTATTTAATGCCAAAGCCCTTCTTCGAAAAGAACAGTTGTGGTGCTATTTAACCCATAGCTGGGAGGATAAGGGGGTTCATACATTTTCCAAGGGTATTTGTCCGAAAGTGAACGTAATAGCGCGACTGGAGTTCGAACTCGCTTACTCCGATTCCGCTGTCCATCGCTTTAACCATTACACCACGAGGACATCCCCCCCATCTATTAAGGAACAGAGTTAGTATATCTTATACCCAAAGCCACCCTAAGGAAAACCAGTTGGTCACATGACTAATTAAGGTCAAGGATTTTTAAAAAGAGTATTACAAAGACACATGAAAATAAATCTCCAAACTACCACAGATTAAGATGTTTAGTAACATTGAGCTTTACCTCCATGCGAAAAGGTTAGCAAAATCCCAAATAAAAGGTAAGGATGTAATAAAAGTTTATTACAAATAAACGAGAAAGGAAAAAATCCTTAGAAAAGATAAGACATTTATCAATCTTGAACTTAAAAACGTCCAGTGTTGAAGCTGGGAGGAAAATATTGACGAAAGAATTTAATCCACAGTGCAAAAGTTCAAGGAATATGTGTCTGGTGTTAGGAAAATTCAGAAAACTGCAGCTGCGGCTGCGGCTGTCTAGATATAGCCAAGCAAGTTCTCTGTGAAAACTCTTGAACGGAGTTGAACCAGTGGATGCTGCTCATCTGAACATCTTCCATAAAAGTAACGATATAAAAGAGACTAATGGCTACATTCGGACGATGAGAAAGTGGCAGAAGTAACGAGTGGTGATTCTAACTCACAAGTCTACGCAATCGGTCCTACACCCGATCCAGAATAGACAAAATAAGCTGATAGGTGCCTACTCATATCCTAGAGATAATCTGGCTTTTATATAGGTATAAAAAAGCAATGAATGTTAGATACATTTAGGAGCGATAGAATTGCCCAACCATTTTTTTGCTGCGCCCTTTGAAGTTGATGAAATATCGGTGGGACTTTTCATATCAGTAGTAAATTGGAGACTTAAGAGTTTGTTAAAGCATTCAAATTCCATCCATAGGTATAACAAATGGATCAAGAAATTGGTTTGGTTTAGTTTGGTCTGGATTTATGGCATATCAACCATTGTTGGTTATTTAAAACCAAATCCGATATATATATATATATATATATATATATATATATATATATATATGTATTAAATATGTATATGATTAGTAAACATTTTGTTGATAATATTCTTAAACGAACCTGATATCTTTTGCACACAGTTAAATGGTTTCAAGTATTGCTATATAACAGTGACAATTTAACATCAGTGATTAGTTTGCACACAGTTTTTTCTATTTGACCAATAGATAGGACCCTATCAGGTGCTACTGCTCTAGGTTCGAGTGGACCTAAGGGCAATAGCAATGAAGTGGAACTCCATATCCCCAAATCTCCAAGGCTGGAGCCCCACCATCAGATGGTTTAATGTCATATCCCAGGCCTCTTCCGGCGGAATCTCTTCATGAACTCCCTTAAAACCTCAACATAGTAACCCTAACCCTTTGGCCAATCAACTCTGGTGTATTGACTTGCTTACTTCTCCCACACCTCTTATCATCCCTCACAGACTATCTGCCTTCCTTGAATCAAAATTTATGCTCCATTCTTGCAAGATGGTCCAAAAGCAGTCTGAAGTATTCCGTACGTTTTTTGTGATATTTTTTCCGAGTTTAAAACAGAATTTTATTGCATATCGTTCTCTTAAAGTATCCTCACGTCCAGATAGCATTTTTGAACTTCACCAGCTGTGACAATCAGGCTTTAGTAGGGTGTATTCCAATTGCTGCTGTCTGAGACAATCAGGCATTAGTAGGGTGAATTCCAATTACTGCTGTCTGTGACAATCAGGCTTTAGTAGGGTGTATTCCAATTGCTGCTGTAGCTGTTCATTTGAACCTGAAACCCTGAAAATTGTTCAGTCATCCCATAAGATGTATAACAATAACAATGAAGTTTCAAGAGTCTACGACAATTCTAAATGCCTATACAAAAAAGTCTGGAAATTTATTGAATGCATCACGTACTTAGAAATAAATCAAATTTTGGCATTGAATAACCCGTGATGAGTTGATATACAAACCAAACAAAAACAAATATTTTCAAAATTAGTCAAATTTCGGCATTACATAACCCATAAGGAGTTGGTTTTGTTTGGTTTTATGGCACATCGACCATTGTAGATTATTTAATACCAAATCCTCTTTATACTTATATATTAAATACATTTGATTTGTAAACACATTTTGTTCATATTTTTAAATGAGCCTGAGCTCATTGTATTGTATACAATTAAATGGTTTCCATTATTTCTATCTAACACGAATAATTTTATTTACAATTAATAGTTTGTTAACACGCCGTTAAATGGTTTCAGTTGTTGCTATCTAACACCGATAATTCAATTCAACATTAATCATTTATTTGCTGACATTGATATAGTTACAAGTAAAAGTAAGGTTGGCGACCATAGTCGAGGGTGATCCGAAGGCTCCCTTTTCAATAGCTACTATACCGAGGTGTAGGGTAGGGTGCTATTCCATTCCCAGGATTGCTCCACCTTATCCTTGATCCTCACCTTATAGGGCTGAGTACAAAAATCCTATTTAATACTTATTCTAATCAACACCATTCATTTTCACTAAGTCAGATTGTTCCAAGTATTGCTATATAAAACCAATAATTCAATTTAGGCACACAGTTAAAGAGTTTCAAGTTTTCCTATTTAGCACAGATAATTCTCTTCAACATTACTCATTCGTCTGCACACAGTTGAATCGTTCCAAGTATTGCTATATATCACTAATAATTCAATTAAACATCTCTCATATGTTTGCACACCGTTAAGTGGTCAAACAGTTCTATTTCCATCTGTTCAATTTCGCATCAATCTTTTTTTCTTTTTTTTTTTTTTGCACACAGTTTAAATGTCAAACAGTTCTATTTGACCTATTGATAGAATCCCCCAAAGTTCTAGAACTAAAGCTTTACCATCAGGTTGTTTTGTGTCTTTTCCAAGACACTCATTGGGGAAGAAGGTTACCTCTCAGCCGAGACGCAGTTGGTGTATAATGAAGCACCAGCTGACAGGGTTGTTGAAGAGTTGATATGCCACTGAATAAATAAACCAGCTCAAGTCTAACAGACCCCTTATATAAACTTTTACACCGACCAGTAATTCTCTACTCTATTAAGGTGTTGTAGATGCTTAAATAGTTGATAAAAGTTTCTTCTAGATTCAATCCTCTGCTCTACCATTGAGCCAAATAAAAGAAAAGCTAGCAAAGGCGTTTAATACGTTGGTGCAACTAAAACATTTAGTATCCTTTGCGGATAATGACATTTTACAGTACTCACTTTCCGACCAAAACGGACGCGTTTGGTTATTACAATGTCCGAATGGGAATTACTGCCTCAGAGCAACATCCTTTTATTTATGAAATAGGAGAATGGGAACTATTTCCGAAATACTTTGCAAGTATTTTAAACAAATATCCTGAAAGGAAATTGTTTGCCAACTTCAAAACTGGCCTGATAAATAGGAGTCATGAACTTTTAAAAAGTTTTCTCCATTTTTATACGTTGATCTATTTAAGGAAGGCGAGTGTATCGTAATAGTTTTCGGCTCAGAAAGTGAAATCAGTGATCCAAGTTGAGTTTCAAGCGGGTCCATTTGTGTTCACTTCTGACTGACGCCCTTTAGAAACCTAAGTATTGAACTTTCTTCGAACAATTTAATTTTTTATTCGTTTTTAAGCTTCTTCTGTTTTCCGAGGCGGAGAGAGTTCACCGGGCGTGATGACTAACGTAGTGGACTACCACATCGTAATCAGCGTGTTCAGGAGGTGCCCGTGGTGTAATGGTTATCGTCGTAGGAAATGGACACGGCGATACGAATTCAAATCCTGGACGACACTGATTGCATTTCACATAGCACTAATACCCTTGGGAAAGGTATGAATCCAATCATTCTATGGGTAAATAGTAGCTATGGGTAAATAGTAGGACAGACTAGGTTTTTCAGCTTTGGTGAGGTAACTAGTCTAGGAGAAAGAAAACTCTGAATTCAAACCTGTTAAACTCTGCTTAAAAATTGACCTTGTTTCATATCCTACCCGTGCGGAGGGGTTGGTAAATAGGGTAATCAGCGTGTTCGACCTCCAGCCGCGCTATTATGTCCACTCTTGGGAAAGGTATGAAGCCACTTGTTCTCCTAGCTATGGGTGGAATAGTATTACTTTCGATCTTCGACAAGGATGGCTTTGGCATCAAATAACCCACGAAGGTTAATATTCCATCAAAACAAGGAAACCGGTTTTAAAAGAAGAAAAAGCATTTACGTATTTTTGTAGAAAAAGACTATTAAAGTAATTTGAAGAAAATAAAATGCTGGAAGAAATTATAATTAATGAAAAAAAATGTTTTCATGAAAAACGCGTTTTTCTTCCTAAGCAAAACGAGTAAAGAAAATAATTTTCATTTTAATTTTGATTTACGTATAAAATTGTACGAGGAAGAAATGTAAAAAATGTGAGGTCATACCTACTAGTAATGGTCAACTGAACTAATTATCAAATCATTGTATCACGTGAAGTATGGGGTATAAGAGGTTTGGGTGTGTTGGGAAAGCTTATGAAGTTGGTCACTTACTTTTTCTTTTTATCCCCATTCATTTTATTATCTTCTTTTGTCGGTTGTTCAGGCTGAAAAGAAATGAATGATGGAAAAAAGACTGGGATACTTTCAAACTCAACTTTTATTCTATGGTTTGCAACTATTTTGTGGAGAAGAATGTTTTTCGCGAACAAGTAAAATAGCCGTCCTTACGGTTGAGGTGTTTATAGGAATCTAAGAAGGAGTTTCTTTTTGGCGCCTGAAAGCCTATATTTTCAGGCATGCGTTGATTGTCCTGCCTGTCAGAGGCCTCCGGGGAAGTTGTTATTTTTTTCTATATATTTTTTATTATTTTGTGTTTATTTTATCTTTATTTTATTTTTAATGTTATTGAGTTTTTATTTATTATTCGATCCCCACAGACGCACCCAAATGATTTACTAAGCATAGCTAAGTTGGGCTTAAGACCAGAGATATGAAGCACACGGTGAGAACCGAACTCACTAATTGTCTGCCATCTATTACACAACACAAGGTGTCCTGGAATCCTTGAGCAATGTAGTCTACCTAAGAGAAAATTACACTGACAAGAAAAAAGTCATGTAGTCTGGGACTAAACCCATTTCACTTTCATGTGAATTAGGACACTGGTTAACAATTCAATGATTTAAAAAAAAATTAACAAAGTGAAGGCGGATGATTTTTCGGTTGGTTGGTTGGTTGGGTTTTATGGCATATCACCCTTTGTAGGTTATTTAACGCCAAATTCATTTTTATGAAAATAGTCCTATTTCAAACTAATCAGTTTAGGATAAGTACGCAATTTAAATGTAAGTACAGTTTAATTATGAAAAACAATTCTATTTCAAGTTATTCAGTTAGGTCAAGCAGTTCTAATTCAGCAAGTTCAGTTTAGTATAAGTTCAGATTTTCTTTACGCACAGTTAAATGTCAAAACAGTTCTATATTAATCAAATCAGTTGCGTTTAAGTACAGTTTCAATGTCAAAAAACAGTTCCATTTCAAATATTTCAGTTTAGCATAAGCACGCAATTTAAATGTAAGCACGGTTTAATTGTCATAAACATTTCTTTTTCAAGCTATTCAGTTTAATCAAACAATTCAGTTTAGCCTAAGTACGCCGTTAGTTCTATTTAACTCATAGATAGGGCCCTATCAGGTGCTACCACTCCGGGCCAGAGTAGACCTGGGAGCAATGACAATGAAGAGGAACTCTACATTCCTCAAAACCCCTAGTATCATTGGAACCTCACCATCAGATTATTTAGTGTCATAATAGGACACTCATTGGGTGGTGGGGTCTTACCCCTCTGCAGAGGTGCAGTCGGTATATTCTACAGCCCCAGCCGACTGATCAAGTGACAACCTCGTCTTCCCTACCTCAAAGTCTCTTCAATAAAACTAATTACTATTATTACAGGAAAGAGATTGCAAGATTTTTTTTTAAAACTACTTAGGAAGGAATCAAACTGTTTTTATCATCAACTGTTATCACAATCAGCTTGTATTTGTTCGTTCTTTGAGGAATTACTAGAAATCTCGCTTCGTTTTTGTTATCGGCAAACGAAAAAAAAAAAAATGTAGATATTCAGCCTCTCTACGTGGGGAAGCAGCAGTTTCTCAGACGTTTTTATGCAAGCTTTCTGTCTTTGATTGTCACACACCAACAATCACAAGGTTCAGTAAGTGGGGACTGCTTCTTCATCCCCAACCACCGCCGGGCAAAATACACCGTAGGATACTCACCGAAGAAAAAAAGTTGTAGATTAGATTATTCAAAAATACTAAACCCCTAAAAACGGATATTCGCTACAGTGCTCATTGAAATTAAAACAGGACTGATGCATTGTCTTTATTGGGAATCCTTTTGAGATGAGGCTTCTTAATCTAAGGATTAATTTTTTTTTTTTTTTTGTAGTGCGATAGACAACAACTATGGAAGGCAGTAATTACTGGGGATACGGTTACAAGACTCAGCATTCCTATCCGAGGTCACGGTTAATCACCTGAAGGAGGCCAGAGGTGAAATTTGGCCGAAACGTAGCGAGAAAAACAACAAAAAAAAACTACCAACATGAGGACAAAAGTCCGCAAAAGAAATAAAAAAAATTTAATTCTCAGGACAGATACACGGAACCACTTTGACTGCCTGTTACAGAGGGTTACTGAATGTAAACTAATTATCAACCCCTGGTAAAAATAAATGAACTCACCACTCTTGAAAAAACCTTTCATTATAATAATCATTTAAAAAAATTGAATCAAAGATCCGAGTTCAAATCCTGGCCGAAGCTGTTTGCATTTCACTTTGCTCTAATATTCTTTGAAAAAGCACGAATCAATCTGGTCTACATCCAGTACAATGAACGACAGCCTGTTTAGAAGAAGGAAAACTGAATTCAAATCAGCTTTACTCCTCTCAACACACACACACACACACACACACACACACACACACACACACATATATATATATATATATATATATATATATATATATATATATATATATATATATATACTGTATAGCGATATATTATATATAAGAAATATTTCTATTTACCACTTTTGTTTCTCTCATTATATATATATGCATCTTTTCACAAACACACACGCATATATATATATATATATATACATATCCGTGTGTGTGTGTGTGTGTGTGTGTGTGTGTGTGTGTGTGTGTGTGTGTGTGTGTGTGTGTGTTTCGTTGTATCAGGACTCATCAGTATGGCTAGACACGCGAGATCCTACCCCATTCATTCGGCTTTGTGCCACATCGAAGCAAAACACTTCGCCAATTACTTCATATATATATATATATATATATATATATATATATATATATATGAAGTAATTATATTATATATATATATACATATATATATATATGTATATGAAGTAATCTTATTATATTATATTATATTATATTATATATATATATATATATATGAAGTAATTAACGATGTATTTTGCTTCAATGTGGCACAAGGCCGAATGAATGAGGCACCCGATGAGACTCAAACTCACTCGGGAATATTTACTTATCAAGCTTGCTGACTATTACACCATCTGAGGTGCTACATATATATATATATATATATATATATATATATATATATATATAACGAGGGTCATTCAATAAATAAGATGAAATTTGCCTCAATAGTTAGCGTGAGAAAGATTATTTACAGTTGTGCCTTTTTTAAGGATGAGTCCTTTCATATCAGTTAAAATATAAACTGAGTACAAATATAATTGGCTGCCAATATTTGTCGCTGCCACCCACCAGATAGGACTTGACACAAGGTCAATGACCCGAAGGTCAATTAAAGTGGGGATTAGGAAAGGGGGGGTCGGGTATGAGCCGTTGATTTTAACGGCATGGAAACCCACGTAGTGTTATTTTATTAGTAAATATTATAATACAAATAATTTTAAAGAGAGCTATTTGACCCATATATGGCACCCTAACTGGTACTACTAATCCATGTCAGAGTAAACCTGAATAATAGGAATGAAAGGGTACTCCAAATTCCCCAGATCTCCTGATCTGGAGTCTCAACATCAGATGCAGTTTAGTGTCATAATCAGGACACCTCTTTTAAAGAATCTCTCACCTCCCTGCCGGCGATACAGCGTATTCTAACCACTGCTAACAGAACGAGCTCAAATCTAAGATAAAAACAATTTTATTTTGGAGCCAAAGTTTCTGACTTCGTGAAAAGTACCTCAAATTAATCAAAGTTATTTATTTTAATCAATAATACAGATTTTTTTTTTCAACATCAGGGAAGAAAAACAAATTATAGAATCGTTAAATCACAAAAAAATGGAGTCACCAACAAAAAAAAAAAATGCATTTGTTGTGATGTTTAAAGTTAGCATTACTGAGTCACTAATCAAGCGATATTTGACAAACGTCCCGCCAGACGGACAAGTGTGGCACAAAGCCTTTTTTAGTAGGATCCAGGCGCAGAGCCGTGGCCCAGACGCGCCCATCAGCTCCAAAAATACCCTTGTGAAAGGTATGAATCCAATTATTCTCCCTCCAGCTATGGGTAAATAGTAGGGCAGACTGGGTTCTTCAGCCTTGGTAAGGCAACTAGTCTAGGAGAAGGAAAACTCTGAATTCAAACCTGTTAAACTCCGCTTAAAATTGACCTTGTGTCATATCCTGCCCGAGCGGAGGGGTTGGTAAATATGGTCAGCTCCAAAAAGGCATATATATATATATATATGTAAAATACAGCTTGGCTCACAATATGAGACAAGGTAAAAATTCTCACTGTGCCGTAAAAAAAGTGATGCGCCGGAAGAGATTGACCTATGAACTGCATGATAGTTATTTCCGCTCGATGATGATCACACCTGCCATTCCGAAGATAGCGGATTCGACACATAATCGAAAGAAATCGCGCAGGTGTGCTCGGCTGATAATATGGGACAAGGTGAAGGTCCCACTTCAATGATGCACCGGAAGAGAGTAACCTGTGAACTGCATGACAGTTATTTCCGCTCGACGACGATCACACAGGCCATTCCAAATGAGCGGAAGTAGCACATCCCAATCGCCTGAGATCGGAAAAATTGCAGGGGCGTAGAGGCGTGTCTTTATCTCTGATTGGGAGTTTGAAGGTAATATAAGGCCGACGAATTGAACAGAAGAAGACAGAGAAAAAAGGATCCCGTTGTTCACGAAATCTCTCTCGTCGTCACGCTGTGTGCGTTGTCTCGGCCATCGTCTCCTGACATCGAAAAGTTCAAGCCTCACCGACGAACGATCCTAATTCCTCTCCTGACTGCTCCTACTTCACACAAGCGTCCGTCGAGAAAATAAATATATATTGTTATATACAAATTCCGTGTTGTCGTTTGTTTGACCATAGGGCGGAACGTAACATATATATGCCATATTTGTCAAATATCGCTTGATTAGTGACTCAGTAAAGCTAACTTTAAACATCGCAACAAATGGAGGGAGAATAATTCGATTCATACCTTTCCCAAGGGTATTAGTGCTATGTGAAATGCAATAAGCCTGGTCCAGGATTTGAACTCCTGTCGCCGTGTCCATTTCTTACAAAGATAACCATTACACCACGGGCATATATATACAATAGTGAGAAGATTATGCAAAATACATGAAACTTTAGTAACAGACTTGAAGTGTCCTAAATTCTAATATTTTTAGGTTTATAACTGGTCGACTATTAAAGCATTGAGCACTCTTTTTATGCATCTTTTCACACACACACACACACATATATATATATATATATATATATATATGCGCGCGCGCGTGTGTGTTTCGTTATATCAGAACTCATCAGTGTAGATAGACACGCGAGATCCTGCAAGCTGGGATCGAAACCTAGCTGATTTTACACCAGTCGGATATATGTATATTTATAAATATATATATAAAGACTTGAAACCATTTAACTATGTGCAAAGTCAACTAGTTTTCGATCCCAGCTTGAGGTATCTCGCGTGTCTAGCCACACAGATGAGTTTTGATACAACGAAACAGTTTGTAGATGACCATATATATATATATAGAGAGAGAGAGAAAGAGAGAGAGAGAGAGCGAGTGAGCAATACTTGAAACTCTTTAACTGTCTGTCTGAATTGGATTATTTGTATTACCTTGCAATACTTGAAACCATTTGACTGTCTGCAAATAAATTATTAGTGTTGAATATAATAGTAAAAGTAGAGTTGGCGGCTGTAGTCGAGGGTGACCCAAAAGCTCCTTTTTCGATAGCTACTACACCGAGGAGTAGGGGAGGGTGCTACTCCTTTCCCAGGATTGCTCCACTTTAACCTTGATACATACCTTATATTGCTGAGTGTTAAGCAAGGAGGTATCAAGTACCATTTTTAAGTCTTTGGTATGACGCGACCTGGGATTGAACCCCAGTGTCTCGGACCATTGGCGAACACTCTACCTTCTAGGCCAATGAGCCGGTTTGAATAGAATACTTACTGTTAAATAGCAATGTTACATGATTAAGGTAATAATTTTTATACTAATCATTTTTCGTTAATTATATTTTATTATTTAGTTTGATAAGGCTTTGAACAAGTCGAGTCTCTTAGTCCAGCTGCATGGTTAGATGATGCAGTCTTACGTCCGTGCGTAAAAGATATGTCAATCTTCACTTGTCATAATAAACCCTCAGACAGGAAATGGGGCTGGAGTGTGGATGATGTCAGTCCCAGAAGAGATGCTCCTGAGAATTTGAGGATTTTGAAAAAGACGGTTGGTTGAATTTTCTGTCGTTGAAATGTGTTGTTGAGTTTTTCGGATCTTGACCGGCAGAAATGAATTGAGATTTTAAACATCACAAGATGTACCGCACGTTGGGGGTGGGTCAGCATAGTGTGGTTAGCATAGGATTTATTTTTTTCATCTAGCCTTAATTATCGGTTCCCATATTGTATTCAACTCTATACTTGGTCTACTCAGCAGGTCATTGTAGCCCAACATATGTGCTGATTCCTTAAGGCGTCTAATCCTCCAGTGTTCAGCACTATCAATTATTTCAACTTTATCCCATAAGGGCAGATGAGGAGACTAGCTGTTACATAGATTCCAGTGAAAGACCATTCGCTAGCATTGTTGTGGAAAAACTTGCATAAAGTAATGATAATAATAATTCATGTACTTATAAAGTAAAGTTGGCGACCGTAGTCGAGTGAGACCCAAAGGCTCCCTTTTCAATAGCTACTACACCAAGGTGTTGGGGAGTGTGCTATTCCTTTATCAAGTACCATTTTTAAGTCTTTAGTATGACTCAACCAGGGAATGAACCCCCGTCTCTCAGACCATTGAAGAACACTCTAGCTATTACGTCAATAAAGTAAATCTTGACATTACATAGAAAATTACCTCCAGATTGTATAATTTATTTACGTCATTTTTCTATTATACATATTTTCCCGTGACTATTTTCTCTTATTCACTCATTTTCAAAACTTAGTTGTAACATTTCATTCGTCAGATTTAGCATTCCTGTGTGTGATGATAAGGTTGGTTGGAGACAGACTAGTTCCCATCCTCCTTCCTGCCCTTGCTCCAAATGAACTGACCCTAAAAGCACCCCCCCAAGATATTCAACCTTCCCATTCAGTCTCCCACTGACCCGTTAGCGTGTAATTTCTCTACGCTCTGTTCTGGATCAGTGGCACCTGCTCTGATTTCCGTCTACCTACCGCGAGGTGACTCTTCCCTCCGCCCATTCTGATGTTGCTAAGACAGCACTGTACTAGGCCACCATAGGGTTAGGGGTTTTCTTCGGGACTTCGTAATCTTTCTGGTCCCTTTTTTTTTTTTTTGGTTCATAAAATTAAATTAATTCACTGAAAAATCAAAGCGGTAATATATGTTCAATGTTAAAACGATAGCTGTTTTTGATAAATGTAATAAAATTTCAAAGAAAATAGTAAATTTAGGTTTCGTTATTTTCAAGTGATTTTGTGTGGAGTCCCCGTAGTGTAATGGTTAATGTACTGGCCGGCGACATTGTAGTAAGCGAGATCGAACTCCATTCGTCCTATTGCGCCCACTTTTGAATTAATATTCTTGGGAAAGGTATAAACCCTCTTTTAACAAAAGCAGAAACTTTTAGATTATTTTAAATCTGTTTGAAAAAAAAAGGTGGCAGTAGTGGAATTTATCAACCATTTTTGACAAGCTGGATTAACAGACAATTTTACGTGAGTTCAATTCTCATTGGGTACTCTATTCTTTCGGCCTTGTGCCACAACTAATCCAAGCTTTGTAAATAACTTGAATAATTTTATTGGAGCACTCACACAATGTTTATGCATTGACTTCAAAACGAACAATAACAATATGAATTTAATTACTATGATTTATCTACATTTGTCCTGGCCATTGATCTAATGAGTAGAGTGTTCGCCAATGGTCTGGGAGACCAGCGTTCAATCCCAGGTCGAATCATAGCAAAGACTCAAAAAATACTCCTTGGTTCCGCCTTGCCTTACTCTCAGCATTATAAGGTAAGGACCTAGGGTACAGTGCAGCAATCCAGGGAATGGAGTAGCGTCCTCCCCTACACCTCGGTGTAGTAGCTATTGAAAAGGGAGCCTTCAGGTCACCCTCGACTAAGGTTGCCAACTTTACTTTTGTTTTTTATTATTGATGTCCACGACTATAATTTAGTTATTTACAAAAATATAATTCATCTATATAGCTGTTTATTTACTGTACATAACAGTTTGTAACAGTGAAAGTAAAATTTGAAATGTTAATTTTTCAGGGTTAGGACCAACTCTGACCTTTTATGAAGTTAAACAAAAGCTACTCAAACTAGAAACGGTTTAACAAAACGGTGAGACACAAAAATGTGTCCGGATGAAATGGATCAATTTGAATGATCAGTTTAATTTGGTTTAAAGTCATAACAACCCTTGTGGTTTTTTCAATGCCAAATCCTTTGTATATATATCATCAACGATTTTCTTTCCAAGCAGCGCCCGTGTTGATTCTACAATATGGATGCACCACATGGACACTGACTAAGCGTATAGAGAAAAAAAACTTGACCGCAATCCCATAAGAATGCAACGAATCATGTTGAACAAATTATGAAAGCAACACCCCACAACGCAACGGCTGTACGGCCACTAACTTCCCATCTCTAAAACCATCCAAATAAGACGAACAAGACACTGCGGGAGAATTTAGAACGAACTCATAAGCGACATTCTCCTGTAGACCCCTTCACACGGACGTGCATGTGTTGGACAACGAACTAGAACCTATCTGAAACAGCATTGCACGGACACAAGATGTAGTCTATAGGACCTGCAGAAAGCAATGGATGATAGAGAGGAATAATGAGAGAGTCAGGGAAATTTTTGATAGCAACACAACATGATGATGATATCATCAACATCAAGTCAAGCTGATATCACAGATTTCCCTGACACTCTATCCATCCCTATGATCCTTCACTTCTGACAGGTTTTCCAAAGTACGTTTTATGTTTGCACAGAGCTGATGTAAATAATCTCTTGCTGGTCGGCCAACACTGGCATGTTTATGTGTTAGGATCCATAGAAGAACGTCTCTTATGAGTTCGTTCTTGTTTCTCTAACAGTGTCCTGCATGAATTCTTCGTCTCAATTTGAATGTTTTTGTAAACAAATAGTTGTTAGGCAATTCTATTTTTGAACAAGTCAGAGTTCATTTATTTGCACACAGTAGAAGGGTTTCAAGTATTTCTATCTAACACTAATAAGTCTATTTAACATTAACCATTTGTTTGCACATAGTTTAAATGGTTTCAAGTATTGCTATTTGAGCCACCAACTTCTAGTACCTTGAAGATAAAATAGGGCCTACAAGAGAAATTTGAAGGACACGGTCAGGAAAATCATATAGGAGCCAGGGCTTGACGTGACCAACTAACTGAACCTGTCTAGTCTAGTAAGGGCCAATGTTTTGTGTTGGAGGTCACGTAACCACTGCTCAACAAATAAGATCGCCACCCACGGCTAATAGGGGGCTTCGTTGGGAGTGGAAGTTCTACAGTGTATTTTACAGCCACAGAAACTCCACCTTTGTCAATAAAGTGATTAGTTCAAATAATTGTAAACAGTGCTTGTACACAATAGCCCGACTCCCATTGAAATTATTTTTCATTTTATCTAAATTTGTTAAACTTATATTCACAATCCAGATAAGATCAATTTTTAGTGATTTGATTGATTTTTATCGAACGCTTACCCAAAGCTCCTCAATCGCAAATCGGTCGTCGACCAAATTCGATGGTGACATACCGACACGTTGCTCGTCGTTGAGAGGAAGGAAAAGCTACAGAGTTATGGCAGATTACTGAATTTTAACTTGTTGAAGGCGTAGTTTGGGGACTTAATTGTTCAGTAGAAATAAATGAAGTAAAAAAATAAACATTAGTCTTATCTAGATTATGGATTTGAGTATTACATTTGTATATACTTTTTAGATAACTTTACAAAAAATTAAACCAAATTTCTAGAGGGGGTACTTTTCTGTACACGCAAGAAAAATCATTTAACATAGTATCTGTAAGTTATTTCATTCTAGAATCAATTTGTGGACGGGGCCTAACTAATAAGATATATGTCGACATATTCCTAGTTTGAATATTTTTATATGATTTTTAGCATAATCGCTAGCGAAAAACCAACGGACAGAAAAAGAAACGTTGGTTTTTATATAATAATATTGGATCTTGTCAAGGTTGACAATGGGTTAAACAGTTGGTTGGTTGGTTGGTTGGTTGGTTTTTATGGCATATCAACCTTTGTAGGGTATTTAATGCCAAATCCATTTTTATACAAATAATCAATTCTATTTCAAACAATTCAGTTCAGCATAAGTACACAGTTTAATTGTCAAAAACATTTCTATTTCAAGCAAGTCAGTTTAGTCAAACAGTTCTAATTCGAACAATTCAGTTTAGCATAAGTATGCAGTTAGTTCTATTTACTCCATAAAGAGAGCCCTATCAGGTGCTACCACTTCGGGCCACTGTGGACCAGGGAGCGATGGCAATGAAGGTGTACTCCACATTCCCCAAAGCTCCAGCATTACTGGAGCCTCACCATCAGATTGTTTAATGTCATATCCAGGGCACTCGTTGGAGTGGGTTCTTACCCCTCTGCAGAGATGCAGTCGGTGTGTTCTACAGCCCCAGCTAACTGGGCCACAGGAAACTCGTTAGGAGGGAACTTACCCCTCTGCAGAGGAGCAGTCGGTATATTGTACAGCCCCAGCTGATTGAGCCACAGTTTTTTTGTTGCTTGATCAGGTACAGAATCATAAAATAGTTTTTTGTTTTTTATTTCTATTTTTTATTCTTGTCACGAATTTACTCTCTTCTCTGTCAACCGCCCAACCATAACAGTAATGAGACGTTTTAAGATATAAGGCTAGATATAAGAATAATGTGGTTTCATGCCTTTCCCAAAGATATCCGTTTAATGTAAGTATAATTAACCTTAGCCAAAATTTGAGCTTGGTTTATGTGTTCGTCTGTTTTGTTTTCTGAGATTCTAACCCTTGTAGTTATTTATCAATGAGGCACGCAGTGAGAATCAAGCTCACTAATAATGGACTTCTAATCTAATTTGCTAACCATTACACCACGTAAGGTGCACTGGGTATGTGCATAGTTATTTTCTGAGCTTAGCTTAGTTCTGGCACAATGCCAAATTTATGGAGCACCCTATGAGAATCAAATTCACTAAGAGTGATTTAATAACCATTAAACAATGTAAGTTGAGATTGTTAACCGTTTCTATTACCTTTCTACCACGTGTATTTGAGGTAATTAATTTATTTTTGTATTCCTAAATCTCCTCCAGGCTCGACTCACTCTGTTTTGTTATAAGTCCTCCAACCCTAATAGACTATCCTTACTGGTGTAACTCAACATTTAAAACTGCCATTGTCACTGCCCATATCACTCCAAATAGCGTGAAACAACGCTTCACAGACACACCCTTCAGCTCATTTGTAAAATTCCGAATGTGAAATATAGCAAAAATTATCACGCAGTTTATTTATTCATTGATTCATTATCGTATTTGTCTTTTATCAAGACTAAATATATCGTCACTAAGCAGACAGATAAGTAGAAAGAAGGAGAGAGAGAGAGAGAGAGAGAGAGAGAGAGAGAGAGAGAGAGAGAGGTATGAGAAAGAAAGAAAGAAAGAAATGACCGAGAGAGGTAGGGAACAGACAAAAAAGAAAGAAGAACGAAACATGCTGAAATCAATATGAACAGACAAGAAAGAAAGAAAGAAAGGTATGAATAGACATAAAAGTGAGCAAGAAGAAAAAAAGGAACAGTGTGAGATGAAGATGAACGAGCAAAAAAGAAAAAAAATGAACGAATGAGATTGTTAGCAAGCATTTATTCTTCACCGGTGATAACCCTTACAATTCAAACCTTAAAAGACGGGATTTTGAATCCAGGTTTTCAAAAAGATTTTTTAAAGAAATGTGGAAAAACTGACGCAACACTGTCTTTCAACTTCCGTTTGGCCTTATATCTTACTGAGCTAACCTTAGTAAATAGTTCTTTATCATTATAAGCTGAATCTGGTACAAGGCAAGTAATGTTGGGCATCAAATGAGGACCGAACCCACTACACTTGCGAATTGGCAAGCAGACTCATAAAAATTTGATTAAAAATTATATTAATTATCCCCTTTCTTTTTAGAATTGCTTTTCCTATTTGCTTCCTTTTATAAAGACCGAATTAGTCACAAGCAACTTAATCTGTGTAAGGTGTGTCTTGATTTTGTATTCTTTTGTTATTGCTCGCTTTTTTTTTTTTTTTCTAGTTTATACTTGTTGTCGAATAAGAGAAATTAAAGGCTTGAGAGATAGGATCGAGTGGGTTGGGGAATCGACGACTTAAAGGTTGGTATTCGCATATTAACAGTGAATGAAGAACACAATTCGAACACTTGCAGCAGAGAAAATTAAAGATGGTTTAACATTTCGACGTCCTAAAAGATATAAGACAATTCACGACGAATTTACAAGAACAAATTAATTGCCTGAGCAAACTTGATAGAAAGGCTACAGGAACTACATGAAATACTTAAAGAGTAAATTAAGGAGAAAACGTCCTATCTAATAGTTGAAGGGTCCTTCATTGAATGAAAGTTGTTGAATGAAGGCATACATCAAAGCACAGTACCGTACGCAGAACGGCACGAGGTTTGTTGGGACGAGAGTCGTTCACCCCTGTCGGGAGACGAACACACTCGAGCGTACTTTTTGGTTGTCGTGCTAGGAATGAAGAGAGAGAGAGAGAGAGAGAGAGAGAGAGAGAGAGAGAGAGAGAGAGAGAGAGAGAGAGTTTCGCCTTCGTCGCACTTTTTAATTAGCTACTATGTTCAAACCACCTTGCAGCCATTAAAAATACTATTTTGGAAAACAAGGGATGTAATCCCTAAATACCAATTGAAACTAGCTGAAGTACCCACCTACGTTGGGTAAGAGTTCAATATGTGGATAAGAACTCATTTTAACGACACCAGTTAACCATCTATACAAAGGAATCGTTTTAATAAGTAATGTTTCTGTCAGATGGTTGGTCGGTTGGTTGGTTTTTATGGCATATCAACCTTTGTAGGTTATTTAACGCCAAATCCATTTTTATGTAAATAATCAGTTCTATTTCAAACAATTCAGTTTAGCATGAGTACAGTTTAATTGTCAAAAACATTCTATTTCAAACTATTCAGTTTATTCAAACAGTAATATATAACAATTCAGTTTACTGTAAGTACTGTTCAATTTCAAACAATTCAGTTTAGCATAAGCACGCAGTTTAAACGTAAGTACAGTTTAATTGTGAAAAACATTTCTATTTCTAGCTATTCAGTTTAGTCAAGCAGTTCTAATTCAGCTAATTCAGTTTAGTATAAGTACAGATTTTCTTTGCACACAGTTAAATGTCAAAACAGTTCTATGTTAAACAATTCAGTTTAGTGTAAATGCAGTTTCAATATCAAGAAACAGTTCTATTTCAAATATTTCAGTTTAGCATAAGCACGCAATTTAAATGTAAGCACGGTTTAATTGTCATAAACATTTTTATTTCAAGCTATTCAGTTTAATCAAACATTTCAGTTTAGCATAAGTATGCCGTTATTTCAATTTAACCCATAGATAGGGCCCAATCAGGTGCTACCACGCCGGACTAGAATGGACATAGGAGCAATGGCAAAAAAGGGGGGCTCCGTATTCCCCAAAGCCCCAGTATTACTGGGACCCCACCATCAGACTGTTTTGTGTCATATCCAGGACACACATTGGTGGGGGTCTTACCCCTCTGCTGAAGCGCAGTCGGTGTATTCTACAGCCCCAGCCGACTGGGCAAGTTTCTGTCAGGGATAACTGTTGTATTAATGATAATTCGGATACATTTTAAATGTAAACATCTTGGTTTATATTAATGACACTGTGTAAATAATTGTATTCATTATATATCTCAAAGACAAGAA
>OY757924.1:56616823-56701823 GCA_963585895.1 Sepioteuthis lessoniana | reverse complement strand
CTTCCACAGTAACCTATATATATATATATATATATATATATATATATATATTGTTGGTCATTTCTTTACAGTAGAAAGACATTTCCTCAATCTCGCAAAAGGTACATTTGGGAGCGACTGTGGTTCATCAGACCTAAATTCCTCATTGTAAGCCTGTAGGATATATAACTAGCCAGAGATTTGTCTTTGGGTAAATATAAACCTCTATACTCTCATATAACCTCTCAGACCCACATACTTTGTCACAGAATTGACATAAATTCCCTGTAGTTTGCTGTGGAAGGATCTGTGTAAAATCAACCTGCGATCGTTTGCTTTCATAAGATCTCATATAACTGGCAAGACCTGCAGTGGACAATACATATTTTTTCATCGATACATGTAAAAAAAATATATGAACAAGAATGTCTTGGCGTTTAGTTGTGGCTTAAGAGCTGGCCATAACTGCAAGAGTGTGTTCACACCTCACAGGCTGTTCATAACACTGGCTGTCTTTGTGCAAAGCTGAGGATTTTAATGTTGAAAACCCATTTATAAAATGTGAATATGCGTCTCTTCTTTTTTTTTTCGCCCTACTCTCTCTTTATCCCCCCTCTCTCTCTCTCTTTCTCTTTCTCTCTCTCTCTCTCTTTATCCTCTCTCTTTCTCTCTCTCTCTCTTTATCTATCTCTATCTTCATTTTCTATTCACACATCCACAAATAATTTCTTCGACTTATAGTCAAGTCACTCTTAAAGTACCGGTTCCTGTCAGAAAAACCGAAAAAGTGGCGATGAGACTGGTAGTTATATGGGTGACCACAAAGAAATACTAAGTTCTGTAAAAAATCTGAGGTCTGTATTATAAGACTAAGCAGAGATTAGGAAATGTCTGCACGCATGGACTACACGAACTTGCACGCTCATGTGTAGGAACACACAGTCATGTACGTACTCACTAAGATATATACGAACAGATATATGTTGGAACTCTTAATTTCGTACGCGCGCGCACACACACATACACACGTGTGCGCGTGTACACACACAGACAAACACAGAAACTCTCTCTCTCTCTCTCTCTCTCTCTCTCTCTCTCACACACACACACACACACAGAGAAAAACGGAGACACAGACACACACATCCACATACACAGGGAAACACAGAAACACACACTCACGCACACACACACACACAAGTGCTGAGAGCGACAAAAAGAAACACATATACACCTACATACACAGAGAAACACAGAAACACATACGCGTACATATATAAAAACAGAGAGTGACAGATAGAGAGAGACAGACAGACAAAAAGACACACATATACGCCCACATACACAGAGACACACACACAAACACCCACACTGAGAGACAGACACATACCCAGAGAAACACGAACACACACATGCAGAAACAGAGAGAGAAAGAGAGAGAGAGAGATATACACACCCCAACCAGATAAACGAGCAATATCCGTCGCACCTTATAAATCAACAAGCCCAGCTACATACCAACAAACAACCCACGTTAACTTGACATTAAGAACCTAAAAAAAGATAAAAGTAAAACGGAAAGACCTCGTCTCTATAGAACCGATCGGCAGGGCTTAGAATACTTTTGACTCTCTCTCCTTAGACAATGAGATCTTGAGTACGATACTAAACTTCATTTGATAGTGAAGGTCCAGTTCAGGAGAACTACAGAGTGTAGAGTACTTCTTTTTTGTCATACACAGGTAGTACCTCTTAGGGTCCCTCAAATCCAATAGATTTAATTGAAAATTATTTCTATTAGATAGGAATAATTGAAACCATACAACTGTGTGCACGTTATTTGTATTAGATAGGAATACTTAAAACCATACAACTGTGTGCAAGTTGTTTGTATTTGATAGGAATACTTGAAATGATCTGACTGTGTTAAAAAAGAAACTATTAAAAAACAACGAGACAAAAGACGTAAATAAAAAATGTATAATAAACGCAATTCCCAAACCACTCGGCATAAAATTGTCCTTAACAGGCTGACTTCCCGTTAAAATTGATAAAAAAAAATCAAAAAGAAAACAATAAAGCTAACTTTAGTAAACATTTCTTCTTCTTGTTCTTCTTCTTGTCTTGGGTATGACACTAAACTGCATCTTTTTGGGTATGACACTAAACTGCATCTTCTTGGGTTTGAGACCAAACTGCCTCTTCTTGGGTATGACACTTAATTGCATCCAGTTGTGAGACTCCAGTTCTTGAACTCAGAGGAGTGTGGAATATCTCTTCATTAGTATTACCTGTTAACGTCACATCTATGGGTCAAATAGATCTGTTTGAAAATATTAGTATTGGATGGGAATGCTTGAAGCTACATAATTGTGTTATTTGTATTGAGAACAGTTACTAAGGGTAAGTACCCGTGGCGTAGTGGTTAACACGCTGGACTGTGACATTATAGTAAGCGAGTACGAACTCCAATTGGACTATAACCTTCACCCTCGGTCAAATATTCGAGGTAACCAGCTATGGGTTATATTGTACCACTACTGTTCTTCTACAAGGATGGTTTGGGCATTAAATTTCCCGCGAAGGTTGATTTGCCATTAAACCAAGAAGCTTAACCAAATAAATAATTTGCATACAGTTAAATGGTTTCAAGTATTCCTATCTAATACTAATAATTTACAAGCCCAATCGTCTGGGGCTGTAAAATACACCGACTGCATCTCTGCAGAGGGGAAAGACCCACCCAACCAAACGAGTGTCCATTAAACCATCTGATGTCAAGGTTCAAGCCTTAGAGATTTGAGAAATGGGGATTAACCCTTTATTGCCATTGCTCCCAGGTCTGCTGTGGCCCGGAATGGTAGCACCTGATTTGGTCAAATAGAACAAACTATGAGTACAAACGAATGACTGATGTTAAGTTGTGACTTTTATATAACAATACTTGAAACCATTTAACTTTATACAAAAAAAAGGTTACAGGCTCGTTTAAGAATGTTGATCAACAAAATGTGTTTACAAATCATATACATATATTTAATATATATGTGTGTAAAGAGAATTTGGCATTAAATAACCTACAATGAAACCTAGCCAAGCAAATAATTACAAGCAATATAATTCAAACTAATATTCCTATTTGATGATAATAAAAATTCGACATTGAATAACCCAAAAATTGTTGAAATGCCGTAAAACGAACCAAAAACCCAACCTGAAACAATTCCAATTCTTCTGGCAGTTGCAAAATAGCAACAAGAACAGAATAAAAAAAAAGAAAGAAAGAAAAAAAGAAAACGAATAACACAGTTTGATTGTAAGTTGTTTTATACAACTGTTACTCACCAACAGCGAGTTGTATTATTTTTGTAAATCACAAGCGTAACTTTAGCCGATGTTTCTGTTAGTAGATTACTAGGTTCTTTGCTGCAAGTAGAGAACTTTTACCACTGACAACAGAATTACAAGAATCTCGGCAATACAAAAGCCAAGAGAAACTACAGTTCTAGCAAATCTGCAAGAACATTTTAGCTAACTGATAAACTGAAGTTCATTTATTTATTTATCGGATAAAAGACGGCAATATTTAACAACTTGGATATAATATAACAATTCCAAGACATAAATAACAAAAACAGAATATTCTATAAAAATAAAAGTGAGTTCTATTTTTATTACGTCACTAGAAGTGCCCACTTCATACACACGCCATTTACTAAGCTTATCCTAATTTGGCTAGACTTATAAGGTACCGAGTAAGAATTGATTCATGGAGTGATTGAGCGATTTTAACGGTAGGTCAACCCGTCTAGGGTTATTTTAGGTTTTCAGGTTATGAAATCACGTTCATTGTATGTTAATATTTACATCATTTGTGTTTTTTAAATTTTTGTCCATGGTCCTATCGAATAGGAATATTTTTAAAGAGATCTACTTGACCCATAGATAGCACTCTAACAGGTACTACCACTCCTATTCAAAGTGGACATGAGAGTAATGGCAATGAAGGATACTCCACTCTTGCCAGATGTCTAAAACAGAAGCCTCATTCCTAGATGCAGTTGAGTGCCATACCAAGAACGCCTCTTTTTCGAGGGGGTGTTGCGATTAAAGTCAGAGTATTTTATGTACCACTAACAGGGTAATTAATTACTTAAAAGTAAAATAGCAATTTTTATACATAAATACAAATTATGCAATATTCTGTTTAGACGAACCAGACATGCAGGTCACTGCAGGAGAAGCAGGGACGAGCTCATAAGTGATGTACTCCTATGGACCCCCACATATGGCCGGGTAAAAGCAGGACGACCTGCTCGAACATACATCCAGCAGCTTTGTGAGGATACGGGATGTAGCCCTAAAGACCTATCAGAGGCGATGAACGATAGGGAGAAGTGGCGAGAGAGGGTCAGGGATATCTGTGCCTGTGGTACGGCATGATGATGATGATGATGATGATGAAATTTCTATAATGGAGCTTGGTGATAGAATATTCGGACTATCGACCTCATCTTTATTGTCATACTCAAGAACTCACGGCGCAGTGGATAAGGCGTTTGGTTGCAAAGTGCTTTTGAGTGAAAACATCTAACGGTTACAGGTTCAATCCCAACACTAGGTAGGAATAACAAGAAATACTTACTATAACTTAACACTCGTACCTAGTCATGGTTAACAGAATTGGAACAATCAACCCCTGTTATTCAAATAAAGGGTTCTGTCGAGATTCGACATATAACACCTGAAGAAAGCCGAATGGTATATCAGCCGAAACGTTGTAAGTATCACAATAAAGATGACGTCAATAGTGCAAATATCCTAAGTAATAACAACTGAATACTTTATCTAAAATAACAGAAAGAAACTCCTATTTTTAATATGTTATCAGAAGTCTGCCACATACACATATCATTTACTAAGCTCAGCTTAGTTCGGCTCAAGGCGATATCACTAACAATGACGGACTAACCTAGTTAGCTAACCATCATACCACAAGAAACACCTGTCCAATGCATAGAAATGAATTTTTCTGTTGAATAATGGACTCTTCTGCTGACGAAGATATACAAAGCTATATAATATTAATCGCGTGTATTTCTAAGAAGTAAGGTACTATTTACCAACCCCTCCGCTCGGGCAGGATATGACACAAGGTCAATTTTTAAGCGGAGTTTAACAGGTTTTGAATTCAGAGTTTTCCTTCTCCTAGACTAGTTGCCTCGCCAAGGCTGAAGAACCTAGTCCGTCCTACTGGAGGGAGAATAAAGCTGGAGGGAGAATAAAGGGGTTCATACCTTTCCCAAGGGTATTTGCCCGAAAGTGAACGTAATAGCGCGACTGGAGTACGAACTCGCGTACTACGATTCCGCAGTTCATCGCTTTAACCATTACACCACGAGGACACCACTATCTAAGAAGTAAGGTACACAATGCTTACTCAGGTGCCTCGGATGGTGTAAAAGGCTGCGAGCTAGACTTGTAAACCTTCACGGGTGAGTTCAATTCTCATTGGGTGCCTTATTCATATGTCCCTGTGCCACATCTAAGCAAAAAAGCTTACTACGCATTGCTTACCCAATAAAGATTTTTCCGTACAAAATTGAAAATATCTTTATTTACTAAGTTTAACGCGTTAATTATTTCAGTTGCGTGTTAAAGTATTAAAGAAAGACTCGGTGAATTTTTACCTTTTGTTGTAAATACATGAATCTTGAAAGCGGAAAATCTGAACCATTGATAGGCAAAATTAAATCTGAAGCTGTCTCCTTCCGCAATAAAATTTGACACTTCACGGTGAAATTGAGTTCTGAATTTTGTCAGGGCGTTCAACTGTTCCTTGGTTGGTTGGTAGTTTTGTTTTACGCCATATCAACCCTTTTCGTGTCATTTAACGCCAAATTAAATTTCAAACGATTCAGTTAAATGTCAAAACAGTTCTATTTCAAACAATTCAGTTTAGCATAAGTACATAGTTTAGTTCTATTCAAAAACAGTTCTATTTCAAACAGTTCAGTTTAGCATAAGGGGAGGTCGCTACTCCTTTCCCAGGATTGCTCCACTTTACCCCTGATACGTACCTTATATTGCCGAGTGTTAAGCAAAAAGGTATCAAGTACCATTTTTAAAGTCTTTGGTATGACGCGACCTGGGATGGAACCTAGGTCTCCCGGTCCATTGGCGAACACTCTACCCACTAGGCCAATTCGCCGGTTGATTTACTTTTTTAAAAATCTGTTTCGGTTGAATTTATTACTTGTCGTAGTTTCTAAAAGATGACATTAACTTAAATAATTTAAATATGCAAATAGAAATTATTATAGTTCAGTATGAAAAGGAGACACTTTTTTTCGAAATTGTTTGATTTTGTTTTGAAATTGTTTAATTTTATTTTGAAAGTCACACGCGAAGAAAAATTCAGTTGACATTTCGCCGATAATATTACTCGTTTAATTTAATCTTTAATTACAGTTTATTAATACCCAATTATTTTTTAGGAAAAACCAAAATGGCTTCCGAAGAAATAGATCCACGACCTCACAAATATTGACCATCCGTAGAATCCTTGAAGGCGTACGGACAAAAAACCTACAGGCGACATTACTATTTGTTGACTTTACCAAGGCCTTCGATTCCATTCACAGAGGAAAGATGGAAAAAATCCTACTAGCATACGGCTTACCTAAAGAAACCGTAGCAGCAATAACGATTCTCTATAGAAACACCAAAGTAAAAGTACGATCACCAGATGGAGACACAGAATACTTCGACATTGTAACAGGAGTACTACAAGGGGAAACGCTAGCTCCATACCTCTTTATAATCTGTCTAGACTACGTGTTTAGAACATCGATTGATAAAATCAGAGAAAACAACTTCGAGCTGACAAAGAAAAGAAACAGAAGATACCCCCCACACAAACAATTACCGACGCCGACTACGCAGATAACATAGCAATACTGGCAAATACACCCAAGCAAGCCGAAACACTACTGCATAGTTTGGAACGAGCCGCCGCAGGCATTGGCCTCCATGTCAATGCACACAAAACGGAATATATGTGCTATAATCAAACAGGCGACATCTCCACACTAGACGGAAGCTCTCTGAAACTAATAGACAAATTCACCTACCTCGGAAGCAGCGTTTCCTCAACCGAAAAGGACATAGACACGCGGCTAACGAAGTCATGGACAGCTATCGATAGGCTATCGATCATATGGAAATCAGACCTGACCGATAAAATGAAACGCAGTTTCTTCCAGGCAGCGGTCGTATCGATACTGCTGTATGGATGCACTACTTTGACGCTAACTAAACGGCTGGAGAAGAAGCTAGACGGCAATTACACAAGAATGCTGCGAGCAATATTGAACAAGTCCTGGCTGCAACACCCCACAAAGCACTAACTATACGGCCACCTGCCTCCCATCACGAAAACTATCCAAGTTAGACGAACCAGACATGCAGGACACTGGTGGAGAAGCAGGGACGAGCTCATAAGTGATGTACTCCTATGGACCCCCACATATGGCCGGGCAAAAGCAGGACGACCAGCTCAAACATACATTCAGCAGCTATGTGAGGATACGGGATATAGCCCTGAAGACCTGCCAGAGGTGATGAACGATAGGGAGAAGTGGCGAGAGAGGGTCAGGGACATCCGTGCTAGTGGCACGACATGATGATGATGATGAATACCCAATACCATCCGTAAGATCATGACAGTGTTAATCACTGATCCAAGAATATTTTTCTGGAGACATCGATTCCTTGCATAGGATGACCCTTAACTCATGGTCTTGAAATTCTTCATTTCTGGTATTCATATTTTGAATTTGAGGGTTTCTTCTAGCTTTTGTTATTGTGTTTCAATCATGCTTTGTAATTACTTGAATCTCATTTACGGAAAGTGATGTCAACATACACATAGTTAAACATAAACAGCTATTGTCGGTTTATCGACTGCACGGAAACTTAATCTCTCTGATAAAATAAAACGAGATTTCTTCCAAAATGTAGCTGTGTCAGTACTACTGTATGGTTGCACCAGTAGGACACGAACGAAACTTTGGGAGAAAAGTCTAGATATGGAACTATGCAAGGACACTGTTTGCTCTTTTTAGCAAATCCTGGAAGCAGCACCCTACAAAACAGCATTTTATAAAACAGCATCTGACGAACCATCCAAGAAAGGTGAACAAAACATGCCTGGTTTCTGCTGGCGAAGTAAAGACCACTTTATAAGCGATGTTCTCCTTTGGAATCCTACGTATGGACGCACCAGTGTTAGCTGACCGGCAAGGTCTTACATACATCAGCACTGTGCTGACACTGGGTGCTCTCTAGACGACTTATCAAGTGTGATAGCCGATAGGAACGGATGATGAGAGAGAGAGTCGGCAAGCTTTCACGAGGATGAGGATAAGCTGACAACCGTTTTTTGCTTTTAAAAATAGGTCTTCAAACTCAACCTACACAGTGGGGTCTTCTGTTTTTTTTTAAACTAGTCATTTCCCGGAGGTCAGATTCGCCAGTCTCGCTTCGTGTTGCATGGAAAATAATTACAGGATCCTCTTTTAAATTCCAACAGATGCTTACCATGTGCTTTTTAAAATGTCTTGGATATTAAAGTTTGTGTTAAACACCTTGCAATCAAAGCAATAAGAGTGACCCACACACACACATATATATATATATATATATATATATATATATATATATATATATATATATATATATTTATATATGTGTGTGTGTAGAGGGTCACTCCTATATATATATATATATACACACACACACACATATATATATATATATATAGAGAGAGAGAGAGAGAGAGAGAGTGAGAGAGAGAGTTTACAAATATTAAAATAGGCTATCTTGCTAGTCGCAAAAATTTTAATAACCTTTCCACGAATTCTTTGTATGCAATCTACTTTTCTAAAAATCCAAGCGGTGTTCTGAACTGTTGAAAATCCACGGGTGTTAACAAGAAGAGAGACTTTCAATCTCATGACTCTTTGTCCGTATCTTCTCGAACTCTCCCATATTTCTCTTCATATTTTTACCTAAATGTTATGCAAACAAGGATTAGACAATATGTATATATTCAAGGATCATTAAATAAGTTTCCAGACTTTTTTCGTATGGGGACTTTTATTGATAGTACACACATGAAACTCTAGTCCCCTTCGAAGTAATCTCCTCCGGTTGCAATGCACTTGTTGTACCGTTCCAACAACTTCTGGAAGGCCCCATGGAAGTCCTCTTGTGTGAGCGTGCCAATGACCTTCGTCACAGCCACTTTCATCTCTCAATTCTCTCATAACGATAGCCTCTGAGCTTTGGGAATAACCAAAAGTCACAGGGAGCAAGGCCTGGACTATAGGGAGGGTGACGAACTGTCTTGATGCCTATCTTGGTCAAATAGTCTGTGACAAGAATGGAGTTGAGGACAGCTGCATTGTCCTGGTAGAAAGGCCACTAACCCGATTTGAAGTGTGCTGGCCTCTTCCGACGGAATCTCTTTCTGAACTCCCTTAAAACCTCAATATAGTAACCCTAACCGTTTGGCCAATCAACTGTGGTGTATTGACTTCCTTACTCCTCCCACACCTCTCATCATCCCTCACAGACTCCGTGCCTTCCTTGAATCTCTTATGCCACCTAAAAACTGATGTTCGATTCATGCAAGATGCTCCAAAAGCAGACTGAAGCATTCCATACGTTTATGTGGCATTTTTTTTCCAAGTTTAAAACACAATTTTATTGCATATCGTTCTTCTAAAGCGTCAGATTGCATTTTTGAAATTCACCAGCTGTGACAATCAGGCATTAGTAGGGTGTATTCCAATTCCTGCTGTAGCTGTTCATTTGAACCTGAAATCATAAAAATGAGTCAGTCATCTCATAAGATGTATAGCAATAAGATAGTTAATTTTCAAGAGTCTACGACAATTTTAAATGCCTGTACCAAAAAGTCTGGAAACATATATATATATATATATATATAATGCAATTAAAAGAAAACTCAAACAGGTTAAATTGTCATTATAGATTTATTTCGGCGAAGAAGTAACAGTAGTTGGACCCACGCATTCGTCAAGATAGGTGACACTAATAATAATCACTCTGATAGACGAGGAAAAAATGGAAATAGAAGAGTAATCTGCTCTATCTAAATATTTACCGGACATTGGCATAATGGTGAGAGTGCTCGACAATGGCCTGGGAGACCTGCGTTCAATTCCAGGTCGAGTCATACTCAAAAATGGTACTTGTGCCTCCTCAGCATTATAAGGTACGGATCAAGCGTAAAGTGGGTCAGTAGCACCCTCCCATAAACCTTGGTGTAGTAGCTATCGAAAAGGAGCCTTCGGGTCACCCTCGACTACGGTCACCAACTTTACAAAAAAGAATCAGGGGCTAACCCCCCAAATAAAGTGGAAAATCGTCCGGCAGTCTTAAACTGCGAATAGCTTCAATGGCAGATGTAACTTGTGTATCGATGAAAAAATTAGTATAATTAATTTTAAAGATCACAGACTACTGCTTAATTAACGTAACGAACTTGTGTTTAAATGTAAACATAAAAGTAAATTTAACATATTTACCCAACTCCTCCGCTCGGGCAGGATATGACACAAGGTCAATTTTTAAACAGGTTTGAATTCAGAGTTTTCCTTCTCCTAGACTAATTGCCCCACCAAGGCTGAAGAACCTAGTCTGCCCTACTATTTACCCATAGCTGGAGGGAGAATATTTTGGATTCATACCTTTCCCAAGGGTATTAGTGTTGTGTGAAATGCAATCAGTCTCGTCCGGGATTTGAACTCGTGTCGCCGTGTCCATTCCCTACGACGATAACCATTACACCACGGGCACCTCCTCCATAAAAGTAAATTTAAGTTATCCTGACTGGGGGCCACCGAGGCTCCTACTCTAGATAAAAGCAAGGATATTGATTCTGAATAATTTTCATTAGAAAAAATAACATTTATTTTAGTAATTACTAGTATTTTATGACGGGGGATGGTATGTAGAGAAGGAAATTCTTGGAACTTAAGATATAAATTCAAAATTAGGGTTTTTAATTTCTCGAGTTATTAATTCCCTTTGACCATTTTTGAGTTAATTAAAAGCATCTGGTGGCTGCCAAAAAGTTTTTTTTTTTTGGAGGGAGACGATGGCTCCATTAGCTGAGGGATTTATCATATGTTAAAGAAGTAAACAGAAAAATATATAAAGATAATCGTTTAGTTTACAAGCTTACATTATTCATAAAATTCCACTTGTTCCGAAAAATCTAGCATATGTTCAAATTAGGATGGATTAGGTTACAAGAATACCTTTTTCCTGATTTCTTAATTGTTCTAATACTTTATTGTTTTAACCCCCTTTACTTTCACCTGAAAATTTAAATTAATATAGGATTTTTCTTTTTTCTTTTTTCTTTTTTCATAGACATGTATATAGACTATAATACCTATTTGCTGTTTTTCAAACTCAAATGAAACGTATGGAGTCATCTGATGAGACGAAGAGTATAATGATATTCTTCACCGAAATAAATTTATCACGATAATTTATCCAGGTTTGAGTTTTCTTTAAATTACATTGTATACACACTGTATGCGAGTTTTATTATATAAACCTGGATAGGGAATGTATAACAATAGCCATACATCATATATTTGATACGCAAATAATCCACACCCATTGTCTTCGGACGATGACTGGATATTACTGGTATATATATATATATATATATATATATAAGGTATTTTTCAATCCAGTAAGTCCAGAGTGGGGAACAATTCCGTCAGGACGAATAGATTATTCAAATTTCGATTATTTAAATATTCCTGGTAAAGAGCACAATGTAAATAAAATTCACAGAGCGAATAATGCTATGTTAAGGAAAAAACAATATTCGGTCACATTAGGATAATAAATTTATTTCCATCCTGTTAAGAGCATTGATGTGATTCATAGACTCTAAAATAATTTTTAATGCGACTTCATCAGATCCAATTAGAAAATAAATATATTTATTTTTTTATTGGATCTGATGAAGTCGAGTTAAAAATTATTTTAGAGTCTATGATTCATATCAATGCTCTTAACAGGATGGAAATAAATTTATCATCTTAATGAGACCGAATATTGGATTTTCTTGAAATAATAATAATAATAACAATGGAATATGAAAGTGACGATTGTACCAATTGTGATTGGTGATTTTGGCACAGTAACTAAAGGATTATTAAAGAGCCTGGAGGATTTAGAAGTTGGCGGACGAGTGGAAACCATCCAAACGACAACATTATTGAATACGGCTAAAATACTGAGAAGAGTCCTGGAGACTTGTGGAGACTTGCTGTCACTCAAACTCCGGTGAAAAACCATCAGCTGACGCTGGGGTGAAAAACTCTAAAAGAGTATATAATAATAAAAATAATATATATATATATATATATATATATATATATATATATAAAGAATGCAAAAATATTTTCAACAGTATCCTTCCTTTTACCTCTCTTTTGCTCTAACTCTCCATAAATAATTTTAATGTATTGCAATTTTGGCGCCTTTCTATACCTACCTGGCTTTCATTTTTTTTTTTATTTGTTGTTATCATTTGATATTCAGCCAGCAAGTTTGTATTTCAACATTTTTAGTCAAAACACTTTCCACGTCTCTCTCTCTGTCTTTCACTCTCTCTGTCTCAGTTTGTCTCTCACTCTCCACACACACACACACACACACACACACACACACACACACACATACACCCCATATATATATATATATATATATATAAAGAACATGGTCAATAGAAAGAAATAACGTTAATAACTAAAAGAAAACACTGACAAAAAGAAAAAAACAACAAATAATGTACTTACATCTAAAGCCGTTGGAATAAAAACATTTAAACATAGGTATATGCTTTTGTAATTTTTTTCTTTAATTTTTTTTGGTGGGGCGATATTTCTTGGAAACCTTTCCTCTTCGTCCAGCAACAATGATAAAAATGAAACTGGTCACACACACACACACACATACACACACACACACACACACACACACACACACACACACACACACATTCATGTACATTTATTCGATATTTAATATTATTTTGGATAGACCCTTATAATTTATAAGATAACCCAAGAATCTCCTTTTTATAAATTTATATGGGGAACAACCAGAGGATTCTTGTTCTGAGTAATAAAAGTAAGGCATATATCATAAAGACTGACATTAATTCGTCATATATAAAATATTGGCGCGTATTTGTATAAAACGAACAAACAAACAAAAAATAACACGGATAATCCACCAAACGTATAATCTTTCATCTCCATAATTATTGCGCACTTCAGTATTTAATGCTCCACGGCACTCAATCCAAGAGTTTTTGAACGGAAATCTGTCCACATTTGAAACAACAACGTAATTAATCTGATCCTACATGGACAAGTGGTTTAAGTTCTAATGTAGGATTTTATTTTCTTTCTTCAGATCTAATTTCTATTTGGATAATTAAGTTTAGAGACCAGGAAATCAAACGTTCAAATTTATGTAGACAATTTCATACAAATTAAGACACCCCCCTCTCTCTCTCTCTCTTTCCACACACACACACACACACACACACACACACACAAACACAAACACACGCATATATATATATATATATATATATATATATATATATATATATATATATATATATAAGTTAGGATAGCGTAGATACAGAGTCAACATAGCTTGGTGACAGTTAGTTTCTCGCCTACGTGACCATCACCTAGGCAAGAAATTGACAGTCATCTAGCACCGTAGTAACTTTTTCTAGTAACTACTAATAGTATAAAAACGTGTTCGATGTCCTAAGGGCAAAGTTTACTTATAATTAAAATCTAATTAAAAACGAATTAAAATTTGTGACTGTAATATTTATTTAGTATTACTTCAAATAACAGTTGCATGAAACTTGACGTAACAATAATGAAAATAATAATAATGATAATTATATATATATATATATATATATATATATATATATATATATATATATATATATATATATATTAATCTAAATCAAGCTAAAAAAATAAAATGTCCGACAAAAAAAAAAAAGCTCACAAATCCTTCTGGATAATCGTTTTTCTTTTTCTTTTCTTTTTTTATCTTTTTCCTATTGATCAGATCTCATTATTCATTTGTATTGCTTGCTTTTGTCATGGTGTTCTCTGGTATTCATCATCCGTCCCACCACCGGACGAATATGGCACAAGGCCGTTTTAAGGTGGGTCCTGTCGCAAGATAAAGCCCACACGCGTCCGGCATGGCCAAAAATAACTTCAGCCCCGTCGGCATTCCCCTTATTAGGGGCACCTCGGGCGCCAGGCAATAAATCCGTAATGTCACCGAAAAAGGTCCTTTTTAGAACTTATGATGTTAGCTCTATTTAAACCTATTCAAAAATTTTTGTTCGTACCAGAGAATATATATATATATATATATATATATATATATATATATATATATATATATATATATATATATATATATTAGATTGATGCAAATGTTTTCTGCACTCATTTTTTATAATGTTTGAGAAATCTCAGAAGAGCTATTTAAGTTTAAGCTTGTGCAAATTATCAGATGTATTGCGTCATTTACAAGGCCTAGAACAAATTCAGAATCAGAGAAAATGGGGTTCCCATAGAAATAAAAAAAAATGAACATTAAACGGTGATTTAGGACGACAGCAAATCCTTGACTTAACATTATCTACTTCCTTGTCAATCCTATAGATCGAAATTTATGCGGTAACAATTTCAGGTCAGAGTTCATATAATTGCGGCGCCTTTCCTGTCATTCTCATGTACAACAAATGAACAAACAATGAATTTAAAGCTGCATGTATGTACATGTATGTGTGTATTAGTGTATGTATGTTGGTGTGCAGGGAGCAGAATAGATTTTATTGTCACTAATTTCTTAATCGTCAGAAGCAAAATTTTCCGTAAATTTCAATCACCTGTAGGCAAACATTTCGGTTAGACATGGATTAACTCTTGTCTGGGCAATGAGCCAAGAAGATGACGTCACTGGTATTCAGATGCACTCAATGATTCCGGAAACTCCCTTCCTGTCAGAAAAACGACAGGCAGGATTGTCGCATTGTCAATATTATTGCGCTTATTCACCCACTGATAAAATTGAAAAAAAAAAAAAAAAAAAAAATTAACAACTGAGGCAATCCTACACCGCTGTGACAACTATATATCTATGAGAGGTCATTCGGAATGTGCGCGCACGCCCACACACACCTACACAAATACACACACACACACACACACACACACACACACACACACACACACACACATATATATATATATATATATATATATATAGGCGGGGTTGTTTCTTGAATATATACATCTATTGTATACGAATGTATGTGTGTTTGGTTTGGTTTGGTTTGGTTATTTCGTTTAATGGCATATCAACATTCATGGTTTACTTTATGCCAAATCTTGTTCGTACACACACACACACACACACACACACACACACACACACACAGAGGCACACACACACACACACACACACACACACACACACACACACACACACACACACACATATATATATATATACATAGTTTGCAGGTAACGTTATTTTTAAACGAGTCCGATCTCATTTGTTTGCGCACAGTTAAATGATTTCCAATATTGCTATTCAACACAAATAAATCTATTCAATATCAATCATTTATTTACACACAGATGAATGGTTTCAAGTATTGCTATTCAACACTAATACATACCACCTATATGTTTGTCCCAACCGAATTCTTCAAATTGCTCTTGTGTGTGTGTGTGTGTGTGTGTGTGTGTGTGTGTGTGTGTGGGTGTGTGTGTGTGTGTGTTCAGTACTGATCGAAATTCGATACATGAAATGGATTCTGCTAATTACTTGTCTGAGTGCAAACAAAGGACGAAAAGATGCCAAATATTTTTTAATCAAGAAACTAATACTTTTCCAACGATTCAATCAGCTTAATTAAGGGATAAAAGACAATGCAGCTTCAACTGAATTAATTATCAATTATATATATATATATATATATATATATATATATATATATATATATATATATATACTAGTAGTAGTGGTACCTTGTTATGGTCAGAAAAAAAACATGTCAAAAATACTAAACAAAAGGAGTTTTAAGCCTTTCAAAGCTGTGTGCGACTAGAGTAGAATTCCGAGTTCCATATGCAACTTTCTTCAAATTTCTAGCATTGTGGTATAAGTAACTGAAGGCGAATCCTAGCGTGGTGCCTAGTGTAACTATAGTCGAATTCCTAGCGCTATTCCTTGGGCACCTATAGTCGAATTCCATACTAAGTTCTGTTTGCTGGTCCGTATTTTCTTACTACTGGACAATTTTAGCTGGTAAGACTCTTGTTATTTTGACAAATTTCTCGATTTGACCATAGTTTTCATTCAGATTGTTGCAATGGAAACTCGTACATATAAAATTTTTGAAATAGTAATTTTTAGAATTTTTATTTTATTTTTATCTTATTTTATTTTATTTATTTATTTATTTATTTTTATTTGCAGGGGGAGGTCTTATTCAGGAAAATACAGTACTGAGAGCTCTCAAAATTAAGAAAACGAAACAATGAAAGTCAACCAAAGACAACGAAAGGCAATAAAAAGGACAATAAAAAGCAATGACGATTTCCGATAAGTTTCTGAAAACCACATTTTACTCGGTATATCTTATTCATCTAGTTTTTGCAAATATATTGAGGACTTTTTTTCTTCCTATTTATCAACAATCGACATATAACTGCCCATGGGAAAAGCATAATCTCATTCCTCCCACTATTTTTTAATAAAAAATTCATTTTTTATATAAAAGTTTTTATTTAATTGTTTTACTAAAAATGGAATAATTTGTTTTATAATGGTCTCTAGTGAACACAAATTACCACAGATGTCACCCTGTGATAATTATGTTGGAGATTAAGGTCAAGTCAATATCCATGTTGAAAATCAGGTCGTAATTCACTGAGAATGATACACACCCAAATGCGTCAACTTTTGCAGAATCATCTGTAAGACCGACCGGTCTGCAGAGGCTAAAATTCAGCGACTGCATACAGTGTCCTATATATATATATATATATATATATATATATATATATATATATATATATATGCTATAAAATCGGTGAAGCAGCTCACATAATTCTGAGAATAAAAGGACATAAAACAATATCTGACAGTACTGGTCAAATGTAAAGTATATGAGTGAAAGTTTAAAAACGAGTTCTAAACGGTATCATATATATGACAATATATATATATATATATATATATATATATATATATATATATATATGTATATATACAAAACCCGTGAATAGGTCCTCCAGAGAAATAAGAAAATACGAAAACGTATATTATTTATTTACAAACTTCTAGAGGTCGACTGTGCAAAAAAAAAAAAAGGAATCAGGAAATTCTTCGTAGTAATAATGACACAATAATACAAGATACTCTAACAACAATAATTTTATTCTTCTAGAGAAGTGCCCGTGGTGTAATGGTTATCGTCGTAGGAAATGAACACGGCGACACGAGTTCAAATCCTGGACGAGACTGGTTGCATTTCACATAGCACTAATACCCTTGGGAAAGGTATGAATCAAATTATTCTCCCTCCAGCTACGGGTAAATAGTAGGGCAGACTAGATTCTTCAGCCTTGGTGAGGTAACTAGTCTAGGAGAAAGAAAACTCTGAATTCAAACCTGTTAAACTCCGCTTAATGACCTTGTGTCATATCCTGCCCGAGCGGAGGGGTTGGGTAAATATAATAATTTTATTCTCCTGGCTGTTGGATTAAACTAAGGTTGTAATTTATAACAATACTAAAATTACTAAATAATATCACAACGTGAAAGGGACAATGTTAATGAATGATTGTGTAAACATTTGTTTATATCATGATGTACGTATAAAGAATGTTCAGCTTTAGTTCCTTGTAAAATGTATATACGCGGAAAATGTAAGGGGGCAGTCAAACAAAGTTATTTCTTAGTTCATATCATTTATGGAGTTTATTTGACTAGCCGATAAGAACTCGTTAAGTTTTTATGTAGTATTTTTTACTTTTCAGTTCTTGGAAGAGTTCTTCCCTTCATGATTGAAGCTGATTTCATCGTCTTTTTTATTCCGTCTCTTTTTCCACCATTTTCTTGATTCTCGGAATTTAGACGTTGAATAAATGAAATTCATTACTTCTGAATTTTCAGTCAACTCTGTGATTTATTCTTTCATCTTATTGTTGGCGATCGTAGTCGAGGGCAACCAGAAGGCTCCCTTTTCAATAGCTACTACATCGTAAGGGAGGGCGCTACTCCTTTCCCTGGATTGCTCTACTTTACCCTTGATACATACCTGAGTGTTAAGCTAGGAGGTATCAAGTAACATTTTTAAAGACTTTGGTATGACTCGACCTGGGATTGAACCCATGTTTCCCGGACCATTGGTGAACACTCAACCCACCTATCTGTAATAGATAAGACGTCAGTCAATCATTTCTATAACTGACGCCATATGAGATAAACATCTTGCTCAATGTCTGATGACTGTCTCCAAACATCTCAGTGATTTTAGAATAACTGTCTCCGTTTGATGTCTGGCCGTCGTTTGCAATCATCTCTGTGGTTTTGTGAGTGACTGCTCTCTTCGATGTCTACCTGTCGTCTATCATCATCTCTGTGGTTTTAAAACGACCGCTCTCATCGGTGACTGGCCGGCCGTCATCTAACTTGATTAATCAACCCTGTGATTCGTCTTTTGGGGTCGAATGTTTAGAATCTGTCACCCTATATGTTTTATCTAATCGGTGACTATCTCTTTTTCCAATTTGATTCTCAGACCATATTCATGATTTAATAAAAAAAAAAAAAAAAAAAGTGCGGTGGGTGATTAACTGATTTTATGTTACAAGCTATACTGCCTCGCATAATTTTTCTATATACGTTCTTATTTGGAGTTCTGGTTTATAAGTCTAGACGGGTTGACCTCGTTATTTATTTACATCTAACCCTTCCAAGCACTTTTCGTTAGATCATTTTGACCTCGTTTGATTTGCTTATACTGTTCTGCTTACACGTTCATATGACAATATATATAGAGAGTTTTCCCTACCCTCTTCGGTCAGTTTTATCCTGATGATCCGGAAAGGTGAAACCTAGGTAGATTTCTTCTGAACCATTATATATATATATATATATATACATATATATATATATATATATATATATATATATATATAAGTCGTGAAATTGTCAGAAACTTAATACGTATTTCTGCCATTTTAATATCTAAAAAGCGTATATATATATATAATATATATATATATATATATATATATATATATATATATATATATATATATATATATATATAATCATTACTATTCGGCCGTACTTCTTTTTAGATATAAAAATGTCGGATATATATATATATATATATATATATATATATATATATATATATATATACAAAGTTCTGACATTTTTCAAGCTTATTTTAAACTGGGCCTCAAAGCCACAGAAGCTGATCACACAATTCAGTCTGTGAATATCCGACCGTGGTACCTATAACTGATTCAGGCGTTTCCTAGAAGCGGATGATTATCAGTTGTGGATTATAATGTCTTCAAATGTTAAGTAGAAGAGAATCCCACCAGTACTCAAAAACCTTCTGAAGGAATAAGATAATCGAAAGTTATCACATGTAGAGCATTACATAACTTTCGGAAGACATACGGAAGTTAGTAAGAAGTTTTGTATGAACCCCCCCCCCGTCAATTAAAAAAACAAAAATACTTTTTATATACCCAAATAATAGCAAAGCTTTTGAGAGAAGACGTAAAACCTTCCGGTATCCTTGGTCACCAAAGTGAAGGGCTTAGTTTTTAGATATGCCACATGGTAGCATGTGTCCACAGCTTTGTGAATTAGACTGTCGTGTGATGTCCTGCAGAGTGCATTTTTTTTCACCTTTAAGCCATTAATTTAAGGTCGTGTGTGAAGATCTGTTGAACTTTAAGAAACTCGTGCATATTTCGATAATCGACTAGGATTTCTTAACATACTTTTTCATTTTCGTTGTTTTAAGAAAAACAACTATACCTTTTCCAGTTCAAAATGGGAATAGTTCAGTTCAAAATGGGAATCGTTCATTTCAAAATGGGAATAGTTCAGTTCAAAATGGGAATAGTTCATTTCAAAATGGGAATAGTTCAGTTCAAAATGGAAAAATTATAATAAGTATAAATATAAAAATGCTGCAAAGAGACAATATGGGGGTCCAGTTGTGATGGTTGTTGACAATGCCCAATGTCACTCAAACATTGAAGAAGTTTTTAGTGAAGAAGAATTTCTAGGATGTGAAGCGCTTAGGTTGGGACCATACAGTCCAATGTTTAATCCGATTGAACAAGTATGGTCTTTAATCAAAGCTTACGTCAAGCAGGAATTGGCTGCTAAAATTGAGAGTATTCTTGCAATTAATTAACTGAACAAAGGGCAAGAGCTTTGACTTCATTAATTGAGGAAGAATTGGGAAGGGTTACACCAGAAGTATGCAATCGTTTCATAGCTGGAATTTAATCTAAAATTCCTGCAGCTGTAGCATTAGAAGATGTTGTGTTCTAATAAATGACTTGAAGAATTTTTTTTTATATATTATAAAATGTTAACAATTTTATGGCTAAAATGATTTATAGAATATTTTTTATATTTATACTTATAATAATTTTTCGATTTTGAACTGAATTATTCTCATTTTAAACTGAACTATTCCCATTTTGAACTGAACTATTCCCATTTTGAACTGAATTATTCCCATTTTAAAATTAACTACTTCCATTTTGAACTGGAAAAGGTATAGAATGTTATTAATCTTTCATTGATATATGTTCTGTCTTAAAACACGACTACAACTCTTAGACTGGTGCATTTTGTATTTCATAAACTTGTATTTCAAAGCTTGTTCGAGTACGAGAGAGTATTGAAAAGCTTTTGGTTTGATTTCTTAGGTTTAATGCCAAATCAACCTTTGTAGGTTATTTAATGACAAAGCCATCTTTGTAGTTGTGGTATTTTTTAACCCATAGCTTGATGGGGATAATGAGTTTGATTCCTTTTCCAAAAGTATTAGTCCGAAAGTGAACGTAACAGAGCGACTGAGGTTCGAACTTGTTTACTACGATGTCGCAGTCAAACACGTTAGCCACTACGCTACGGATTCTCCCCACTACCGTAAAGTTTTCGGTCCGATTGAGAAAGGAATGACTCGATTTATTGTCAAGTCACACTTAAAACATCGGTTCTAGCCAGATCACTGAAGTTTAGCCGTGACGAGCCTGCTCATTACATTTGTTATTATCATACTCTCTAGCAAGGTCCAAGTACTTGTCTATCTTTTTGTTTTCTTTGATTTTTTTTCTGTGGTCCGCAGGGACAGCAAAGTTCACTATACGACAAATTCTGTTTTTTATTTATTATCACGAGACCTGGTTTTTTGACCGGGATTCGGTGATCTAAAAACAGATCACCGAATCCCGGTTATTATTATTTGATTCCTTTGAGAGATTTTCGCACTAACATTTGCTGGTGGTTTTTCATTGGAGTTTGAGTGACAACTTGTCTCCTCAAGTTTCTTGGACTCTTCTCAGTATTCTGGCCGATCTTAATAACGCTGTAGTTTTATCATTATTTACTCCTTGAGAGTTTTTCACACTAACGTTGGCTAGTGGCTTTTCATTGGAGTTTAAGTGACAACAAATTTCCTCAAGTCTCCAGGACTTTTCTCAGTATTCTGACCGCTGTATCGACGCTACCTTCAATGCTAACAAGTACTGATTTTCTTGACACTGTATGAATGTATCTCTGGGATTTAAGATCTTATCCATCGTCATGAATTTTCTTGTTCTCTAGTCCATTTGTTGAAGTTCTTCCCTCGTTTACATTAAGAATGGTCCCGAGTATCAAACAAGAATGACAGCCCAGGTGTTTGTCCTTTTGATGAGGTTCCAACTCCACCAGCCTCCTTTCTAAGCCTATGGGGTTGTTCCAAGTACGCCAGTTGCAATTGGTATCACCGTCGTCTTCATGTTCCACATCTTTTTTTTTTTTTTAGTTTTCTAGTAAGGTCTAAGTATTTGTCGCTCTTTTCGCTTTCTCTGATTTTCACTCAATGGTCCTTTATTAATTATTCGTTTATCTGTTTATTAAGTCTGTTATGCTTTCTTGGGCATCTCCGATTTTTACAATATTGAGAAAAACTCCTTGCATAGAACTTATTCACTATATATCTATATACAAATCAAATTCTGTTAAGTAATTCACACGACAGTTCCCAAAAACACATTTTAAATTCTTTTTCTTACTAAAATCTTATCGTCTAATTTTGTGTTTTTTTCTTTTAGATTAATGCCGTTTTTCTAATCTGATTAAACAATTTGTTTCAAAACTATATTACTCTGTTAGCAAAAAAAAACAAAACCAAATTGATTAATAGACGTAGTTTTTGAAATCTGTCTTGACAGTAAATATCCAGGAATATTAAAGGAATATTAAAAAGATGTCTACCGTAATTAGACATCTCATTAATTATTTTGAAAGATTCAATTAGATTCTCTTTGATTCTTCTTTCAATTCTCATATTGGTAAACAGTCAGGGACAGTAAGCGTTGTAAGCAATCTGAAGTTGGTGTGCTAGATTCAGTAAAGTTTCGTAAATTCTAAAAAGTGAATGACCTAGAGCCATGAAACGTTTAATATATTCCATATTTCCTTCAGCTGTTTATTTCACTTGGCCTATCGGTTTTCAACTTTCTTTAGCTTTTAAAGAAAAATCAATTTAAAAAAAGTAAATCCCTTGGTTGGACCTGAGAAATTTTCAGCACTTCCACGATACATTGCATTTTAGTAAGACCTTTACTGAGTAAAAAACTAAATTTTACACAATTTTTTTGGCTTTAAAAGGTTTTAATATAAGAAATAAATAGAAACGTCATGTATATAGCCTGAATAGATTTGTAATAAATTCACCTGTTTTGTTATTTTTGGTGCTCCTGAGCAAAGATGCTTGGAGTCTGGGCATTGCCATTGTTTTAACAACTGTCCCTTCTTCAGTATCACTTCTACAGAATAAAAAAATCTTCACAAAAACCTGCCGGTAAAATGTACTCCTCGACAACCTCTTAATGTCAATATGATAAAGACGGATCAAAATTCAACCGGATCCACTCACCAACTTCCGGAACAGACGCGAGAGAAAAATAAAGGGTCATAAAAAGTACTTTTCGACTAATCAGAAACTGATTAATGTAACTCTCAGCAAAGTTATCTGAGCCTCTTGTGCGGTCTATAAGAAAGGTTAAATTCATCCAACTGCTGAAAGTACCTCAGCAACAGAGAAGGAACACATCCAGTAAGCGGCTCAAGCATCCGTGACGAAGATTGCACAACAGGCCACCAGCAATCTCAACGAAGTGCCGACTGACCACAGCGGGAGCAGCAACAGCAGTAGCAGCAAAAATTACAAAGAAGTGAACCACCAGAAATACCAGAACGATATAGTAGACAAAGTCTACCCAACTACATTACGTGACTAACTGCATTAACAGCTAACTGCGATATCCTATAAACCTTACACGTGGACTTTGCTCACGTGGCCTTTCTCAGCTACACATATATGCAATAGATCCTCCCATGGGGATTTCTCACGTGCTCCTTCTCAACCACAACTCTGGATAGTGACATATTCCAGATCGAACGAACGAACGACATCTTCTGTACATCAACCGAAAATAAACGAAAATAAGGTCTTCCCTTTTATCTCAAACACGTCTTGTCTCCATGGTTTTATTTTTCACTCTTTTCTGGTCAGCGCGAGTCATGGTACCATAAGACTTCTACATTCGTATAAAGACTATCTCCACTCGTCGGTATCATTATCGCCGCTACATATTCTTTCCTCTTTAAAGGTTTTCTTTTTATAGTTTGCAACAGTCAGAACTGATTAAACATTAAACTGACCAACAGAAATATTTACAGCAGAGACTGGATTATCAGTTCAAACAAACAGATGTCTTCGTTATATCAGGAATTTGGATTATTTGTAAACATATGAATTAAAAGATGTTCTACAGAGTGCAATGGGTAAACCGTTGTCTAAATTGTACAAAAATGAAAATTACACTGATACCTTACTGGTATATTAACCAAAATTACGCGAAAATATCTTGAAATACTATTGATTAAATCTATTCATAGAAGTCACTATTGACTTCAACCACAACCACAAGATGACTTCGGAATCTCCTTATTTAGATTAGCAAATACAGCCGTTATCTTTGCCTTCATTTCATCTTTCATCTTGCACGGGGTTTTGTTGGTCTCTCGCTCAACCACACCCACACATGATAATCTAGAGAATTGTAATATATGGAGTTAGGCGGCCAGACGCTAGGGGTGATGTGGTCACAGAAATGTTCTGACAACAAACACTGGGTTCTCTTGCATTTGTGGCATGGTAGAGAGTCCTGTTGGCAGACATAGGGACTTCCAACAGCTATCCTCTTAATCCAAGGCAGAACTACCTTCGTTAAGCACTTGATGTAGGCCTCAGTGTTGAGTCTGAGGCCATGAAGGATAGGAAGATGAATAGAGGTATGACGTCACCATCACCAGTGACTACCCCAAACACCATGAAATGAACAAGGTATTTGGTTTTCATTGATAAGAATATGAATGTCCTCAGATTCACACCCAAACACTCCAAAATATTCGTTCTGGGGCTCTGCCGTGAGTGCCGTTTCAAAATTTCTGGACGACTGAATTGCTTCATGGTGTTGCTTTTCTCACAAACAGTGCTCAACTGACTCTACTCTGCACAGTAGACAAAACCTGAAACAAATACAGAACATGAGCAAAATTAATTCATTTTAAATGTCGACTATTTATCTATCGCAGCCTGTATTGGTTTTTTTTTTTTTTTTTTTTTTTTAACCTTTCCTTATTTTGACAGCTGAAGCATCTTACTAGAGTCTTGAATCTAGTCATGGTGTCACTCGAAAGAAATTTGGAAAGATTAATCTTTTTGATAACGCTCACTTTGTTACATAGCCAGATATGAATATGTGAAATGTACATATAATGTTCATAATTCATATGTATAGAACATAGGAATCCCGAAACACGAAAAACACTTACGACTTCTTAGTTCAGGTACGAAACTTTTTATTACCTTTGAGTTCAAAGGTTTTTTGACATAAGGAGAGAGATACTATCTTTCTATGCTGGCTTTTCCATCTGCCCCCACCATCACGTGCGGCACCCGTAGCGCACAAATTCGTCTCGCCTCGCCCAGGTCTCAATCTCAACTAACTGACTTTTCAAATCTCAGCCCACGCTTCCGGTGCGTGACGTCTCCCACGTCCCTGGTCACATCCACTATCTTGAATTCTTATTGTGACATCTCTGAATGACACGTCCGCTCTGCGCGTGCGCGTGAACACCTGCGCTCATGTTTGCACCTAACTAACCTATGCAGAGCCGAAAGGTTCTCAGCCTAACTAAACCCAAAGGCAAGATATATAAAACGAAATCCTTCGGCCATTATATTACAACATTTCATGTACGAATCCCATGACAATCCCCAGAATAATGCCCTCCACGATAATTCCGACGATGGTTATTGAAATAATGAAGAACCCCCTCCGAAGAGAAGAAAGATTATGTCCCTTATTATGATAACGGTTATGCTGTTGATAATGTTAATGATAAAGTGTCCTTGTGAAGACATCATGAATCCCCGACAATTGTGGGTGGAGGAGTCCCCGTGGCTCAGTAGTTGATGTGCTTGACATCGTAGTGAGTTCAAACTTCAGTGACGTTACTATGTTCACTTTCGGAATAAAACCCTAAGGAAAAGCATGAACCCCCTTATCCCTCAGTCTATGGGTTAAATTGTACCTCCTAGATGGGTTTGGTATTAAATAACCCACAAAATTTGATATGCCTGTAAACAAAGAAACCAAACCCAAATAATTTATAATAAAACAATTGCTATAGTTATATAAAATAATAGCAGATCAAATAAATAAATGAATAACTGACTTTATTCAGTTAAATAATGCAGTATACAGCTCACCAGACACAATGCCGCGAAGGAAAGTCTCTGTCGAGTAGTGACTATTGAGCAAGACTGTGACATTATAGTTAGCGAGTTCGAACTCCTGTCGTGCTATTACGTTCAGTTTTGGACTAATAAAAAGTCTGTATTCAAAACTTTTTCTTGGTTTAAGAATAGATCAATGTTAACTGTATCACTTAAAGAGTTGGCTGAAGAATGTGCGTGCGCGTGTGTGTGAAAGAGAAAGAAAGGTGGACAAAAGGGAAATAAAAGAGTGAAAGAAATTTCATTTTCTTAATCTATTTACGGCTTCAGTTTAAACGCAGATGAATTCTGAATCAATAATTTGAAATTAAGGCAAGATTGAAGGTCGTCTGAAGTATCACCGTTTCTACCCTTTTTTTATGAGATTGTGTAGAATTTTGTTTGAAATATATTAACGAAACGAAGATCTGTTTTCAGTGTAACTTACGACTTCTAACTTTCCTTTTTTTTTTTCTTTTTTTTTTAATGACTGAAAGGTCTTTAACAAAATCTTATATCTAGATATAATGTCACACAAATGACATATAGAAAGATTAATTTTCGAGACGCGCTCGCTTTATGAAGTTATTTTCTCACATGCAATGCTGTCTCCAAAATACCAGTTGGCGGAGACTCCGTGGCGTAATGATATAGTGGCTAACGTCCTGGTCTGTGATATCATAGCGAGTTCAAAATCCAGTCCGGCTATTACGTTTACTTTCGGACGACAATCTTTGGGAAGGTATGAACCTCCTTATTCCAACAGCTATGGCTTGTATTATACCACTACTGTCCTACAACAAGGATGGGATTGGTATTAAAAAACCAACGAAGGTTGATATCCCATCAAATAAAGAAAGCGAACCAAAATACCGGTTCTTTCTTTTTTATTAAAAAAAAAGTGCATGTGATATTAGCCACTGATCTCAAGGAATCTAATGAGACGATGCTGTTAGGGACACCTCCCACACGAAAATGAGAGGTGATATCGATGTAAACTTGTACCTAAAAATACCGAAGTATGATATATTGAGAACATGTAGAAGATTATTGAAGCACTTGTGGTTCAATTGTTATCACCACAGGAAATGGACACAGTGACCTGAGTTTAAATCCTGGACGAGTCTATGTGCATTTCGCATAGTGCTAATATCTTTGGGAAAGTTCTGCATCCAACAGTTCCCCGCTCCAGCTATGGCTAAACAGTGGAGCAAACTGGGCTCTTTAACCTTGGTATGGCAACCAGTCTAGGAGAATAAAAACTCTGAATCAAACTCCGCTTAAAACATGACCTTGTGACGTATACAGCTCACGCGGAAGGATTTGTAAATATATGTATACAAGCTGATTGAAAAGTAACTTCCAATTTAAAAATACTTATAATTTATTTCTTGTAAAAATTATAGATAAGCAATAAATCATTATAATTTAAAGATAGGAAGTTTCTTTTCAATTACCCAAAAGAAGATTATTGTCTTTCAAAGTTTCTCCTCTTGGGTGAACTAGTTTCTGGTCGGTGAAATAGAGGAGACCTCCGTCTGAAGAGATACTCCTGAAAAAGGATCCTTATCAACTGTGGAGTCAAATAGTGTTAATGGGCCACAGTCAACCGGTTGAGAAACCCGAAGCAAACAATTAAGCAAGATTCAAAGAAAAGAAGAGAGCTTCTTCTTGGCTGCTATATGTTCTTCAGCAACCAATGGGTGCAAGCTTGCCTCTTATGCATAGGTCTCTTTGACCACCTTTGGGTTGTAATAGACATGAGATCCATCTCGAATCTTTATTCGTGATTACATTGATTGGATGGTTATTTATGCGAGGAGTCTTAGATAACACAGTCTAACATTTTTCTGTGCTATTTCGATTAGTACAAATTATTTAAATCCTGCGTATCTCCAAATAAATTAATCTGTGTCAAGTCTGTCGTTCAAAATAAGTTTTGTATATATTTATGTATTTACCCAACTGCTCCAACACATATTGGGTGTGACTCGTAGAATACTCCGACTGCACCTCTGCAGAGACGTAAGTCCCCGCTTCCAACGAAGCGACCTGGTTACGACACTAAAGTGCATATGATGGTAAAGATTCAATACAGGAGCTGTAGGGAGTGTGGAGTACCCCTTCACTGCCATAACTCCCAGTTCGACTCTGATCTGTATTCAGTCCAGTCGGCTAGGGCAATAGATTACACCAACTGCATCTCTGCAGAGGGGTAAGACCCCCAAACTAACGAGTGTCCTGGATATGACATTAAACAATCTGATGGCGAGGTTCTAGTCATCGAGCTTTGGGGAATGCGAAGTATCCCTTCATTGCCATAACTCCCAGGTCGACTCTGAGCCGGGATGGTAGCACCTGATAGGGTTCTATCTATGGGTCAAATAGAACAAACTGTGTGCAAACAAATGACTGATGTTAAATCGTGTCTGTTATATAGCACTACTTGAAACCATTTAACTCTGTGCAAAGAGCTCAGACTCGTTTAAGAATGTTATCTACAAAGTGTGTTTATGAATCATATATATTTTTGATATGTATATATAAACAAGATTTGGCATTAAATAACCTACAGTGGTTGATATGCCATAAAACCTAACCAAACAAACTAAACTGACCCGTATTGGAAGTACCTGTTAGGGTCACACCTACGGGTCGAATAGATATATTTAATCATTTACTAAGCATTATATATGTATATGTTTATGTATATATAAACAGGATTTGGCATTAAATAATCCACAAGGGTTGATATGTCATAAAACACAACCAAACTAAACTAAAAAGAAAACAATTCTGATACTGTAGTATCATTTACTAAGGATTAATATTATTAATTTGTTGAAATTATACGGCTGTGTGCAAATTGTTCGTAAAGAGGGATATACTATTAAAACGAAGAAGACAAATGAAATTGTTAAAACAAAATTCTTCATATATAAAATTACTAATGTTAAATAGCAATAACTGAAACCATTTCCCTGTGTACGCCCAGCGGTTAGTGTGTTCGCCAATGGCCCGGGAGACCAGGGTTCAATCCCAGGTCGAGTCATACCAAAGACTTTAAAAATGGAACTTGATACCACCTTGCTTAACACTCAGCATTATAAGGTACGGTTCAAGGGTAAAGTGGAGCAATCCAGGAAATGGAGTAGCGCCCTCCCCTACACCTTGGTGTAGTAGCTATCGAAAAGGGAGCCTTCGGGTCACCCTCGACTATGGTCGCTAACTTTTACTTTACTTATTAGTGTTAAATAAAAAAATACTTGAAACCATTTTAAATTATTAGTGTTAACAATAACTGAAACCATTTAACTAAGTACAAACAAATGATTAATATTAAATAGAATTATTTGTGTTAGATTGGAATAACTGAAACCATTTAACTGGATACAAACAAATGATTAATATTAAATAGAATTATTCGTTTTAAATAGCAATAATTGAAGCCATTTCTCTGCATGCAAACAAATAAGCTCAGACAACACATTTAAAAATAAATTTACCGACAAACTATTCGCTTAAAAAGCACACAGAAACAGAAAACGAATTTTTTCGGGGTGATTTTTACATTCATTTTATTTGGATTTACGTTCCCTTGTTCATTCTACTTTTTCCTCAGAACTGTTGTATGATGTCCATTGTTCACTCTTACTGCTAATACCAATTTTGTTTGAATTGAACAAAAAACATTATGTAGAAAAAAGGCCAGTTCTCATCATTCCCTCGAATGACTTGAGAGACAATGAAAATTAACTTTGTTTAAATCCTATAAAAAACAAGTTGTATTATTCTTAAAAATGACTGAGGATTCAGTTGAAAACGTTCAAAATTTTTACATTCATTTTATTTGGATTTACGTTCCCTAGTTCATAAACAAGAAAAAGCTTTTCTTTTTAAACTATATAAGTGGCTGGAAATATTTCATAGAGTCTCAGAAGAACTGCCGTATGGCTCTTGAAAATAAGATACACACGCACAAAACAATATATGCATACACACACACATGCTCATACATGCAAATGCACACAGACACACACACTCATACACACGCATGTACATGCATACACACACCCATGGAAATAGACACATGCAAGCGAATGTACACAGACACACATACTCGTACACACGCATGCACACACACACACACACACACACACACACACACACACACACACAAACACACACATGGAAACAGACAGACACACACACGGACAAATGCACACAGACACACACTCATACACACGCATGCACACACGCACACTCATGGAAACAGACATACACAAACAAATGCACGCAGACACACACATTCACACACACGCATGCACACACACACACACAGACACACATGGAAACAGACACACGGACACACAGACAAATGCACGCAGACACACACATTGGTACACACACATGCACACACATGCAATCTAATGGAAACAGACACACACGCATGCAGACAAATGCACACACCCACACACACATACACACGCATGCGCAAACACTCACACACTCATGGAAACAGACAAACAGACACATAGACAAATGCACTCAGAAATACACACTCATACATACATATGCACACACACACACACATACTCATGGAAATAGACCGACACACTCAAAAACACATGCATTCCTTGACTTGACACACGCATTCCTGGACCAAATTTGCGTCAATTGAAACTACTACCCAAGTATGTATCCCTCTCTCTCTCTCTCTCTCTCTCTCTTTCTATATATATATATATATATATATACATACACACATGCACACACAAGGTTGGTTCAGAAATTTCTAAGCTTTACACGGGAAAAAGAGACATAATTGAACATTTCTGTTCTGTTAACATATTATAAAGCTAAAAGAAAACTTCTTCAGATTTATGTCTTAATTTCTTTGCAGGTGAGGCGAATACAAAGGTGGCAAGTGAACAACTAATCAAAAATTTGGTGTGAAGCTTAAAACTTTTTAAACGACCCTCTTATCTATCTGATTCCTTCAAATGCAAATTACATACAACCACTGCCCAATACACTGTCCAAGTAAACTTGGACTAATTTACACATGTGGGTCAATTCAAATATTCTATGTAAAACTATCAATGGATTATTCAGTTTTGTTGTATCATGATGTTGATTAGTTGAGGCATATCGGCCACTGTGGGTTATTTAAGCACAAATCCTGTTCATATATATATATATATGTATATATATAGTGTCGTCCACGTTGGCTAATGGAATTTTTAAGGTATTTATGTAGCAATAGCATATATATATAGTATGTATATAGTATATAGTATATATATACATATACTAGTAAATAAGTTGGCCGACCGTTGTCGAGGGCGACCCAAAGGCTCCCTTTTCAATAGCTATTGCACCTTTGGTTTAGGGGCGGGCAAGGCTGTGTTAAGCAAGGAGGCATCAAGAACCTTTTTGGAGTCTTTGGTATGACTCGACTTGGGATTAAACCCCAGTCTCCTGAGCCATAAGAGAACACTCAAACTATTATGCCAATAGGTGAATAGTTTGCAGGTGAATTTATTTTTAAACGAATTGTTCGACGAGATCATTTGTTTGCACACAGTTAAATGGTCTCAAGTATTTCTATTTAATATAAGTAATTGTATTCATCAAGTATTTATATGTAATATACATAACTCGCACACAGCTGTATGGTTTCAAATAAATAATAATTATAATAACAATAATAATAATAATAATCCTAAGTAGAAGATTAAACAGTTCTATTTGACTTATTGATTGGACCCAAACAGGTGCGACCACTCCTGGTCAAAGTGGACCAAATAGTAATGGTAATAAAGGATATAAAATATATTAGTTTGTCTTTTTAATTTTTTAATTTTGTATAAATTTTAGACAATTGTAAACATGCTGACAGCGTGGGTTGCTTTTAATAAGTGCTCTCAGGTGGCTGTCATCGATCGCAAAAGGACCTCCTCGACACTCCTCATCTTCAAGTATCTCATCTTTGTTCGGAAATTTTTAGAACCAACAATGCGATGAACATATGTCAACAGTTCGTATGATTGAATTGATATTGCAATCAATTTCCGCTGTTTTGCGTCTCATCCTATAAAATCGCTTAATTTTTCTTTTTCTTTTCTTCCGCTTTTAAATTTGACAGTGTAAAACAAACAAGGATAAATAGGTTTGGTTCGGTTTGGTTTGGTTTTATGGCATATCAACCATTGTAAGTTATTCAATGCTAAATCCTGTTTATATATATATATATATATATATATATATATATATATATATATATATATATATATAATTTCTAAATACATTTTGCAGAAAACATTTTTAAATGAGCCCGAGCTCATTTTTTGTACACAGTTAAATGGTTTCACTTATTTTTATCAAATACGAATAATTCTATTAACTATTAATCATTTGTTAGTACACAGTTTCATGTTTTCAAGTATTGCGACGTGTCCCTAACAATTCAAATAAACATCAGTCATTTGTTTACACACTGTTCAATGGGACTGTTTAGTCTCAATATCTCTATCACGCCGCATATTTCCAACCCAGTCGACAGGGGCTGCAGAGTACACCGACTGCATCTCTGCTGAGGGGTAAGACTCACCCAACTAGTGTCCTGGATATGACACAAACAATCTCATGGTAAGGTTTCAGTGATGCTGGATCTTGGGGGAATGCAGAGTACTCATCTATTGCGATCGCTCTCAGGTCCACTTTGGCCAAGAGTGGTAGCACCTGCTAGGGTTTTATCTATGGATCAAATTGAACTAAACTGTAATTATGCTAAACTGATTTGTTTGAAATAAAATTGATTTTGACATTTAAACTGTGTACTTATGCTAAACTGAATTGTTTGAAGTAGAACTTTTATATCTATAAAAATGGATCTGGCATTAAATTACTTACAATGGTTGATTTGCCGTAAAACTAAATCAAACAAACACAGTTGAATGATCAAACTGTTCTATTTCAAACAATTCAGTTTAGCATGTCAACAAAGTGAAATAGTTCCAAGGAATCCGATATATCACTAACAATTCAATTAAACATCAGTCATTTCTTTACGCACAGATAAATGTAAAAACTGTTCTACTTCACACAATTCAGTTAAGTACACAGTTTAAATGTCAAACAGTTCTATTTGACCCATAGATAGGACTCTATCAGGTGCTACTACTCCAGTCCAGAGTGGACCTAAGAGTGATGACAATGAATGGGTACCTCGCCTTCCCCAAAGTTCCAGCATTACTGAAGCCTCACCATTGGATTGTTAGTCTTACCCCTCTGCAGAGATGCAGTCGATGTATTCTGTAGTCATAGCGGACAGGCCCAAGGATAAACAGGGAAAGCGAAATTCGAGCTTTAAAAAAGTAAATATTAGCCCATATAATATACTATAATTAGAGCTTATTTTTGCGATGCAGTTACCTTTGGGGAACGAAAAAAGTTAATCGGTATTGCTAACTATTACATTGCAGGAGCTGCCCAATGTCATTTTTGGAGTTATTTACTTAGCTAAAAGTATGGAGTACCCAGTGAAACTCGAACTCACTCACAATAGATTCAATAAGTTGGCTGATCTGAATGCTCATTTTTCAAAAACTACAACACCGAGGTGTTGGCGAGGGCGCTGCTGCTTGCCCTTGATCCGTACTTTATAATGCTGAGTGTTAGGCAAAGGGGCTTCAAATACCATTTTGGAGTCTTTGGTATGACTCGATCTGGGATTGAACCTTGGTCTCCTGGACTATTGTAGAACACTCAAACCATTATGCCAATGGGCCGGTTTATACGTATATTTATGTGAGTGGATTATGGTGGCTATTGTCATTTGGAGGTCTCCGCGGTGTAACGGTTGTCGTCGTAGGAAATGGACACGGACGACACGAGTTCAAATCCTGGACGAAGCTTGATTAAATTTCACATCGTGCAAATAAAGAAAATATATGAATCCAATTATTCTTCCTCCAGCAATGGGTGAATAATTGTTTGTTTTAGCCTTGATTAGGCAACCAATCTAAAAGAAAGAAAACTCTGAATTCAAACTTGTTAAACTCCGCTTAAAAATTGACCTTGTGTCACATCCTGCCCGTGCGGTGGTGTTGGCCGAGCGTAGTCGAAGGTAACCCGAAGACTTCCTTTTCATCAGTTACTACACCGGGAGGTAGGAGAGGCCACAACTCTTTTCATTAGATTGCTCCACTTACCCTTGATCCGTACTTTATAATGCTGAGTGTAAAGCAAAGAAGCATCCGGTACCATTTTTGAATCTTTGGTAGGAATCGATCTGGGATTGAATCAAGGTCTCCCGGAGCATTAGCGAACTCTCTAACCATTTATGGGACGTTCCTATAAAAGTAAAAATTTGAGATTTAAAGAAATACTGCAATAACAAGGGGTAAACAGATAGGTCGAACAATAGTGTTCTGCCTGAGGGCTATAAAAGAAAAATAATAAGTAGATAGATATATAATCATGCTATTAAGAGAAAATGGAGTTTATACCAAAATGGATATTAAACTACAGACTTGAAAGAGAATAACTTGCTTGATAACATCATAACATGAATTCTTTTAAAAATTATATACATTCTTGAAAAAAAATCTATGATAAAAATAACGTTTCTTTCTAATTCTCTACAATACAAGTGATTACGGCGCATTTTTATAAATATCAAAAAAGCGATTTAAAATAGCGCGCAATTTCTAAGAGGAACTGAAAGGACTTGCCTCAGTTATTTACGAATTAAAAAAAAAGAGAAAGATAGGTTATATATATAATGGGTGGGAAGAGAGGAGTTTTATTGTTGTCACAAAATACAGAAATAGATTCTGCAACAACCACTTATCTCGCACTCAGTCATGAAGAAGCTTAACCTCCCCACCTCTCACTCTTTCTCTCTTAAAGGGGTTGCCATTTTGTTTGAAACATTCCCCTTGAAAAAGAAATCGCTGAGATTACTTATTTTCCAAATTAACAGATTACTTTAATTTAAATACTACAACGTAAAATAAAAATGACTGCTTCTCTCCAATGGTATTCATCGTCAATATCATTATCATCAAAGCGTGCCGACAACGCGGATTTCCTCTCTCTCTCTCTCTCTCTCTCTCTCTCTCTCTCTCTCTCTCTCTCTTGCCATCCGTCCCTATCAACTATCGCTCTTAGTAAATCATGTAGACTGGATCCAGTGTCCACACAAAGCTGATAAATTTAGATTTTTGCTAGTTGGCCAATAAGAGAAAGTCGCTTACGAGTTGGTTCTTACTTCCCCAGCAGTGACCATTATGACTTGCTCGTCTTACTTCGGTGCATTGTGAGATGCAAGGTAAGTGGCCGTACAGCAGCTGTTTTGTAGGATGCATTTTCTAGGATTTGATTAGAACAGCACGCAGAATTGTCTGTGATTTTGATACCCACTGGGTACCTCATGATTCTGGCCTGGTGCCACGTCTATGCGGAGGGTGTTCTCGTGGTGTAATGGTTAAAGCGCTGGACTACGGAATCGTTGTAAGCAAGTTCAAACACCAGTCGTGCTATTACGTTCACTATTACGTCGTGCTATTACGTCAAATACCATTGGGAAAGGTATGAGGCCCCTTCTCCCAACTATGGGTTAAATGATACTGTTCTCCGAGAAGAATGACTTTGGCATTAAATACCTTCGAAGGTTGATATGCCACTAAACAAAGAAACCAAACTAAACCAAACCACGTCTAAGCTAAGCTTAGTAAATAACCACTGTGTAATCTCGCGTATCATGTGACTTTCCAAGACCTGAATTTTAGCCTAATATTAGGAAGTTGTACCATATCCGAGATACAAACTTTGTGAGAGAAATAGTTGGCCAAGGCTTGGCCTAGGCCAACTGATACGCCCATAATGCCCAGCTGCAAAAGTCATCAAATAAAATCGAATGATACTCGAGGACATTCGATATGTATTCATCTGATTCCTACATATGCAAGTTATTCAGAGTCACTGTCTAATATAACAACGATTTTTTATTACCTCTCTTTTTTATATATATGACATCTAGACATTGGTGATTGTACAATTTCATGCCTCCACTTAGAATTGTGTATCATTCTCGGAAAAATATCTTTTAAATCAATTTAGATTTAAAAGATATTTTTTCGAGAATGATACACAACTCTAACTATTGCAAACAGTAGAATTTTACTAAATATTATTGATCAATATCGATTTTGTTTTCAGATTCAATAAGGATAAAATAATCAATTAGTACCAATAGAACTGCTTTCAATTTCTTCAAATCTTCTCAACAAAAGTAATTTACTAATTTACTAAGCTTAGCTTAAATTTAGAACTGAAGTATCGAGCAGTCAGAGACACCACACGAGACGCCCGACTGTGAGGAAATGGTTTATTTGCGTTATTTAATGGCATATAAAACTTTGTGGGTTATTTAATGATAATAAGAGAATAACAGTAGTGGTACTATTTAACCCATAGTTTGTCAAAATCGAAGTTGACCGGAACTTCTCAAAACAGTCCTCTGGTGTGAATCAAATTTTGGCTCGGCAAAAAATAGGGGTACATGGTGGGTAAATTTACTAGTTTGGATTTATAAATCGGATATTATTAGATAGATGAAAAAACTCTGGCAAAATACCCCAAGCTTTAAGCAACTGTTGAGCCCATTTCACTTGCTTTTCAAAGTTTCGTATATGGTGAAATCTGGGTTTAGCCATGTGCATTATTTACTAAGCAAATAGAGAATCATTTTGATGATTTATCGTATTGACGTGCGTCTTAAATTCTCAAAACTAATATTCATGATCTCATCGGTGCCCACCAAACTCATCCTTTCCATTAAAAGATCAATCAGGAATCAAAGGTGCATTTGCATTTATAGTTTACTGATTCTTTCCCCTTGTAAATTATATTAAACACTCGTTAATAAGTTATGCTTTATAGTTTAATATTTGATTAATTTATTTAAGTGGTGAATGGAAATTAGGCTTAGTTACAAGGGGTGAATCAAGTAAAATGTTTGAGAAGTTCTGTCCTAGACTGATTGCCCAACTAAGACTAGAAAACTCTGTCTGACATATTGTTTTACGAATAGCTTAGAGCTGTGTAGAAGAGATGGATTCACACCTTTCCCCAAAACATTAGTACATAAGTAATACAAAAGAAAAGTCTTGACAGAAATAGGAACCCAATTCGCCGATTTTTTTTTCGTGCCAAAAGCCATTACACTTACTGCACCTTCATTAGAGATAAGACCTCATTCATAAAACAAAAATCAAAATTCCAATCAAAGGTGCCGGGTAGATAACAGTGGCAACAACGGTATCAGGATTTGTTTATTTATTTATTTTTTGTTTGGTTTGGTTCGGTTGTGTTTTGTGCATACCAAACATTGTGGGTTAATAAATGTCAACTCTAGTTTATATATATATATATATATATATATATGCAGATATCGATATATATATATATATATATATATATATGTAGATATATATTCGTATGTGTATATACGTATATATGTGTGTGTATATATATATGCATATATATGTATATGCATATCTGTACATATATATATATATATATATATATATATATGATTTGAAAGCGAATAGTTTGTAGGTAACATTTCTAAATCCGTGTCATTTTTTGTCCACAGTTAAACGGTTTCAAGTATTGCTATCTAGTACTAACAATTCTATTCACTATTAGTAATTTGTTTGCACATAGTTAAAAGGTTTTGAGTATTTTTATTCAACTTGAGTAATTCTTTTTATCAAGTATTGCTCTTGAATACGAACAATTTGCATACAGAAGTTTCAAATCCCTAATAACAATAGCTACCCTTAGTAAATTAGATACAGTTTAATGCCGCACCCAGGACACTTTTCTTTTAAAGTGAACCTCTAAGTTAAGCTAAAAGCGAACCCCTGTGGTGCAATTGTTAACTTGTTGGACTGCAAGATCGTAGTAAACGAGTCCGAACACCAATCGCGCTATTACGTTCACTAATATCTTTGAGAAAAGCATGAACTCCTTCATCCGCCTCCCTCAATTACGGGGGTTGTTTGGGTTTTATGGCATATCAACCTTTGTAGGTTGTTTAACGACAAATCCATTTTTATCCAAATTATCAGTTCTATTTCAAACAATTCACTTTAGCATGAGTACATAGTTTAATTGTCAAAAACATTTCTATTTCAAGCTATTCAGTTTATCCAAACAGTTTTAATTCAGCTAATTCAGTTAAATATAAGTACAGATTTTGTTTACACACAGTTAAATGTCAAAACAGTTCTATATTAAACAATTCAGTTTAGTGTAAGTAGAGTTTCAATGCCAAAAACAGTTCCATTTCAAACAATTCAATTTAGCATAAGCATGCAGTTTAAATGAAAGTACTGTTTAATTGTCAAAAACATTTCTTTTTCAAGCTATTTAGTTTAGTCAAACAGTTCTAATTGAAACAATGCAGTTTAGCATAAGTATGCAGTTAGTTCTATTTAACCAATAGATAGGACCCTATCAGGTGCTACTACTACGGGCCAGAGCGGACCTGGGAGCGATAGCAATGAAAGGGTGCTCCGCATTCCTCAAAGCTCCCGCATCACTGGAACCTCACCATCAGATTGTTTAGTGTCATATACAGGACACTCGTTGCAGGGGTGGGCAGGTCTTATTCCTCTGCAGAGGTGCAGTTGGTGTATTCTACAGCAATATCTTTTTTCGTTGTATATTTCTCATTTGCTCCAGTCACCTCAGCAAGCATCCATCGCTATATGAACTATTTTGATATCCAAGTGTTGATGATGGTTACTGAAACTGAAACGTTAACGTCGACTTTACATCATAATATATTCACTTATTTGGATTATGTTTTTTCTGCTACCTTCATATATATATATATATATATATATATTCGTTGTGTAACATGGCCAGATATACGGATGTGAGTGAAATAGACATAGAATGTTCATAACTCATATATTGATATAGGAATCCCGAAACACGAAAAACTTTACTTCTTAGTTCAGGTACGAAACTTTTTATTACCTTTGAGTTAAAAGGTTTTTCAACTTAAGGAGAGAGGCACAATCTTTCTATGCTGACTTTTCCATCTGCCCCCATCACGTACGGCACCCGCCGCAAGGCTTCGGTGAGCTCCGAAAGCCAACCCTCTTCATCGGACGCTAAAACCAAACTAACTAACTTTTCTCAAATCCCCAAAATCCTCTGCGCACGCTTCCGGTGCGGGACGTCATTCGCACTCCCTAGCCCCGTTTCACATCTGGGGTTTCTATTGTGACATCTCTGAATGGCACGTCCGCTCCGCACGCACGTGAACACCTGTGCTCATGTTTGCACCTAACTAACCCATGCACTGAGCCGAGAGGTTCCCAGCCTAACTAAACCCAAAGGCAAGATATATAAAACGAAATCCCTCCGCCATTATATTACAGTTGTTAATTAGTTGAAACGCAAAAAGCCTCGTCTAGAATTCGAACTCGGGTTACTGATTTCATTTCCTTTGAATATATCTATTATACAACGCCGACTCTTTCGCATCGATTCACTATGACTCCTACACATGGATTCACCAGTCTTGGCTGACCAGCAAAAACTTACTTTCATCACCTCTGTGCGTACACTGAATGTCGTTGGGAGGACTTACGAAGAGCGATGTCCGAGACCTACGGATGACGTGAGAGAAAGAGAGAGTGTGCGTGTGTGTGTGTGTGTGTGTGTGAGAGAGAGAGAGAGAGAGAGAGAGAGTGAGAGAGAGAGAGAAGAGAAACTGTGCATGATGATGATGATTTCCAAAATTAGTTCTTCCTGGATAAAAATCTTTACTCGCTTGGAATTTAAAGGATCAGTGGACTGAAGAAAGCTTAGAAGTTTGAGGTTTACACTGCCAAAGGAAATCTGTAAGTTTCGTTACTCTAGATCTAGGTTCAGCAGCCTTGAATTACATAGGGACCAGGGTCCGTGTTTGTGAGAGTTTAGCAGGCAACATCTATCACCATAGTTTGTAAATGGAGGTAATAATAATAAGATATACTAACTGTGATATCAGTGTATTCAAGCAATACAAATTACGTCGGCTGAATATTGTAATTTGTGGAAATGGGAAGTCCCCGTGGCGTAATGGCTAAAGTGCTGGACTGCGGCCTCGAAGTAAGTATGTTCCAACTCAAGTTGCATTTTTACGTTCACTTTCGAACTGATAACCTTGGGAAAGGTATGAAGCCCCTTATCCCCCCAAATAATTGTATGTATTAAATTGCATCACTGATGTTCTTCCTTGAGGATGGCTTCGACATTTAATAACCTACGAAGGTTGATATGCCATCAAACCAAACCATAGCAATTAGTATAAGATATCTATGTCTTCTGTTCTGGTTTATAAATCAAAAAGAGCATCGAGGACACAGCCTATCTTCTCGGCGGGCCGAATGATTTCTGCTTATGGGCCCGATTCGGCCGGTGGGCCATAGGTTGCCGATTTTTGCTCTAGATACACCTTAAAGAAAGAAAGCTCATTTATACTATTCGCCCACACGGCTCAATCTGTTGGTCGGTTTTATAATCTGCGACAGTACGAAGGTATAAATAATCGTAGAAAACTGGCCAGACCACAGCGTCCTAGTTGCACGACTTGTTTTAACCAAGGAACGCCCGTCATTCGAAGAGATCATCACAAACAGAGTTTTGTCGTATAAATACATAAATAAAGAAAGGAATGTTCATCATGAAAACTTTACTGCGTCATTCAGTTCATAGAATTATGAACGTTGTATTTTTTCCTTTTTGACTACTGAGATAAAACTAAAAAAAATTATAATCGTTGAATTGTTTAACTCTCTTTTTTCTTTTTTCTTTTTTCTTTCATTTTTTTTTTTTTTTTTTTTGTTACACTTAAGGCGGGAATGTTGTTAGATTCGTGCAGAGGGTTGCAATTACAGTGAACAATGCTTTTCATTTTACTTATATTTATCTTGCATCGCTTCAACCTACCAGGTTAATCTAAGCTTAGTAAATATCTATATTGCATCGGTTGAGATAATAAACGAATAAGTACTCAAAAGAACGCAAGTAAGATATTATCTTTGATGTTATTTTTTTTTCTTTTTTTTTCAAAATCAATGTTGGCTCTCTCCCTGAAATTTGTAAACGTGTGGTAAGAAGATACTCTCTCTCTCTCTCTCTCTCTCTCTCACACACACACACACACACACACACACACACATATATATATATATATATATATATATATAGTGATTATCAGTTTCTTGCGTATGCGATCATCAAACCCAAGAGCGAAAAACTGACAGTCAATTACTTGACGAATGTTGCAGTTCTTGCTTAATAGAGAATTTGCTCATTTAGCTTTAAAGATCAAATAGATTTGGTTTAGTTATTTTTGTTTAACGGCATATCAAACTTCGTGGCTTATCTGATGCCAAGTACCAGTAGATCAGTAGTGGTACAATCTAAGCCAAAACTGTGGGAATAAAGAGACTCATACATTTCCCAAGGGTATCAATCCAAAAGTGAATGTAATAGCGCAACTGGAGTTCGAACTCACTGACTGAGATGTCACAGTGTATCACTTTAACCATTACTTTAACCAGCACGTTAGCCACTACGCCACATGGATTCCACCAAAAATCAAACAGAAACAAATTGAAGCATTTTATTGGTCATTTCCAATCGGATCATTTATGATCCTTATAAATTGGTGGCTTTTTTGTTTATATATATATATATATATGTGTGTGTGTGTGTGTGTGTGTGTATTGGAGTGACAAAAAGTCCTTGGAAACAGAGGAGCTACACACAGAGAACATCATTTAACAATAGGAAATAAGATAACAGTACAACACTTTATAGGCCTATATGGGATCTCAGAAGATCAAACCAAAAATAACCTGAAAATTGTGGAGATTTAAAAAAAAATTAAAATAGAAATAAAAATATGAAATAAATTCAAAAGGTAGCGATTCTTAGAAGTCCCGGACAGGAAGTAGGAGCAGCGCATGCCTAAAGAAAGATCCTTCCCTTTGCTAAAGAGAAATTCTATCTTATTTCAGTGGTACCCACCCCTCAGACTGAAAGGACGTTTTCTACCCGGCTGATAGTAAGGTAGCGAGCCTGTTTGCCAAATCCCGGAAAGTAGCGCCAGTTTTAAAACACTGTAATCTTTGCCTAGAAGTAAAAAAATAGCCATAATCACTTTCCTAGGACAAAAAATTCTAAATAAACTATCAAAACGTATATCAAAGTGTAGATATGAAAATATATTCCAACTTGAAAACTAATGATTTCAAAGATTTAAAAAAAAAAAAATAAAAAACGATAAAAGAATAGAAATAAAATGAATAAATCAAATAAATACAACTACAACTAATAATAATAGAGTGAAAATAAAAGAAAGTGAAAAGAGAGACAGTTACTAGGACCTTGCCAGAGAACTAAAAAAAACTATAGAACATGAAGTTGGCGTGATACTAGTTGTAATTGTTGCGCTCGGAACTATCCTCAGGGGCTTGGTAAAGGGACTGGAAGACAAGTGGAGACCATCCAGACTATAGCATTATCAAGATTGCCCAGAATACTGAGAAGAGTCCTAGAGACTTGAGAAGATTTGTTGTCACTCAAACTCCAGTGGGGGTTCATCAACTAACGCTGGTGTGAAAAACTCTCGAGGAGTAACACAATGATAATATAATAATCAATTGAAAAAATGTGGTCCCTTAAAACTAACATTGAAAAAAATGTAGTACTTTAAAACTACCACAGTACTTGTAATAGTGGGAGCACTGCATATAACCAAGAAAGGGACTGATGAATACATTAAAACGACAGCTGACAGTCTCTGCCAATATAAAATCCGGAGAATACTATCAATGGGAGTGTAAAATATCACCTAAAAGAGGTAGCAAAAAACATGAATACATAGAATACAAATAATTACAACTTTTCCTCGGACTTAGGGTAAAGAGCCGGGAGAGTATTGTAAGAAAGTGAATGTAAAACTGAAAATTAAATAACTATAACAACGACAACAATAATACTACATTAAAAAACGCAGAGGAAGACTGATTACAGCGACCAAAAACAATACAGTCAACACAAGCATCAACGGAATGAAAATAACCAGAAAACAAAAATGTGAAGAAAAACAACTGTATGGATATCTTAAACGACAAACAAACAGAATCTCACACGAGAAAACTTGGACATAACTTAGAAAAGGAAACCTTAAAGAGAAACTGGATCTCTTCTGACAGCAGCACAAAACAATGCCATAAGGACCAATCATATCAAAGCAAGAATAGATAAGACGCAACAAAACAACAGATGTAGGTTATGTGGTGATAGAGACGAAACGAACAATCACATAATAAGCGAATGCAGTAAATTAGCGTAAAAAGATAATCAGACTACATACAACTGAGTGGTGAAGGTGATCCACAGGGAATTATACAAGAAGTTTAAATTTGACCAAACGCTTGAAATGTATATGCGCAAACCAAAATCCATCCAGGAAAATGAAACGCGCAAAGTTCTCTGGGGTTTTGAGATAAAAACGGATCACCTAATATCGGCCAGACGACAAGACCTATTGATAGTCAACAAAAAAGAGAACCTGCCGAATAGAGGACTTTGCCGTTCTGGCTAACCCCCAGGTAAAACTGAAGGAAAGCGAAAAGAAAGATAAATACCTGAACATTGCTAGAGAACTGAATATATAAGACGTGTTAACAAATCTTGTTAATAGCGTTTTTAAACGAGTCTGAGCTCATCTTATTCGCACACAGTTAAATGGTTTCAAGTATTGCTCAATAACACTTTGAATTTAACATCATTCATTTCTTTGCATATATAGTTTGTAGGTATTTTCATTTTAAAATGAAATCTGATCTATCCGATAAAATAAAACGGATTTCTTCCAAGCGGTGGCTGTGTCAATACTACTATATGGATCCACCAACTAGACGAAAACAAAACGCATAGAGAAAAGACAAGATGCGAACTATATAAAAATGTTACTTGCGTATTTTGGATCAATTATGGAAGCAACACCTTACAAAACAGAAATAGTGCAGCTACTTATCTGTCATCTCATAAACTATTCAAGTAAGACGAACAAGACATACAAAGTACAGCTGAAAATATAAAGACGATATCATAAGCAAAATTCTTTTATGGACTCCTACACATGAGCACACCAGTATTGGCCGACCTGTAAAGCTTTACATCAGCTCAGTACAGATACTGAGTACAGTCTAGATGACTTCCCGGGAGCGAGGGATGATAGGGACGGATGGAGAGAGAGAGAAAGAGAGAGAAATAGTCAAGGAAATCCGTGCTGTCAGTGCGACTTGATGATGATAAAATAATACTAACAATTTTGTATTACAAATTGTTTATCCTTCTGTGATACAACGTTGGAAGTCCCTGGGGTGTAGTGGCTAACGTGACATCGTAGTAAGCAATTTCGAACCTCGCATGTACCCTTATGTTCACTCTAGTATCATTACCCTTCGGAAAGGCATGAACTCCTTTATCCTCACCAGCTTTGTTCTCCAAGAATTTCATATCAATTAAGAATGCCACGAAGGTTAATATGCCATTAAACAAAAATACCAAACCAAACGAAATTGGGCAGAAATAAAATAATTCCACTGGCCTTTTTGTATTAAAAGTTAATTTTCTTATAAATCAAAGATATCTAGATTTTATTCGTTTAAAATAATTGATAACAATTACAAGTATATTCTCAATGTTTCAATGCATTTTTTAAATTTCCATTTCTTATTGATCGATAATCCCTTATCTATACGCAGGGGTGTCCTCGTGGTGTAATAGTTAAAGCGACGGACTGCGGAATCGTAGTACGCGAGTTCGTACTCCAGTCGCGCTATTACGTTCACTTTCGGGTAAATACCCTAGGGGAAGGTATGAACCCTCTTATCCTCCCAGCTATGGGTTAAATAGTACCGCTACTGTTCTTCTAGGAGAATAGCTTTGGCATGAAATAACCTAAAAAGAGTTGATATGCAATTAAAACAAAGAAACCAAACCATTTATCTATACGCAGTAATGGTTTAAAGTATCCGAATCCGATACAAATAATTTTTAAACGGCTCTATTTGGACCATATCAACCGAAAAAGACATCGACACACGACTAACGAAAGCATGGACAGCTATCAATAGGCTCTCGATCATATGGAAATCAGACCTGACCGATAAAATGAAACGCAGTTTCCTCCAGGCAGCGGTCGTATGGATACTGCTGTATGGATGCACTACTTGGACGCTAACTAAACGGCTAGAGAAGAAGCTAGACGGCAATTACACAAGAATGTTGAGAGCAATATTGAACAAGTCCTGGCGGCAACACCCCACAAGGCACCAACTATACGGCCACCTGCCTCCCATCACGAAAACTATCCAAGTTAGACGAACCAGACATGCAGGACACTGCTGGTCAAACAAGGACGAACTCATCAGTGATGTACTCCAATAGACCCCTGCATATGGCCAAACAAAAGCAGGACGACCAGCTCGAACATACATACAGCAGCTATGTGAGGATACGGGATGTAGCCCTGAAGACCTACCAGAAGGGATGAATGATCGGGAGAAGTGGCGAGAGAGGGTTTGGGATATCCGTGCTAGCGGCATGACATGATGATGATGATTCTTTGGACCATATAAGGTATAAATATACATATGATAAGATGTATATAAATATAAATATCATAAATATACACGATATCACATATACATGTGTGTATAAATGATACAGCAGTATCGATATGACCGCTGCCCGGAAGAAACTGCTTTATGGATGCACTACTTGGACGCTAACTAAACGGCTTGAGAAGAAGCTAGACGGCAATTACACAAGAATGCTGCGAGCAATATTGAACAAGTCCTGGCGGCAACACCTCACAAGGCACCAACTATACAGCCACCTACCTCCCATCACGAAAACTATCCAAGTTAGACGAACCAGACATGCAGGACACTGCAGGAGAAGCAGGGACGAGCTCATAAGTGATGTACTCCTATGGACCCCACATATGGCCGGGCAAAATCAGGACGACCAGCTCGATCATATATTCAGCAGCTATGTGAGGATACGGGATGTAGCCCTGAAGACCTACCAGAGGCAATGAACGATAGGGAGAAGTGGCGAGAGAGGGTCAGGAATATCCGTGCCTGTGGAATGACATGATGATGATGATGATGATAAATGATACCCTTACAACTACTAAATGTCGCTAACTCTCTCTCTCTCTCTCTCTCTATATATATATATATATATATATATATATATGTATATATATAAAGAGAGAGTACGCCTAAATGAAGGTTTAAAAACTGAAACATTAACCATTAACATTAGCAAATAATTCAGTCTATGAATAAAATCATCCTCTGAAAACTTTGTTTTTTTTTTTTCATAGTTGCACATTTTCATATACAAATGTGTGTGTGTGTGTGTGTGTGTGTGTGTGTGTGCGAATCATTAAAACCACTTAGTTCTGCTAAATGGTTTCTCCGATAATGAAAAGAGGACAATAATTAGGACTGTATACCTAACAGTATCCCACCGGTGTTTTAGCACATGGATATATAAGCGTTTTGGATTTCAACTTCTTTCTTCCTTCCCAAGTTGTTTTATTTCATTCATTCATTCATTCTCTTTAAGAGGTAAGTCTCCGAGGCGTAGTGGTTGACGTGCTAGATTGCGACATAGTAGTAAGCGAGTTCAAACTCCGGTAGCGCAATTACTTTCACTTTCAGACGAATACCCCTGGGAAAGGTTTGAACTCCTAATCCTTCTTGTTAATAGTAACACTACTGTCCTTCCACAAGGATGGCTTTGGCATTAAATAACCCACAAAAGTTGATTTACCACACCCCTCCGCCTCCAGCAGGATATGACAGAGGTCAATTTTAAAGTGAAGTTTTAAAGTAGGTTTTCCTTCTCTTAAACCGATTTCTTTTCAAAGTTTAAAGAACCCAATCTGTTCTACCATTTGTCCATAGCTAGAGAGAGAATATTTGGATTCATACTTTTCCCAAGGGTATAAGCGCTATGTGAAAAGCAAACAGCCTCGTCCCGGATTTGAACTCAGGTCGCTGATTCCACAACCATAACCGTTATGCCAGATTGCTTTCTAATAGTAGTAGTAGTAGTAGTAGTATGCATGCAATTAATGCAATAGTTATAATTCTCATAGCAGTAATAACAGCTATTAACATTCTTATCTATATTTGTATTGCTTTAACTCTGTTAGTGAAAAAAAAATGAAGTGATAATCGTAATATTATCTTCATCATTACAAATGTTTTTCTCATTATTAATAATGAAGTCAATCATTTAAACGATATCATGATGTGACGTTTTAACGAAGCTTGTAGAATGTAAAAACTAAAGCAATCAACTTTTACAGACATAAAGATGTCAATAGTCATTTATCACCAGTCTATACGGAACAAAGAGAAGAGGTTTCTTTTTTTTTTCTTTTTTTCTTTTTTTACTTATTACATTCATGTAACGTAATATTGTATGATATTATTTATACAGACCAGTCAGCAGGCGATGTAGAATATATTGACTGCATCTCTACAGAGGGGCAAGACTCCCTCACCCAATGAGTGTCCTGGATATGATACTAAATAATCTGATGGTAGGCCACCAGTTCTGGAGCTTTGGGGAATATGGAGTACCCCTTCATTGTCGTTGCTCCCAGGTCCACCCTGGCCCGGAATGGTAACCCCTGATAGAGTCTCATCTATGGATCAAATAAATCTGTCTGACATTCAAACTGAGTGCAAACAAATGACTTATTTAAAATCGAATAGTTAGAAATAGAACTGTTCAACTATTTTATTGAGTAAACAAATGACTGGTGTTTAAATTGTTATTGATACATGGAACCATTTAAATGGGTGCAAAAAAATGAGTAATGTTGAATAGAATTATTATTGCTAAAAAGCAATACTTCTAACCACTTTATTGTGTGCAAACAAATGATTAATATTGAATAGAATTATTAGCGTTAGATAGCAATAGTTTAAACCATTTAACTGCGTAGAAAGAACAGCAATACTAGTGTACAAACAAATTTAAAAACAAATTTAAAATTAAAAATCACATTACCAACAAACTAACCTCTAACATATCATGTATGTCTATTTAAATGTGAGCAAACAAATGACCGATGTTAAATTGTTACTGTTAATAGCAATACTTGAAACCATTCAACTATGAGCAAAAAATAGATGAGATCAGGCTCGTTTAAAAATGTTATCCATAAAATGAGTTTACAAATCATATTTAATACATATGTATAAAGAGGATTAAATAACCAACCATGGTTGATATGCCATAAAACCAAACCTAACCAATATCATATATTTTTAATATATATGTATAAAGAGGATCTGGCATTAATTAAATAAAATGGTTGATATGTGATAAAACCCAACCAAAGCAATATCATATTTATTTAATAGATATGTATAAAGGGTTTTTGGCATTAAATAACCTATAATAGTTGATATGCCATAAAATCAAACAAAACCAATATCATATATATCTAATATTCATGTAGAAAGAGTTTTTGGCATTAAATAACCTACAATAGTTGATAAGCCATAAAACCAAACCAAACCAAATCATATACATTTAATATATATGTATAAAGAGGATTTGTCATTAAATAACCAAGAATGCTTGATATGCCATAAAATCAAACCAAACCAAACCATATATATTTAATTTATATGTATATAGAGGTTTTGACAATAAATAACTTACAACGCTTGATATACCACAAAACGCAAACAAACCAAATCATATATATTTAATTTATATATATAAAGAGGATTTGGCATTAAATAAACAACAATGGTTGATATGCCATAAAATCAAACCAAACCAACCAAACTAAATCATATATATTTAATACATATGTATAAAGAAGATTTTACATTAAATAAATTACAATGGTTGATATGCCATAAAACCCAACAAAACCAAATCATATATATTTAATATATATGTATAAAGAGGATTTGGCATTAAATAACATACAATGCTTGATATGCCATAAAACAAAACAAAACCAAATCATATATATTTAATATATATATATATATAAAGAGGTTTTCGCAATAAATAACTTACAACGCTTGATATACCACAAAACGCAAACAATAGGTATAAAGAAGATTGGGCATTAAATAACCTACAATAGTTAGTATGCCATAAAATCAAACCAAAGCCAAAGCTGCTATTATTTTACCAAAAATATCATGATCATTGCTTCTCGATATAAACTCTGTTTTAAAAGTTAGTTTTCGTTTTGGATACACCTTGTATACACTTGAGTCTACCAGGAATTTAAAAAAAAACTTTACTTAAGAACAATTTAAATGTTAAGAGAATATTTCCTTATCTAATGTATTGAATTTCAAAAATATTTGACCGGCCAATTTCGAAATTTAGAATTTATCGAAGCATAAAACTTAGCTGGGGAATAGTATTATTTCTCTATCCATGACGTCATAGTCTCTGTTTTCCCCTCTGTAAGGTGCAATCTAACCTCTGCATAATTATTCCCCACACGTGACTGCATTTTGGGCGCTTAATGAACATTTCTGGGACGGACCATGTGTCCAAGGAAGAACGATACAGAAGCGTACCAAAATTATGATAAAAAAACATCTCACAAAATTATGATCCAAAGTTATAGACTAACGCTAGATTCTGCATTTATTGGGAGGTGCCCGTGGTGTAATGATTACCGTCGTAGGAATTGGACACGGCGACACGAGTTCAAATCCTAGACCAGGCTGATTGCAATTCACATAGCACTAATACTCTTGGGAAAGGTATGAATCCAAATATTCTCCCTCCAGCTATGGGTAAATAGTAGTACAGACTAGGTTCTTCAGCCTTGGTGAGGCAACTAGTCCAGGAGAAGGAAAACTCTGAATTCAAACCTGTTAAAAACCGCTTAAAAATTGACTTCGTGTCATATCCTGCCCGAGCGGAGGGGTTGGTAAATATGGCTAGGTTCTGCATACGCTACCAGAAGGGAGAAGTTTCTAAATTAATGTTGTGGCAACCAGTCCAAAAGAACGTCTGCAGATAAAGGTTGCAGATCACTTGCAACGTCAAAGAAAACTCTGGACAGCATTCAGATTGATTGGTTGATTTTAATGACATGTCAACCCGTCAAGGTTTACTTTATGAGGTTAGGTAATCGCGTTCATTTAACATTTATTCTTATATTTTTGTGTAGTTGCTTTTTACTCAAAATTATATGGTATCTAATATCCCTATCTAATTTTAGTTATTATATGGTTTCAAGTAACTATTTCTATCTAATCATAGTCATTTGCATATACACAGTTGTATGATGTCAAGTATTGGTATTCAATTTTTCAAGTAATTAATTCTATTTTAGTGTTCTCCAACGGCCCGAGAGACCTGGGTTCAATCCCAGGTCTAGTCATACCAAAGACTCACAAATAGGTACTTGATGCCTCCTTGCTTAACACTCAGCATTAGAAGGTACAGATCAAGGGTAAAGTGGAGCAATCCAGGGAAAGGAGTTGCGCCTTCCCCTACACCTTGGTGTAGAAGCTATCGAAAAAGAAGCCATTGTGTCACCCTCGACAACGATCGCCAACCGACTTAATAATCGTTATTTGCACGTAGTTTTATGGTTTCATGTAAATAATTATAAATTTTAGTAAACAATTATAGTTTCGAGTGGTTATTCTTTATATAAATAATTTCCAGTTATAAGGCATTAAATATTCTCTTCTTGAGAGTGTTTAGATTGCTTGATTTTAACAGCATGTCAAACTGTCAAAAGTTATTTTATACCTACTGGCTAGGGAATTGCGTTCATGGTACGTTAGTATTCTTCTAGTTGTTTCTTAAGAGTTTTTTACACACGGACTTATCGAATATGAACCCATTGATCTATTGACCCATTAATGGGACCCTAATGAGTACTACCACTCCTTCTATGTTTCACTTGCCCAGTCGGCTGGGGTTGTAAAATACACTGACGGCTTCTCTGCCGAGGGATAAGACCTCCTTCCCAACAAGTGTCCTGGATATGACACTAAACAATCTGATGGTGAGGTTACAATAATGCTGGCGCTTTGGGGAATGCGGGATACTACTACATTGCCATCACCCTCAGGTCCACTCTGGCTCGGAATGGTAGAGCCTAATAGGGTCCTATCTATTGATCAAATAGAACTGAACTGCGTATTTTTGCTAAACTGAATTACTTGAAGTAGAACTGTTTTGACATTTAAATGTGTGTCTACGCTGAACTGAATTGTTTGAATTAGAATTGTCTGATTAAACTTAATAGCTTGAAATAGAAATATTTTTGACAATTAAACTGTGTACTCATGTTAAACTGAATTGTTTGAAATAGAACTGATTATTTGCATAAAAATGAATTTGGCATTAATTTACTCACAAAGGTTGATATGCCATAAAACCCAAATTACCAACCAACCATGCTTCACTTTAGCAGCCATGTCTCTCCTGGAAACAAGACACGACTATTCCCGGCCAAAAGCTACTTATATCTTTGCTTGGAAGATTTATCTTAAACTGTGGATGTTGGTTTGATGCTGAGCATCATCAAAGCGGTACTTAATGGTTTCTTTGGTTTAATGGTATATTAACCTTTGTAGGTTATTTAATGCCAAAGCTATTCTCCTAGAAGAATAGTAGTGGTACTATTTAACCCATAGCTGGGAGGATAAGGAGGCTCATACCTTTCCCAAGGTTATTTGCCCGAAAGTGAACGTAATAGCGTGACTGGAGTACGAACTCGCTTACTACGATTCCGCAGTCCATCACTTTAACCATTTCCCCACGAGGATATCCCCTAAAGCGGTATTTCAGATGAATACTCAAATTAAAATATCTTGTCGAAATGTGACAGATGAAAACCTTAGAAATGATTAAATGATTTGTTTTGATTTTATAGAAATGTTAAAAGTAAAGGATTGGGGGGAGATCGACGGGTAGATTGGACCAGAGTAGGGCGAAAAGAATCTCCCACGGGACGTCGACAAATATTTGTAGGACTTAATTAAAGTAGACTGAATGAATCAAAAGTTGTGTTAAGAAAGAGTTGAATGTACATACATTTTGAATATATATTTAATGAATTTCCAGTCACGTACACATGTAGATATTTAAGTTTTACTTAGTCTTGCGTAATATCGCAAATATGGAACATCCAATGTTGTGTAAAGTGTTTCATGAGACTATGGAATTATTGACTTACTAAGGAATGTGTGTGTGTGTGTGTGTGTGTGTGTATGTGTGTGTGTGTGTGTGTGTGTGTGTGTGTGTGATGAATTAATGTTTACTCACGCCCTCATGATAGTCTGTGGGCCATTAGTTTTATGAATTTCTACAGAAAAAGATGAGACGTGTATTTATCAAAGACATTTCTCATTTGATTATATTTTGTTAGAATACATGAACCTAATAATACTCAGATTACTATGAGGAGGTAAATAGACATTCATTCATTTTCAATTTTATCCTGCTCTACAAGCCAGTACTGACTACTTTTCTAATTTCTAAAAAAATATTTTAGTACGATTTGTTTTTTTCTGTATTTGTGTATGTATGTGTGTATTTATATGTGTGTGTATATGTGTGTGTGTGTGTGTGTGTGTACGTGTGTTCTTGACCCAATTCCTCGGCATGGGGTGGATGCGACACAAGGTCAGTTTTTCAGCGGAGTTTAACTGGTGTGAATTCAGAGCTTTCCTTTTCCTATACTGATTGCTAAACCAAAGTTAAAAAGCACAGTCTGTTCGACTATTTACTCATAGCTCAAGGAAGAATAGTTGGATTCCTACTGTTCCCAAGCGTATTAGCGCTATGCAAAATCCAAACAGCTTTTTCAGGGTTTGAATTTGGCTCGCCGAGTCCATTTCCTACAACGATAAACATTACACCACTAGCGCCTCCTTATATATATATATATATATATATATATATCTAGCCCTTTATACTACTACGCCAAGGGTCCATAGTGTCACAACTATCAGTTTCTGGAGGTGCCCGTGGTCTAATGGTTATCGTCTTAGGAATTGGACACGACGATACGAGTTCAAATCCTGGACCAGACTGATTGCATTTCACATAGCACTAATACCCTTGGGAAAGGTATGAATCCAATTATTCTCCCTCCAGCTATGGGTAAATAGTAGGACAGACTGGGTTCTTCAGCCTTGGTGAAGCAACTAGTCTAGGAGAAGGAAAACTCTGAATTCAAACCTGTTAAACTCCGCTTAAAAATTGACCTTGTGTCATATCCTGCCCGAGCGGAGGGGTTGGTAAATATGATCAGTTTCTCGATATGAGTCGAATTTTACAGGCTTATATATATATATATGTATATATATAAGCCTGTAAAATTCGTAGTAGTATAAAGGGCTAGATATATGTGTGCATGTATTTATGCGGTAATAGAAATAGAAAGCAGTTCCTTCACACACCTTCAGCCGGACCGGTCAATAGGTTAACGTAGATTTGAACAAAGCAACGTTAGGACCTTGAATAAGCGAGAAGCAACTCGAACGGGAAAAGAGAACAAAGAAACCGACTGGAAATGACCAAGGACTTCCTGTTTCTCAAGTGGGGTGGATGATCCAGAAATTCTGAAAGAATCAAACCACTCTTGCAAAGATTATACAATTCCTGTCGCATTCTCAGAGGGGCAAGTCTACTAGAATCCTTAATTCGAGAGTGATCTGCTTGGAGCCTACAGAGAGATATGTCTAGCTGCAGACATAGCAGTAGGGGCAAGTTAGAATTAGCACCGGGCGAATAGGGGGGAGCAGAGTTAAAGGAAGGTCCCAAGTGACACACACAAACACACACACATCAGTGTCTTAGTCAAGTCCTTCAGAGCTTTCGTGCTCGAATTTCTTTTTATTTTGCGACCATATTTGATGAAAGGCATTATGGTACTATAGACTATGCAAAAGTGCAACCAGATGCGTCAAATATACATAGCGACAATGAAAAGATGGAAAGAGAAATTACGAGAGAAAAAAATACTGAAATGGAAAGAGTAACGGTATATATATATATATATATATATATATATATATATCATTATGTTCGGCTACCAGCACGAATCTCCCAGATCCTCTCTCCCCACCCGTCTCAATCGTCTATCGCTCCCGGGAGGTCATCAAGGCTACTTCCTGTATCGGCACACACCCGTTGTATATAGGTTCTAGCTGGTCGTCCTGCCTTTGCTCGTCCACGTGAAGGGGTCCATAGGAGTATGTCGTTTATGAGTTCGTCCCCACTTCTCAAGCAGTGTCCCGCACGTCTGGTTCGTTTTCGTAAGTGGCCGTACAGCTGCTGCTTTGTGGAGAGCTGCCTCCATGACTTGTTCAATATTGCCCGCAGCATTCTTGTGTAATTGCCGTCAAGCTTTTTCTCTATACGTTTATTTAGCGTCCAAGTAGTGCATCCATATAGCAGTATAGACACGACCGCTACTTGGGAAAAACTATTTTATTTCATCGGTCAGGTCTAACTTCCATATGACCGATAGCCTATCGAGAGTTGTCCACGCCTTTGCTAGTCACGTGTTGATTTCATATATATATATACACACACACACACATACACACATATATATATATATATATATATATATATATAGAGAGAGAGAGAGAGAGAGAGAGAGAGTGGGGGCCTGAAGTCGAATGGAAAACGTGAAAACATTTACTTCTTAAGTTGTTCGGAAAATACTATTTGATTTGATTTTAAATTGTTTAAATTTTGTTCTAACATATTATTTCATTAAATCTGCCTTTATTCTTGATACACGATATTAAACATTACAGAAAATTATAATTTATGGTACGCAGTGTTTCTCGAGGTATTTTCCCCACTCTCGTTGAAGATTGCACTTGAGACCTTCCAAATATGTTTGTGCTTGTATCAAGCCTAGGCCTGTAATATGATCTATACCGAATAGCTCAGGGCGTTGAGATCAGGGAAGGACGAAAGCCGTTCTTGTGGGGATATCAAATCAAGAAAATTTTATCGATACCAGGCAGCAATAGCCTTCGCTAAGTACGTGGAAGTAGAGTCTTTTTGGATTGTCCAGTGTTGGTCTACAAAGACCTGTTGGTCTCATGGCTTCACCATAGATTCCAAAATTGTCTCCCGATAGACCTTTTGATTGATTTTGGTCTAGGGTGTAGCTGAGTGACTTTGGGCCATGATCCGATTGCACCAATTGTTATTGGTATCACCGTCATGTTTCATAACTTTTTTAGCTCTCTGAATAGATTCATGTGCTTGTCTCTCTTTTCGTTTTCTTTGTTTTCACGGGGAAATCCACGGGTTCTCTTTATTTTGTTAATTACTAGGTCTGGTCTTCTGACTGGGATTAGGTAACCTGTTTGTATCTTAAAATCCCTGAGAATTACATGTCTCATTCTCCAGGACGGACACTGGTTTGTGCGTATACCAATTGGTAGTATGGTCAAATTTCAGTTATTATTATTATTATTATTATTATTATTTCAATCCTTGCGAGGTTTTCGCACCATTGTCAGCGAGGGTCATTCACTGAGTCTGAGTGACAGAAAGTTTCCTCGAGTCTCTTGGACTCTTCTCAGTATTTTGGCCAATCTCAACAATGCTGTAGAGTGGATCGTCTCGATTCTTCCTCTGATTTCCAATTCCTCTAGTACCCTTTATCAACCTTTGTGGATCGTCCCAAGCGCACCAACTACAAGTGGTATCATCGACACCCTAATGTTCCTCAACTTTCTTAGTTCTCTGGCAAGGTCTAAGTAATTGTATCTTTTCGCTTTGTCTTATTTGTAGTCTGCCGGAACAGCTAACTTCACTGGACGGTAGCTTTTCTGTTTTTTGTTAACTATCACTAGCCGGGATCAGGTGATCCGTTTGGATCTCAAAATCACAGAGAATTTCATGCGTCTCACTCTCCAGGAAAGATTCTGGTTTCTGTGTGTCCCATTTGTTCGTGTGGCCAAATTTAAATTTCTTGCACAATTCCTAGTGGATCACCTTTCCTACCCAGTCGTGTCTAGTCTTGTATTCCCTTTGCACAAGTTTGCTACTTTCACTTATGTGATTAATGGGCTTGTCTTTATCACCAACCCATACTTGTTATTCTGTTGCGTATTATATGTTCGCTTTAATAAAATTCGTCCTTATGATATTCTTTGTTTGTTTGTTTGGGTTTAATGGCATATCAACCTTTGTAGGTTATTGAATGTCAAACCTTTTTTTTATATAGATAAACAGTTTTATTTCAAACAATTCAGTTTAGCAAAAGTGCACATTTTAATTGTCAAAAACATTTCTATTTCAAAGATTCAGTTTAATCAAACAGGTCTAATTCAAATAATTCAGTTTAGTATAAGTTTTGTTTTTGTTTACACATAGTTAAGTGTCGAGACAGTTCTATTTCTAACAATTCAGTTTAGCGTATGTACAGTTTCAATGTCTAAAATATTTCTATTTGAAACAAACAGTTCAGTTTAGCATACAGAAACCGTTCCATTTTTTTAAAAATCAGTTTAGTATTAGTACGTAGTTTGAATATCGGAACAGTTCTACTTCAAGCAATTCAGTTTAGCATAAGTACGCGATTCAGTTCTATTTGATCCATAGATAGGACCCTATCATGTGTCACTACTCCGGGCCAAAGCGGACCTGAGAGCGATGGCAATTAAGAGTTCTCCGCATTTCCCAAAGCTCCAGCATTACTGGAGCTTCACCATCAGCTTGTTTAGTGTCATATCTTAGACACTTGTTAGGGGGAAGTCTTATCCCTCGGCAGAGATACAGTCTGTGTATTCTACAATACCAGCTGTCTGGGCAATATTGTTTTGTGTTGCTATAAGAAGCGATTTAGTATTTCTCTTAAAGTTTCCTTTTCGTAGACATGTCCTGATTATCTTGTATGGGATTTCTTCAGTTTGTCGCTTAAAATATTGTTTTTCTTTCCATTTTTGTTTCTAAGTTATTGTTATTCTGTTTGTCTACTACTGGCCGCAGTAATTAGTCTTTCTTTGTTCTTTTTAATGTACTTTTCAAGTCTTCGTACTTCGTATTGATGCATTCAAACTTCCCTCAATGTTGGCGAGTCCTCCTCCTTCTTCTTTTCTTTCTAGTCTGTGTACATTATCATTATCATCATTCTACTATCAGAGTCTACTGTATAATTTCTTTTCATTTCTTTCACAATATCTGATAGACTTGGTTTACTACGACATGATAATTTTTTTGTTCTGTTTTTTTTTTTTTTTTTTTGGTTTTGACCTCAACAACTTTTCTACACAGATTAACACACGTATAAAGAAAATTTGGCAACCGTAGACGAGGATGATTCAAAGGCTTCCTTTCCAATAGCTACTACACTGAAGTGTGGGGAAGGGCGCTCCACTTTACCTTGATATGTACTTTATTGTTAATCATCGAGGTATCAAGTACAATTTTTTTAGTCTAACTCGACCTGGGATCGAACCCCGGTCTCTCGGGTCATTGGCAAACACTCACTTGGTCAATGCATAAAAAAACTTGAATACGTACGTATGCAAGATAAATTATATATATACGCCTGTAATATATATAAGTAAGTAAAGTTGGCGACTGTAGTCGAGGGCGACCCGAAGGCTCCCTTTTCAATAGCTACTACACCGAGGTGTAAGGGAAGGCGCAACTCCTTTCCCTGGATTGTTAAACTCTACCCTTGATACGTACATTGTAATGCTGAGTGTTAAGCAAGGAGGTATCAAGTACCATTTTTTAAAAAGTTATTGGTATGACTCGACCTGGGATTGAACCCTTATCTCCCGGACCATTGGTGAACACTCTACTCACTGGGCCAATGAGCCGGATGTATAAATGAATTTATGTGTGTTTGTAATAAAGCTAGCGGGAAAACTATACAATTGTTTATTTAATATAGGAAATAAGTGAGAGAGAGAGGAAATTACTGAAAAAGTTGTAAATGTATTTTGCCGTGAGATGTATATAACTCTCTCTCTCTCTCTATATATATATATATATATATATATATAACTTAAAATCGGTGGGAAACGGGAAGTCTACTTGAATTAAAAGGTTACGTTCAAGTTTAACTCACTTAAGACTGGTCATCTGTACAAATATTTAGCAAACACACTCGTTCGCACACATACATACGTACATATAAGGAGGTGCTCGTGGTGTTATGGTTACCGACTAAGGAAACGGACATGGTGACCTGAGTTCATAATTCTCTGTGTGCAACCAAATGATTAATATCAAATAGAATTATTTGTATTAGATGACAATACTTGAAACCATTTAAATGTTGTTAACCAAATGACTAATATCAAATAGAATTATTTGTACTAGATGGCAATACATGAAACTATTTAACTGTGTAAACAAATGACTAATATTCGATAGAATTATTAGTATTAGATAGAAATACTTAAAACAATTTAACTGTGGGCAAACAAATGTGCTCTACCTCGTTTAAAATGATGTTACCAACAAACTATTCACTTACAAATTATATATATATATATATATATATATATATATATATATATATATATATATATATATATATATATACTAATCTAACGCGAATCCTGCATTGCTACAATTACAAAAGTGCTCAAATCGCAAGTCGGAAATCTTTTAAAGTTTCACCTTATCGGATCATCACGAAGCCTAACTCCAACTCAATACTTTTTTTAATTCATATATATATATATATATATATATATATATAAACAGGATTTGGCATTAAATAACTCACAAGGATAGATATGCCATAAAACACAACCAAACCAAACCTTTGTCCATCAGCACTCTCTAGATTAACGCTTTTCTTTCACAGAGCTCTCTTAGATTACTTTTTAAACAAGCAGCAGTCTTGCAAACCTTGAAGCAAATTGAATGATGAGTGTATAATTTACTTGTTTCGGTTCTTGGAGAATCGTTCTGTGTACCACCAAATGCCTTTTTAAGCCATCAAAAACTTGCAGACTTTACTGCAAATAACACAAGTATTATTATCACCTTGCCTCAAAAGAAGTATCCCGTTCACATCTCCCATGAGACCTCAAGTGATTGATGTATTCAGCCAAAGAGAGAAGAACATACATTATCACAAAAATCACACCTCCACGCAGACTTTTGGACCTGAGAGTTTGGCATTATTCCCTTTTTTAGCTGTCATCACATTTTTCTTGAGTTTTACGGCAATCCTCAAAGAGTTTAGTCATCATCATCTCATCTTGTCGTGCCATCAGCACGTATATCCCTGACTCTCTCTCGCCGCCCCTCCCTATCGTTCATCGCTTCCGGCAGGTCCTCAAGGCTACTTCCCTTTTCCTCACAGAGCTGCTGTATGTGGGTTCGAGCTCGTTGCCCTGCTTTTGGTCAGCCATGTGAAGGGGTCCATAGGAGTTTAGTATGTTCTAAATATCTTTCTGCACTCAGAGCTTCTCAATGTTAGTTCTTCCCAAACTAGAATATCAATTTCCAGTGATTTAGGTGATACATTTATATATATATATATATATATATATATATATATGTGTGTGTGTGTGTGTGTGTGTGTGTGTGTGCGCGCGCGTAGTAATAAGGTATAACTAAAAGAATAAAATCAATAACCTTTATCATTTTATAATGAAGAATAAGTGTTCTATATAAAGCAACCAAAAAGCGGTTATATATATATATGCAAATAATCCGTGACCGAATGATGAGAGAAAGCCTTTATTGTGCACATTTTTTTTTTTTTTTTACGTAATCAACTTCTTTTTCAATGCACTTAATTCCTCGCTGAATATTGATCGTATAGATTGAATATTTATAGAATGAAATTTTATTACCATAATTCAGTTTACAGTCAAGCTAAATAAAGCCTTGTATGTATCTACACTGCTGGAGAAGCGGAGACGAGATCATAAGTGATGTACTCCTATGGACCCCCACATATGGCGGAGCAAAAGCAGGACGACAAGCTAGAACATACATACAGCAGCTAAGTGAGGATACAGGATGTACCCCTGAAGACCTGCCTGAGGCGATGAACGATAGGAAAAAGTGGCGAGAGAGGGTCAGGGATATCCGTGCTAGTGACACAACATGATGATGATGATGAAAATGTATCTACAAAACTATATATATATATATATATTCAGTAGTAACTTAGTAAAAAAGAACATCGTATCGAGATTTTTATTTTATTCAAAATGCTCTCTAACCAAAAATACCAGAATAAACCAATTTTCAGTCCAATTTACAACTAAATCATCATTTTTGAGGTATGTGTGTGTGTGTGTGTGTGTGTGTGTGTGTGTGTGTTGCAAAAAATACCATATCATAGAAATGTATTTGGAACAATACCTTGATAAAAACCAAAATAACACTTGAAGAATATCGCAAATTACCGTCCAATTTGTTAATGATAATTTTGCAAGATCTCCATTTGCACAGGACGTCATTTTTTTTCATTCAAATCCTCCATATAACAGGGATTGTTTATAACAATGGTGATTATAATTATCTATTGAACACCACCCCCATACCTTACCTGCATAGCAGGGTTGGGTTTATTGCTCAGCGTCAGAGGCACCCTATTTGAGGAATGCCGACGGAGCCTACCACGCATAAGTCTCGATTCGTGCGTGGTCCCACCATAAAATGGTCTTGTGCCGCGTGGTTGGTGCAACAAAGTAAATTATAATATCCTTCACTCCTTTCTAAACCAAAGCAACATTATCATGATGAACCGCTGTCATAATAAGAACGTAATGGGTTCACTGGTCATCTAGTATACCTAAAAATTGATTGAGATTAAATATCTTTGTCACTATTTGTAGATAAACTAATGAATTCAATCATTGAGGAGAGAGAGAGAGAGAGAGAGAGAGAGAGAGAGAGAGAGAGAGAGAGAGAGAGAGAGAGAGAGTCTGTCAAGGTCTCGGTGATTGTGTATGCTTGGTTTTTTTAAGCAAACAGGCCAAGCAAGTGAAGAAAACAAGCGCTGTACGAGGTTAACAAGAGATCTGTTGTCGCTTAGGTAGCACTTATTCCTATCAACACTATCTCATTTATTCTTTGCTTCATTTACTTTTTGCTTCATTTACGCCTTTTCATTTTCTTGTTACGACTCTCTCTCTCTCTCTCTCTCTCTCTCTCTCTCTCTCTCTTTCATCATTCTTAATCTTATCTTGTCTTTCTAACTTTATTTCTCCACTCTCTCTCTCTCTCTCTCTCTCTCTCTCGTCCATCTTTCTCGTTCTTTCTTTCTTTCTTTCTTTCTTTCTTTCCCATCATTCTTCCTCTTGTTCTCTTCTCCCTCTATCTTCCTCTCTCTATTCCTATCTCTCTCCTTCACCTTATCTCTCCCTCCCTCTGTCTCTCTGTCTCCCTCTTACTGTCTCAAACCCGTAAGATCATATTAGCCATAATTATTTGCTATCGGCCAACTGACTAACTGATATAAACACGCTATTTTCTTATTTCATCATCGCTTAGCAAACTTTATTCACTTTCTTAATTTTCTTGCATACATTACATACAATTTTAATAACTATTTATCAGCGAGGTTTGCTAGCGGCTTTACTCTTCTTGAATGAAATATTTACGAGGTTTACTCTTCTCCAACACAAGATACCTTAATGAAATTCTTGGTGAAGATGAAACTCAGGGCTTCTGTAGACCACTTGGATACTCTAAAATTGCTGAGGGGTCATCCCAACTCAAAAAAATAAACACAAATACAATCTTGTGCTCTATCGACGGAGCTTCATCCCTAATAAGGTTGTAAGACACCCTCAAATGAGTGTTCTGAGTATGCCACTAAACGATGGTGAGGCTCAGCTCCTAGAGTTCTTAAGAGAGTGGAGTCATTGCTGTTACTCCCAGGTCCACTCTGACCCGAAGTAAATTGCACGCGTAACAAGTCCCATCTATGAGTCAAATAGATCAGTTTGAAAATTATAGGTAATAGATAAGAATACTTGAAATTCTATAACTATGGTCAAATTATTCGTATTAAAAATAGTTACTGTAATTATAGTTGTTTACAAATAATTTTTATTTGTTACTTCAGCTACATTAAAAGAATTAGCTTCACTTTGGCATTTAATAATCCAAAAATGGTTGATATGCGTAAAATCCACCAACCAAATAATGTGACCTTTAAAACCGAAGAAATATATTGTACAAATTTTGCAAAAAGTAAATAGATAAAAAAAAAAAAAAGCAGCCAGAATAAACTAAAGAAAAAATACATTTATAAATACACGTTCGGCTTCGTCGGTTCAACTAAAAAGTTGTATGACCATATTCTTATACAACCACAACCCTTGGCAAAAGTTATGGAATGAGCACGGTCATATATTTTTAGCAGTAAATAGACTAATAACAACAAAAACATCATTGTTATTTAATAAAGAGATTAAGGCTTTTCCGCCGGAAAGGCTTATCAATTCAATGACATAGCCAGTGAACAGTTCAGATCAAAATCTAATAAGGCTTCATCTGCAAAAGAAATGAATATAAACGGCCATTCGGGAAAGTTGAAACCATTTTCATAAAGAATATTTCTTCAAATTAAGGAAATTTGAACTTGAAAGAATTCAAAACTCAAGGAGGGCCAACTAAGTATTAATCCTAAATATAATTTTTAAATGAATTCCTAAAATTTTTTCTTATCATTGGATCATTCCATATTTTCCTCATCATGGCCTAGAAAAGTTATAACAGTACTTTAAATGATTTAATCTCGTTTGTTTAAGGAATATTTCATGAAAACATAATTTTTAGCTATCAAAGAAAAAACTCTGTTAATATTTTATTAACTGAAAAAAAACCCTCAGTGAACTTCCTCTATTTGTGCTAACTCCAAAATGTTTGCCTGGAATTGAATATACAAAGCTACATGGTGATTTATTGGGAGATCATGATTAATTCAAGTACAGGTTGGTTGGTTGGGTTTTATGGTATGTCAGCTTTTGTAGGTTATTTAACGCCAAATCCATTTTTATGTAAATAATCAGTTCTATTTCAAACAATTCAGTTGAGCATGAGTACACAGTTTAATTGTCAAAAATATTTCTATTTCTAGCTATTCAGTTTAGTGAAGAAGTTCTAATTCAGCTTATTCAGTTTAGTATATATACAGATTTTGTTTATACAGTTAAATGTTAAAACAGTTCTATGATAAACAATTCAGTTTAGTATAAATACAGTTTCAATGTCAAAAAACAGTCCTATTTCAAATAATTCAGTTTAGCATTAGCGCGCAGTTTAAATGTAAGTACGGTTTCAGTTTAGCATATGTATGCCGTTAGTTCTATTTAACCCATAGATAGGGCCCTATCAGGTGCTACCACTCAGGGCCAGAGTGGACCTGGGAGCAATGGTAATGAAGGGGTGCTCTGTATTCCCCAGAGCCCCAGCATTACCGGAACCTCACCATCAAATTGTTTAGTGTCATATCAGGACACTCATCGGTGGGTTTTACCCCTCTGGAGAGGTGCAGTCAAGGTATTCTACAGCCCCAGCCGACTGGGCAAAAAGTACAATTCAACGATGGACTCTCCTAAGATTTTAGGGAACTGAATTTAAGCGTCTAGAAAAAAAGGCAAAGTTGTATTTTTGTCTTGTCTGGATTCTAAGCCCTAACAAGACTCTCTGTGTGCATGACATTTTCATTTTGTTGATGTTGACGAGAAATTTCATTCGACAATTTGGCTTTAACTTCACCTACAAAAAAAAAATGGAACTGAATTTAAGACAGAAATCTGTAAAAATGTTCATGATTGACAAATTAAACTGTTTTAAAAATTTACATCCTTTTGCAAATGAGCTTTCAAAATCGCCCATTCTTTCTTTCTTTCTTTCTTTTTCTTTCTTCCTACGCTGTGTTTCTTTCTTTCTTTTTTTTCTTTCTTTCTATGCTTTCTTTCTACTTCCGATACTTTCATCTTCCCATATTTTCTTTCTTTCTTTCTTTCTTTCTTTTGTTCCATTCTTTCTTTCTTTCTTTCTTTTTTGCCATGGTCCCTTTTTCTTATGCTTTCTTCCTTTCTTCTTCTCACACTTTCTTTCTTCTTCCCATGCTTTTTTCTTTCTTTCTTTCTTTCTTTTTTGCGATGCTCCCTTTTTCTTTCTTTCTTTCTTTCTTTCTTTCTTTCTTTCTTTCTTTCCACGCAGTGTTTATTTGTTTGTTTGTTTGTTTGTTTCTTTCTTTCTTTCTATGCTTTCTTTCTACTTCCCATACTTTCATCTTCCCATATTTTCTTTCTTTCTTTCTTTTGTTCCATTCTTTCTTTCATTTTTGCCATGCTCCCTTTTTTGCTTTCTTTCTTTCTTTTCAGATTTTCTTTCTTCTTTCCATGTTTTTCTTTCTTTCTTTCTTTCATTTTTGCCATGCTCCATTTTTCTTTCTTTCTTTTTTTCTTTCTTTCTTCTTCTCACACTTTCTTTCTTCTTCCCGTGCTTTCTTTCTTTCTTTCTTTTTTGCCAAGCTCCCTTTTTCTTATTCTTTCTTTCTTTCTTTTTCTCACACTTTCTTTCTTCTTCTCATGCTTTCTTTTTTTTCTTACTATTTGGTCATGAAATATCTCGAGTTACCACCGTAACAATAAAAATCTGAGGTGCGACTAACTTGCGTGGCGGTAAATACATATATACATAAATACGCATACGCACACACTTATATATAAGGTCACATTTTATTTTACATGTAAATTATTAACATTCAGTTTATAATTGCTATCGTCATCATTTTTATAGTTGTCACCCTCGTCACAATCATTATCATTACATTATCAACAGTGTCTAATAATATAATAGTGTTAATTATTATAAAAAAAATATATGTCATACAATACTATCGTTAAAAAAAACTATGGGACAACAATGAAAAAAAATATTTATGGGAAGGTGGGCAAAAGAATCCAAACTACTCTAAACCTGCCATTATTCTTTCATGCATTGTTGAAATAGAGCATGAGAACACGGCTTTAACAACCAATTTAAAGAAGGTCGACCATGATCTATGCTGGGTTGTTCATAAAAAGGGAAACGAAAGACAAAGAAGCGAAACGAATACTATCCTACTGTCCTTCTTCTCCTTACTGGTTAAGGGAGGCACGGGAACCCTTGCAGTAAACCTGAGACCACGTACGTCTGTCTCCCTCGTCTGCTAGCTTAGGTATCTATTTCACCCGACTGAATTATCTCTGACTATCTGGGATAGTTGTCTTGTTTTGGTTTTTTAATTTGTTTTGCTATGTTTTCTTTTTGTTCGTTTTATTTTTTGTTCACTGTTTGTAGTTGGTGATCAAACATAGGAAAATGATAGGATTTTAAATGCGGATTTTCAAGGAAGGTCTTCATCTTTGAAAAAAAAAAAAAAAAGAAACCGTTGTGACGTTCATTTATACTAAATGGAGATCTGTATACTTGATTATTAGTAAAATATAAAAACCTACATAGTTTAAAAATGACGCTGAGTTTTACTATTTCTAACGCTGTGTCAATTTTTTTAGCAATATCTATCATTCGATCTATTTCTGTCTGTTGAATAAGATCTTAGACTATATTCATTATCTATCTATCTATCTATCTATATATCTATCTCTTTGGCTTTGCTTCTTTGTTTAATGGCATATCAACCTTCATAGGTTATATAATGCAAAAGCTACCCTCGTTGAAAAACGGCATTGCTATTAAACTACAGGAGGAATAAGAGGGTTCATAACTTTCTCAAGGATATTAGTTTGAAAGTGAACGAAATAGCACCACTGGGGTTCGAACTCGCTTGCTTTGAGACTACAGTCCAGTATTTTAGCCATTTTACCTTTGTATATATATATATATAATATATATATATATATATATATATATATATATATATATATATTATATATATATATATATATATATATATATATATATATATATATATATATATATATATATATATATATATATATATATATATATAATATATATATATATATATATTATATATATATATATATATATATATATATATATATATATATATATATATACATATATACATAAATACGCATACGCGTATATATATACATATGTGTGTGTGCTCTTTAGCTTTTTTACGGTTACTCGTTTAAGAGAAGGAAAATTCTGAAAGCAAACCAGCTGTACTCCACTTAAAAATTGAACTTGTGTCTCATCCGTTCCGTTACTGATAGTTTGGTTAAATATCTGTCTATCCATCGATATATCTATCTCCATCTGTTTAGATCTCTCTCTTTATATATATCAGTCTATTCTTTATTTATGCGTCATTATGTTATTTTTGGAGGAACAATTCTCTCTCTCTCTCTCTCTCTCTCTATATATATATATATATATATATCGCTCTTTACATCTATCTTTCTATCTATTCATCTCTCTCTCTCTCTCTCTTTCTCTCTCTCTCTCTCTCCCTCTCTCTCTCTATTTATATATATATATGTATATATCATCATCAGCAGCAGCTGCAGCAGCAATTCGTGCTGATAACACGGAGTCTCCTGACTCCCTCTCGCCATCCGTTTCTATCATCCATCATTCCTGGCAGGTCCTCTAAGCTGCATCCAGTGTCCGCACTGAGCTGATATCAGAAATTCCTTGCTAGTCAGTTTACACTGATGCGTCAACGTGTAAGGAGCCCATGAGAGAACGTTGCTTATGAGTTCGTCCTTACTTCTCCAGCATTGCCCACCATGTCTCGTTCGTCTGACTCGGATGATTTGTGAGATGGGGGGTAAGGGGCCGTACAGCTGCTGATTTATGCGGGGAGAAGCTACTTTCAGAATTTCTTCAAAACAGCAAGTAGCATTCTTGTAAATGTCCCATCTAGCGTTTACAGGATGCATTTCGTTAGTATCCTGATAGTTCATCCAGTCACTGCTTGAAAAAAATCCAGTTTTATTTCAACAAACAGATCAGATTTTCATGTGATCGATAACCTATCAATAGTAGTCTGCAGCTTCCCTATGCATATGTTGACTTTGCTTTCAGTAGATGAGATGCTGTTGTCAAGGTATGGTCTACTAATTTCATTGGCCTGCCACTTTGAGTACTAATGTCGCCTTTTTCCTTTGAATTCATAAACTCTGTTTTATTTGCATTCGAGTAGGAGTGAATGCATCCTGCTGCTTGCTCTTAGAAATTCAGCTTGGGCAAGTGTATTTGCTTGAAGTGCTGGATCATCCGGGTAGTATTCATCAATTATAGTTTCTGCAGGATATCGTCTGCTTCTTCTTCTTTTAAATGTGAAACCATTTTATTTTATTTGGTCTATTGACGTTCGCCTCTTTGGTAGAAAAAGAGGATTCAGCCTTTCGTCCATCTCTCTCTCTCTCTCTCTCTCTCTCTCTCTTTATATATATATCTCTCTCTCTCTATATATATATATATAATGAGGTCATTTGACTCCGCCCAAATTGCAGACTTAGTAGGAATATACATTTTAGATACACTAGGTAGGTTTTTAAATTTGAGTAACGTCGGAATTTATTGAGATGATTGGTTAATTTCTATCCCTGATAGACCCCTAACATCTAAAATACCAAAGAAAGTCATTAAAGCCTTTGAATATATGGTGTTAAAGATAGGGTTTAGTTCTAACTTGAAAATAGTTAATTTTTTAGATGTAACAATCAATTTAAATGACAATTCTTATAAACCAAGACTAATGCTATACTAACCTATATGAATGTTAGTTCTAACCACCCTTTGTCCATAGTTAAACAAATTCCTAATGCGATTAATATTAGAATAAACAGATTATCATCTTCTAAAAACATTTAATAATCATAAGGAATTTTACAATGAAGCCATACATAACAGTGGCTATAAAAATGAGCTCAAGTATTTAGAAGCCAATAGACATCACAAAAATAGGTGCAATAATGTAGGAAACAATAGAACTAACAATAATATAAATATGGAAAATGAAATAAGCAAAAATATTAATAAAAATAGATGTAGAAATATTATCTGGTTTTACCCTCCTTTTTGCAAACTCTTTAATATCAATATAGGGAAATATTTTCTAGGTTTAATAAAAAAAAAACATTTCAAAGATGATAACTCCTTTAAAAAATAAATAACAAGAATAATGTAAAAATTAGCTATTCTTGTGGGAACAATATACCTAAAATAATTGTCAATCACACCAAGAAATTAATAAATAAGCTGGACTGGAATAACATTGACAACTTAAAACATTCACGTAATTGTAAAATAAAAATGTACCCTTGATAATATTATGTATCAAGCTAACATTTCAACTAAAGAAAATGATACTAATGATAAGGCATATATAGTTATGACAAGCTTGAACTGGAAATTTAGATATAACAACCACCTACAATAATTTAAAAATCCAACATGAAAAAATCAATCTACCCTATCGAGGTATTACTGGTATCTGGTAGAATTCGGTCTAAAACTTATCATAAATTGGAAAATAATTAAAAGATCCCCCACGACAGTTTATACGGTAAATGTAATTGATACTTATAAGAGAAAATAGGTAAATTGAAATATTTGAATGGAAATCTACTAAATACCAAAACAGAGATGATATCGGCATGTAAACATAGAAAAAAAATTCTTAGTGTAATTTAACCTGATATATTAATGATATTAAATAGATTTAACAAACATCAATTCAGTGATTTATATATTTCTAATTCTATATTGGAATATTGAATTTTAAAGAAATTGATTTAATATTAAGTGATTTAAAATAGATTTTTCTAATGAAGTATACAATTAGATTTAAAAGAGAGTATAAATATATGTTTTACAAAGGGATAATAAGATAATAAATGATTTTTTTTTAATATATAATTGGTAAAAAGATTAATATAGAAGGAGCTGTCCCTGTACTCACCGTTCTTATTACACCTTTTTTTCTATTTGTAAACAAAAATTTAAGAAACTAATATTCAATTTATTTATATTATAAGTTAGGAATTATTTATTACATTAATGAAATATCTATTACATATTAATTCTTTGCTTATTACGATTAACTTAACATTCTATATGTTAATTTCTTCCTAATACACAAATATCTTGAATTTTTACGATAAATTTAATAATCAGAAATAGACATTTGTAAATTAATATCAGCATTGAATTTATTATTTCCTGATAACACGAATTATTCTATTTAATATTTATAATACATAATAGTTTCAGTGGAAGTATGAATGCATATTTTGTCTATAATTTTAAATAAGACGCATGCCACTATTCAATTTTTCAGGAATTATGCTTTTTTAATTTTCAGTAATATTCAAATTAGGGGTAGAAGTTTGTTTTTTTTTTTTTTTTTTTAAGGAATGTAGAAACACTGTATAAATTAAAAAATAACAATAGATATAATACCTCCACCGTAAAAGAATTTCTTGATTAAAAAATATGATAAAAAAAAAAGATATTGAAAATTATTTTAATTGAAAAATTAGTTAGTTAAATTTTTTTTCAAACCCCGTTCTCGCCGGAACCAATATAAAACACCCAACAAAAACTTTCTTTCGTACAATATCTGATGATGGTCATAACGACCTGAAATAAATTCATAATGACACCAAAGAATTGATTTTTTTATCTTTATCTTTATATAAAAAGTATATATATATATATATATATATATATATGTGTGTGTGTGTGTGTGTGTGTGTGTGTGTGTGTGTATGTGTGTGTGTGTGTGTGTGTGTATGTAAAACTTTTCATTTATAACATACTGATATATATATATATATATATAGAGAGAGAGAGAGAGAGTGATAAATACATGCATATATATATATATATATATATATATATATATATATATATATATATATATATATATATACCAGTCTGTTCATATCTAGCACTCTCAATTTATTTTGGGAAGTCGGCTGGGGCTGTAAAATACACCGACTGCATCTCTGCAATTAGTGTCCTGGATATGACACTTAACAATTTGATGGTGAGATTCCAGTAATGCTGGAGCTTTTGGGAATGCGGAGTACCCCTTCACTGCTATTGCTCCCAGATCCACTCTGGCCCGCAGTAGTAACACCTGATAGGGTCCTATCTATGATTCAAATAGAATTAAAATGTGCTTTATGCTAAACTGAATGGTTTGAAATAGAACTGTTTATATGTAAAAAAAAAATGGATTTAGCACTAAATAACCTACAATGATTGATATACCATAAAACCAAACCAAACTAAACCAAATCAATTTATTCATATCTATCTATCTATCTATCTATCTAAGACATGGAAAAGGTAATTGATAACAATAACCTATGCACCCTAAACCATAAATCTCAAACCTGCAGCAACAACACATATCCAGGTAACTACTTAGCGATACACATAACCCTATACGATCCCTCAAATGATATAGACTATACATGGAAGGTACATAACGATCTTTCCGACAGCAAACACTTCACCATTATCTTCGAAATTCCACAACCCGATGACTATAAACTTGTTGGAAATAACGCCAACTGGAAAGAATTTTATACCGAGTGTAACCAAATCTGATACAAGACTCAAACAATAAAGACCTGACCAATCACTTCACTGAAACCCGAATCTTAATGGCATAGGAAAATATACTAAAAACCTCAAACAGATGCAACACGCCCTGGTTTAATAACAAGTGCAAAACTGCAATCCGCCAACAATAAGCTGCCCTAAACAAATTTTATAACGAACCGACAACTACCAACTTAAATTACTCTGAGCTTTGGTTTGGTTTAGTTTTGTTTTATGGCATATCAACCATTGTAGGTTATTTAATGCCACATCCTATTTATACATATATATTGAATATATGAGGTTTGTTTTGGTTGGGTTTTATGGCATATCAACCATTGTTGGTTATTCAATACCAAATCCTGCTTATATAAAAATATATATATATAGGATTTGGTGTAGTTTGATTTTATGATATATCAACCATTGTAGGTTATTTAATGCCAAATCATATTCATACATATAGATCATATATATTGGATTTGGTTTGGTTTGGTTTGGTTTAATTTTACGGCACATCAACCATTGTAGGTTGTTTAATGCCAAATCTCATTTATATATATGTATATATCAAATACATAGGATTTTAATTGGTTTGGTTTGGTTTGGTTTGGTTTTATGGCATATCAACTATTGTACTTTATTTGATACTAAATCCTGTTGATACATATATATTGAATATATATGATTTGTAAACATATTTTGTTGATAACATCTTTCCTTTAGTTTGGTTTTATGGCATATCAACCATTTTAGGTTATTTAATACCAAATCCTCTTTATATATATATATATATATATATATATATATATATATATATATATATAAACACATATTAGATATAAATGATTTGTAAACACATTTTGTTGATAACATCTCTATAAATGAGCCTGAACTCATTTGTTTGCACACAGTTAAATGGTTTCAATTATTGCTTTATAACCCTAACTGTTTAACACGTCATTTGTTTGTACACATTTAGATAGATATACATGATATATAAGCGTTTTGTTTGTCGGTAATTTAATTTTTAATCAGTTAGAACTAATTTGCTCGCAGACAAGTAATCCTATTGTTTCTACACAGTTTCAATTGTTGTTATCTAACACTAATAATTTTGTTCAAAATAAATCCTTTGTTTGCAGATATTCAAGCGGTTACGCGTATTGCGATTTAACATTAATTATTTTATTCAACAATACTTATTCGTTTACTCACAGTTAAATGGCTTCAAGTGTTGCTATGTATAACTAATAATTCAATTAAACATCAGTCATTTGTTTACAAATAGTTAAATGTAAAAACTTCTTTTTCAAACAATTCAGTTTAGAGTAAGTCATTTGTTTGCACTCAGTTTAAATGTCAAATAGTTCTATTTGACCCATAGATAAGACCATATCAGGTGCTACCACTCAGGGACTGAGTGGAGCTGGGAGTGATTGCAATGAAAGGGGACTCTGAATTCCCAAAGTTACAGCATTACCAGAGCCTAACTATCAAATCGTTTAATGCCACATCCAGGACAGTCGTTGAGATGGATCTTAACCCTCCGCGGAGATGCAGTCGATATATTCTGGGCTTTATTCTGAGTATCGGCACTGAGAATCACCAAAGAAAAGTTGGCAAAACTACGTGGAAAAATCTGACTCCTGGAACAAAACAAATACAATTTGGAAAATAATCAGGAAACTCTATGGGGAAACCTCGTTAATCCCACTCAAACATCTCATAAAAACAACATAGAAGCTATCAATAAAAAAAAAGCTATAGCAAATGTACAAGCTGAAACTTTCACAACAAATTCCTCCTTTAACAACATTAATTGACAATTCTTAAATTTTTAGCATAATGTCCAAAAACATTGATTAAAGTTCAAATCAGACAACTCAGAAACTTACAATAAACCAATTCCCAGTGTGCATTCAGAATCCAAAGATCTCTAACGGGTCATGTGGTCAGATTAGAAACATCCATAAGAGAGGCAAACATCCAAAAGCAACACCTCATCGCAATATTTTTCGACCAAGAGAAGGTCTATGAAACAAATTTAGAGTACAGTTTAATGAAGGATCTGCACAAACAGAGACTACAAGGCAGATTACCCAACCTAATTGAGAAATTTGAGAATCGAATCAACCCTATCCGACTTTCAAAATCAAAAGGAGGGAATCTCACAAAAGAGCATACTATCAGTGACCCTCTTCAAACTAAAGATCAACAACATCACCAAGTGCCTGAACCCTGGAATCAATCATTATCTGTATGTTGATGACTTCTCGATCACTTCTCGATCACTTCCGGATCAAAATACATATATACAGCTCAGTGAAAACTACAACAGTGCATAAAAAACATCACTTAGTGTCTGAGCCCTGGAATTGATCTTGATGACTTCAGTATCACTTCCAGATCAAAATATATACACATGGCGCAGTGCCAACTACAACAGTGCATAAACAACATCACCAAGTGTCTGAGCCCTAGAATTAATGTTGATGACTTCAGTATCACTTCCAGATCAAAATACATACAGACAGCTGAGCACCAGCTACAACAGTGCATACACAAAATTAACCAATAGACAATCAGAATCATCAAATCTGAAACTCAATGCGTACATTTTTGCCAATTGAAAAAAAAATGCATAACAACACTACACTAAAACTAGACAGAGCAGAAATACCGGTCACCGACCAATACAAATTCCTTGTTATAATTTTTGATAAAATAATTAACTTTCCTCTCCCTCTTAAAATATCTGGAGCAAAAAATGTGGCAAGGCATTGCAACACCTCCGTAAATAGTTCACCTAAACTGGGGAGCATATCAACACACCCAGTTAAAACTGTACAAAATCCTATTCCGCTCGAAATTTGACTGTAGCTGTAATATATATGGATCAGCTAGAAAATGCTATCAGAAAAAAAAATTCATATTGTACACCAAGAAGAGTTGAGTCCCATCCTTGGAGCTTACAGAATATCTCCTGTGGAGAGCTTATACACTGAAGCCCATGAACCCTCTTCACAAGTATGATTGGAAAAATTAGCTCAACAGTACTACATTAAATTAAAATCTTGATTAACTAATACGGCTTATAACTACTTTTAACCCAAAACACAAATCTCTGTTTAACCAAAAAGAAAAGGCAATAAAACCACTTGAAACCCAAACTCAAAGAAATAGCAACCTTACTCATTAATATCCATGACATCATACAACGAAGTTCTCGCTACTGGATTCCTAAAGCAACCAGAGGTAATCCTAGATCTAAATAAGCTCACTCATCCCATAACCTGTCGAGAAAAACTCTACGACATCAATGAAAAATACCCTAATTACTCGGGGGTGTCCTCGTGGTGTAATGGTAAAAGTGATGGACTACGGAATCGTAGTACGTGAGTTCGTACTCCAGTCGTGCTATTACGTTCACTTTCGGACAAATACCCTTAGGAAAGGTATGAACCCCCTTGTCCTCCCAGCTATGGGTTAAATAGTATCACTACTGTTCTTCTAGGAGAATAGCTTTGGCATTAAATAACCTACAAAGGTTGATATGCCATTAAACAAAGAAACCAAACCAAACCAAACCTAATTACTCACAACTAAACAGATGGCTCCAAAGGAAGCAAAAGAACTGGGTGTGGAGTAGTCTCCAACAACACAATTCTCAGAAAATGCCTTCCAAAAGAAGTCTCCATATTCACCACCGGAACTACTGCAATAAATCTAGCATTGAAAATTTTCTGGACAAACAACACCAAAAGATTCATTATCCACTCAGATTTCTACTCTGTCTTATTATCCATTAAAAATAGAAAATTGGATAACCCTCAAATAATTAACCTCTTAAACGAACTAAACTCCACAAACCATACCACAATGATCATATTATGTTGGATATCAAGCCATATAGGAATCCAGGAAAATCATAAAGCTGATTCAATAGCCAAACCTGCACAAGATATGGAACCTGACAAAAACTACAAAATACCATACACCGACCTAAAACTTAAAATCAACCAAATACCAACAAAAAATGGCAACTATTATAGAACCAAAATATCGACGACAAGCTCTACTAAATAAAACTTATATTAAAAGAAGGAAAACCAGATTCCAGTAAAACCAGGAGTGAAGAGAGCACCCTGACTCGGCTACGGATAAACCATACCAAACTAACTCACTCTTTAAATCTAAAACAAGAACAATAACCAAAATGTTCATATACAGTGAAACATTTTGAAGGAATGAAAAAATGTGCCCAAACTTTAAGAAAATTTTATTGCTTGAAGAGTATGCGAGAACTACCAGAAACAATAGATCCTAATAACATCATCAACTTCCTGGAAAAATACTGTTCTCCAACGAAATATATGTCCATTGACCAAAACCTCACCCACAAATCGATGCACTTACACTTGGATATAGAAACCCTCAAAAGAACTGCTGACTTCACCAGATTGCAAAAATCGAATTCATCTAGCAATACCGAATATTCAATCACCAACAAAAATATCACCGGAAATAATAGACAAATAACTGCGCAAGTAACACTACAAAGGACGAATAAAACTAAAATGTCTTCCGTATGAAATAACCCAAGGAGTGATATGCTGTAAAATCTAACCAACCAACCAAACAACCAACCAATCTACCAATCTATCTATCTATTGGAGCCTATTCATATACATATCAAGTCTACAAATGCGAAAGATAAATTTCTAATAATAGCTTCTTTCTTCAATGCTACGTTTCTCGGCAAAAACTGAACAACTCGAGCCAAATTGGTTAGGGCTGTAGAATACACCGACTGCATCTTTGTAGAGGGGTAAAACCCACCCCCAACGAGTGTCTTGGATATGACATTAAACAACCTTCCTGGTGAGCTTCCAGCTTTGGAGATTTGGGAAATGTGGAGTACCCGTTCATTGCCATTACTTCCAGGTCCACTCAGTCCCGGAGTGGTATCATCTGATAGAGTTCATATGTTCATATATATCAATCTCAATTTATTCATATCTATCTATCAATCTATCTATCTATCTATCTATCTATCTATCTATCTATCTCAGTCCGTTTATATCTATCAACATCAGTTTATTTTGTTTATCTGGCCGTCTGTCTTAACGATAATTCATCAATCCAAATTAAATTCAAATAATCTGAATCTCACAGCACTCGAGAAAGCTTACGAAATATGCGGTTGAATCCCCTGAGGTGTAACAAGTAAAGCAGAAAAATGTTAAAAAACAACGAAAGCGGTATAGTTAAAAAAAAAAAATTCTGAAAAAGATATATGTTTTTTTTTTTCATTGTACTTAATTACTTTACCATGCAACGTTTAAATGCTCAGCTGTTTCTGAGTAAAGCACAATCTTTCATGAGATAATCAAGTCTAACATGTACGTAGAGCGACATGGGTGTTCTGAGCTGTGATCATGAACAGTTTTAAAGCGAATATAAAGTGCATACAAGTCAACAAATGCGAAAGATAAAATTCTAATGATAGCTTCGCTCTTCAATGCTACGTTTCTCATCAAAAACGGAACGAATCGAGCCCAATCGGTTAGGGCTGTAGAATACACTGACAGCATCTTTGCGGAGGGGTAAGACCTGCCCCCAACGAGAGTCCTGGATATGACATTAAACAACCTAATGGTGAGATTCCAGCTTCGGAGATTTGGAAAATGTAGAGTACCCGTTCATTGCCATTACTCCCAGGTTCACTCAGTCCCGGAGTGGTAGCATCTGATAGAGTCCTATATATAGGTCAAATAAAACAAACTGTGTGTGCAAACAAATGATTGATGTTAAACTATGAATATTACATCACAATTCTTGAAACCATTTATCTATGTACAAAAAAGATCTCAGCCACGTTTAAGAATGTTATCTACAAAATGCGTTTACAAATCATATTGGGGTGTCATTACCCTTCGGATAGGCATGAACTCCTTTATACTCACCAGCTTTGTTCTTCAAAAATTTCATATTAATTAAGAATGCCACAAAGGTTAATATGCCATTAAATAAAAATACCAAACCAAACGAAATTGGGCAGAAATAAAATAATTCCACTGGCCTTTTTGTATTAAAAGTTAATTTTCTTATAAATCAAAGATATCTAGATTTTATTCGTTTGAAATAATTGATAACAATTACAAATATATTCTCAATGTTTCAATGCATTTTTTAAATTGCCCTTTTTTATTGATTGATAATCCCTTATCTATACGCAGGGGTGTCCTCGTGGTGTAATAGTTAAAGCGATGGACTGCGGAATCGTAGTAAGCGAGTTCGTATTCCAGTCGCGCTATTACGTTCACTTTCGGACAAATACCCTTGGGAAAGGTATGCACCCCCTTATCCTCCCAGCTATGGGTTAAATAGTACCACTACTGTTCTTCTAGGAGAATGGCTTTGGCATAAAATAACCTACAAAGGTTGATATGCCATTAAATAAAGAAACCAAACCAAACCAAACCAAACAAATCATATATATTTGATATATATGCATAAACAAGATTTGGCATTAAATAACCTACAATGAGTGATATGCCGTAAAACCAAATCAAACTAAACCTGAAGACCTCAATTTACAATAAAAAAGTACAAGAAATGAATTTTATCATAAAATGCATTTCTTTCTTCCTTCCCTTCTTTCTTTCTTTCTTTAATGAAATATCAGCGTTCATGGGTTATTTTAAAAAAAGCAATCCTTGAAGGACTGTGTGGTATTATTTAACGCTTAGTTGTGGTGGGGGGATAAGAGATTCAGGATGTGGTGGACATTATAAGAAATACAACTGTTTAGCTTCACACCATGTCGAAAGAAAAATTTCAGACGTGCTTCGACAAATGAAAAACTTACGGGAATAAGTTCACTTGGGCTAAATAAATAAAGTTTCATCAATCATGAATATAATCCAAAAAATTTTGTAAAACAAATTGTCCGAAGTTTCGGGTTTAGTGGTGGCACAAGGTCAGGTGTAAGGGACATGAACTCGCTGGTAACGGTTTGCTTAGCTTAGGTTAGGTAGACATCCATTACACCACACAAGGCGTCCAAATTAGTTGTCTGCAGCAGATCAGTACAACGTCTTTTGTTCTGAAAAAAAAAAAAGAAAATCAAATATGAACGGTTTGAGAACACCATTAAGATTTTTACATACAATGTATTTTGGGGGGACGGGGGTGGGGTTTGGTGCTAAAAAAATTTCGGTCTTTTTAAGACTCTATACATCCGGCAGTTCTACAAAACTTGACTCTGACGGAAACAGCGCTAATAACCCAACATTACTGCTAAAGAATCGTTTTACCGTCATCTGTGATCCAAGTCTTAACCTCTTATCCGGTATAGACGGGTACTTAATTAGTTTATATAAAGTAGGTCCCCACTATTGACTAACGGTAGTTTCATTTATCCGCGGTTGAAACAGTCATCAAAATTTTCGTTTTCAAAACTTATTAAACTAAAATTATCTTTCAAAAGTATCTTGAAATAATAGAAAAAGAAATATATTCATAACAAAAGTATTTAATAATAATAATTATTATAATAAAAATAGTGAAAAGAAGGATAAGTACATGGACCTTGCAAGGGAATTGGAAAAACTGTGGAACATGAAAGTGACGATTATACCAAGCGTGATTGGTGCTTTTGTTACAGTCACCGAAGGATTATTAAAGAGGGTGGAGGACTGACAAATAAGAGGATGGGTGGACACCATCCAAACTACTCCATTACTGTGAACGGTCAAAATACTGAAAAGAGTCCTGGAGACTTGATTGGTTTGCTTTACTTTGGTTTTTTTAATGGCATATCAACCTTCGTTTGTCATTTAATGCCAAATCCATCCTTCTAGGTGAACAGCAGTGATGCTATTTAACCCATGGCATGGAGGATAAGGGGTTTCATGCCTTTCCCAAGAGTGTTTGTCCGAAAGTGAACGTAATAGCTTGACTGGATTTTGAACTCGCTTACTACGATTCTGCAGTCCATCGCTTTAATCATTACACCATGAGAACAACCTCTTGGAAACTTGAGGAGACTTGCTGTCACTCAAACTCTAGTGAAAGACCATCAGCTGACGCTGATAGGAAAAACTCTCAAGGAGTAAATAATGATAAGCAATAATAGACAAGACGCAACAAAATAGCAGATATAGATTTTGTGGTGACAGAGACGAAACGATCTGTCTCATAATAAGTGAATGCAGTAAATTAGCTCAGAAAGAGTATAAGACTAGACACAACTAGGTAGGGGAGGTGATCCAAATGGAATTGTGCTAGAAGTTTAAATTCGACCATACGAGCAAATATTATAGGTACAACCCAGAATCCGACCAGAAGACCAGACCGAGTTATAGTAGAAAAAACCTGCCGAATAGTGGACCTTGTCGTTCCGACTGACCTCAGGGTAAAACTGAAAGAAAGCAAAAAGAGAGGTAAATACTAAGACCTTGTTAGAGAACTGAAAAAACTATGGCACATGAAAGTGACGGTGATACCAACTGTAATTGGTGCGCTTGGCCTAGTCAAAGAAAATTTGCCATATAATGGACTTTGCTGTTCCAGTAGACCACAGAGCGAAAAATCAAAAACAGCGAAAAGAGAGACAGGTACTTTGTCGATGCCAGAGAATTACAAAAGCTGTGGAACATGAAGTGAACCGTGATACCAATTGTAATTGGCGCGCTGGAACGAACCCCAAAGGCTTGGTAAGGGGGGGTGCTGGAAGAGTAAGAAATTGAAGGACGTGACATGACAATCCAAAGTACAACATTGTTGAGATCAGCCAGAATAATGAGAAGAATCCTGGACACCTGAGGAGACTTGTTGCCAGTCTAATTCCAGTGAAAGTCCTTCAGCTAAAGCTGGTGTGAAAAACTCGCAACACTATAATAAGTAACTAAAAAAACTGTGGAACATGCGGATGAGGGTGATACCAATTATAGTTGGTGCCCTTGGAGTGGTTTTCAAAGAATTGGAAAGAGGGTTGAAACAGATGCAAATCGGAGGAAGAATCGAGACCATTCAAACTATAATATTGTTGAGATCGGCTAGAATACTAAGAAAAGTCCTGGAGACCTGCTATTGACAGATCATATGGCAATCTGATCTCTTCATTAAAATAAAACAGGAATTCTTTCAAGCTGTGGTTATGTCACTATTACTGTATGGATGCACCTCCAAGACACTCAAAAGATTTTTTTTTAAATAGATGGGAACTACGCGAGAATACTGCATAGTGTTTCAGACAAATCCTGAAAAGTAGCCCCCCACACACAAAACAACAGTTGTACGTTCACTTACCCCCCATCACACAAACCACCCAAATGAGATGAACTAGACGTGCTGATCACTGCTGGAGGAGCAAAGATGAACTCATAATAGATTTTCTCCTTTGGACTCCTAAACATGGACACACTAGCAAAGGTTTACATATATCAGCTCTGGGCGGACACTAAATGCAGTCAAGAGGATCTGCCCGGAGCGATGGACTATTGGGACGAATAGTGAGTGAGAGAAAGAGAGAGAGAGAGAGAGAAAGAAAGAGAGAGAGAGAGAGAGTCAAGAGAATCAGTGCTATCACAATGACTTGATGACTAATAATGATAATGAAAGAAACCTGCGAAATGATGCGCCGAATGTGTCTCAATTGTGTGTATATATATATATATATATATATATATATATATATATATATGGCTTTTTTCATCATAGATCCCAGCTGAACATAGCATGGTTTTAATTAACGATAACACATGACCCAATCCCATTCCATAAACCAATAACCCCTCGTAATTAAAGCCATCTAGCAAATGTCAAACCTCTCAGTTGAATATAATGAACAAGTATCAAAGTAACTGCAGAGAGCTTAGTACAGAGCTTCTGTGACGTCAAGTTGGGATTTTATTAGTCCAGAACGCTGGCAAATTTCATTCGTTTTCACGAATGAAATAGCAGTTTTAGGACAATTTTTCAAAAAAATTGTTTACAGACCATTTTTCTTCAATAGGAATTTTACTGTTGACATTATAATTAAAAAGGAATTATAATTACGAGATTGAATCAAGTTTTGCTATATTTTAGTACTACGTGAGGCACAATTCGGCTGCTCCAGAAGCTTTTGCTGAGGTTGTGAAGGTGAAAAAATATACTGGATTGTGAGATACTAAGCTCACCTGATACTCTTCCAGTGCTACTCACCGGATTTGCCACTATGGTTTTGAGTATAAACTCAGAATTCACGGTTTTAGCCCTACCTGGCCTTGCCAGATCGTTGATGGCCTTGCAACTCGAGCAGAATTTCTTGAGCCATCTGATTACTGTAGTGTAATCAACTGCGCCTTCACCTTCTGTATAACAAACGTTTTTGTTGCCACCGCGTTATTGTGATCCAGTACCCGAATTAGACAAAGTAGCGTGCGCATCTGTGCGGCTTTAAAGTCACACACGAGATGAAGCAATGCATAACGTGTCTACCACGATACAACCAACCTTAGCGGGTACCTACTACATCTATAATGTTTCAGCATTCCCACAACGATGGCCAAGCAGATATTTTGTTGTTTGAAAAAGTAAAAATAAGTAAAGTGGGCAACCTTAGTTGAGGGTGAACCGAAGGCTTCCTTTTCAATAGCTACTACACCGAGGTGTAAGGAAGGGCTCTACTCCTTTCCCTGGTAGTAAGTAAAGTTGGCGACCGTAGTCGAGGGTGACCCAAAGGCACCCATTTCAATAGCTACTACACCGAGGTGTAGGGGAGGTCGCTACTCCTTTCCCTGGATTGCTCCACTTTACCCTTGATACGTGCCTTATAAAGCTGAGTGTTAAGCAAGGAGGTATCAAGTACCATTTTTAAAGTCTTTGATATGACGCGACCTGGGATTGAACCCAGGTCTCCGGACCTTCGGCGAACCTTCTACCCATTAGGCAAATGAGCCGGTATTTTAGCGTTTTTATATTTGGACTGCCGCTGCTTGCAAAAAGGCTCTTTTAAAAACCTGCCCGGGAAAATCTCTGAACAAGGGCAGATGATCGAATATATTCCATGTAAGCTTGATGATGACATTTAATAGAGTACCCTCTCACCAAGGACCTATATTAATATTTATCATCAACAAATCTTGCTGATAGCACGGAGTTCCCTGATGCTCTCTCACCATCCGTCCCTATCCTCCATCGCTCATTGCCGGTCCTCTAGACTGCACCCAGTGTCCACACGGAGCTAATCTATGTAAGTTCTTGCTGGTCGGACAACAATGGCGTATCCGTGTGTAGGAATCCACCAGAGAATGTTGCTTATGCGTTCATCCTTGCTTCTCTAACAGTGCCCAGCATGTCTTGTTCGTCTTATTTAGATGGTTTGTTAGATGGGAGGTAAATGGCTGTACAGTCACTGATTTGTTGGGTTTTGCTTCCAGGATTTGTTCAAAACAGCATGTAGCATTCTTGCATAGTTCCCATCTAGCTTTTTCTTCGTACGTTTCGCTAGCGTCCAAGTAGTGCATCCATACAGTAGTACTAACACAGCCACAGATTGGAAGAAATCCTGTTTTACATTAGTTGATCTGAAATATATTGAAACTGAGCACAACGGAAAGAAAAGGCAAGTTAACTGCATTTGTACACACAAGAACAGTTAACCTTTTATATACATAAGATAAATATCAATGGTATGAAGAAGAAAGAATATAAAAACGTATCCCAACGGCAAGAAATATACACATATTGTTCCATGAACAAGCAGCATGTAGGAGGGGTACAAAAATGGGAGAAAAAGTATACTTTAAGAGGTTGGTTAGTTGTTTTGTTTTACGGCATATCAACCCTTGTCGGGTAATTTAACGCCGAATTAAATTTCAAACAATTCAGTTTAGTATAAGTATAGTTTTTGTTTACAAACAGGTAAATGTCAAAACAGTTCACTTAAATGTTAAAAAACATTTCAATTTCTAACAATTCAGTTTAGCATAAATATACAGTTTAGTTTTATTTGACGTATAGACAGGACCATGTGGCTGAGCCTTTCCCTGGCAGGGTCCTGGTCAAAGAACAGGCAAAAATAGGTCAAAAAGGATCTTCTGAATTGTTATGTGGACATGCCCACTCTCCAGGGGAAACAATGATTCATTGACTCCCTACACATGCAACATTTTTTTCTAATTCTTTCTTTCTTTCAAACTTAGCTATCATTTGATATATCGTCAGAGTACTGTCATGGTATCTATATGAGCAATTAGTGGAGTTGCTCGGTGGTAACCCTCTTCTCTCCAAGTAATATGTGACAGGTTGTATAGTATTACACTGTATAAGCATCTGGGAACAATTCGTGGTCTGACCTGCTGGGAAAAGAGGACTAATGACTTTACCAGGGACCTTAGTGCGAAATGCACCCAATCTACTTTCGACGGAATTTCAAATTGGTTCGATGAAGTCAATGTTTATGCTATTAAAAATACATGAATTATACGAAAAATAAACACCTTTTTCCAACAAATTTGAGCTTTTTCATTAAATAGGTTTATTTAGGAAATTAAGACTAAGTGAACTGAAATAAATTTTTACGGGAAAGTAATAGTAATTTCGAAAGGCATAATTGAAAGAAAACTGTATTCTATCACTTATTCTATGTACAAATAATTTCGAAAGATACATGAAATTGGGTGGTATTCCGTCATTGACACAATCTAAAAGTTAAGTTGGCGACCTTAGTCGACGGTGACTCGTAGGCTCTCTTTGCAATAGATACCTCACCGAAGTATAGGAGATGGCGCCGCTACTCCATTCCTTGGATTGCTCAACTTTACCCTTGATCCTTAACTTATAGTGCCGAGCAAGGTGGTATCAAGTACCACTTTTGAGTCTTTGATAATGACTCGACCTAGGATTGAACCCCGGTCGAGTCGGACAATTGGCGAACACTCTACTCATTAGACCAATGCCCCGGTTTCCGAAAATCTTTCCTAAATTAGAGCAATATTCAGTTATTCAGTTAATGTAATTCCAATAACCATACGGGAAAATGGGCTGTATTCCCTTTTTGATGTAACATAAAGATAATTCCGAAAAACATGCCAAAAAGAGAGCAATATTCGGTTATTTGATGTAAAAGTAATTCCAAAAGTCTTACTTCGGGGGTATCCCGTTATTTATGCAAAGTAATTCCGTAAAACGCACATGAAAGAGAGCAAGATTCGATAATGTATTTGGTGTAAAAGTAATTCCAAAAGATATATTTGAAATTGGCAACTATTCTGTTATTGGCTCATGTAAAAGTAATTCCGAAAAGCATACATCAATGTGAACAGTATTATGTTTTATTCATTGTTCATTACAAGAAAACGATTCGTTTGTGCCCAGGAGAAGAAATCAAAAATATGACGAACAAAAAACGTTTGAATATGCAATAGGAAAGAGAAAATTTAGAGAATAAATGGATTTTATAATTGTCAGATGAAGCTGTTCCGTGAATCCGCCCAAATTTCATATTGTTTTCTGATGCGATTCTTGTTTTTTCATTTTATTATAATATCTGTTACTTCAGTTTTCTCACTAAAGAAAGATATAATCCTATTTACCAACCCCTTCGCTCGGGCAGGATATGACACAAGGTCAGTTTTAAAGCGGAGTTTAACAGGTTTGAATTCAGAGTTTTCCTTCTCCTAGACTAGTTGCCTCACCAAGGCTGAAGAACCTAGTCTGCCCTACTATTCACCCATAGCTGGAGGGAGAATAATTGGATTCATACCTTTCCCAAGGGTATTAGTGCTATGTGAAATGCAATCAGTCTCGTCCAGGATTTGAACTCGTGTCGCCGTGTCCATTTCCAACGACTATAACCATTACACAACGAGCACCTCAAGAAAGATATAATATAAGTTTCACACTTGAAGAGTTTCAGCAATTTAGAATTTTAAGTTTTAAACTTAATTTGTTTCGGAGCACCATTAGTACATTCTATAATTTGTTTTCAACGGTAAACTCGGCAAATTTCACCCATTCTCATTATCATGATCA
>OY757924.1:56594323-56611823 GCA_963585895.1 Sepioteuthis lessoniana | reverse complement strand
AATAACCAAAAGTCACAGGGAGCAAGGTCAGGACTATAGGGAGGATGAGCAACTGTGTTGATGCCCATCTTGGTCAAACAGTCTGTGACATGGATGGAGCTGTGGACTGGTGCTGGAAATGCCTGCTGGAAATGCCACTGACTAGATTAGAAGAGTGCTGGTCTCTTCCCTAGGAATCTCTTCCTGAACTCCCTTAAAACCTCAACATAGTAACCCTAACCCTAACCCTTTGGCCAATCAACTCTGGTGTATTGACTTCCTTACTCCTCGCACATCTCTCATCATCCCTCACAGACTTCCTGCCTTCCTTGAATCTCTTATGCCACTCAAAAACTGATGCTCGATTCATGCAAGATAGTTGAAAAGCAATCTGAAACATTCCATACGTTTCTGTTGCATTTTTTCCAAGTTTGAAACAGAATTTTATATTACTATATTGAATATATATAACTAAATAACTTATTGAATACGAGCACTTACGGTAAGGGGGAAAAAACCGCAAGTAATTCGAAGATAAAAATGTACAACAAATCACTCTCTAGGGGAAAAATTACATATATCGGAAAAAAAGAAAAGGCCAACCTTGTCACACCAATTGAAAAAAATCAACAGATGCGCAATAAATTGGTCAAAAGAAAAAAAAACCCACCGTAATTCCTGCTAAACTACAAGTGCAAAAAAGTGCTCAATACTAAGTAGAGCAAAATAGTGACAAAATTATTTTGTGAGTCAGGAACTAACATACAACAGTTTCGCCTAAGCGGTTCATCAGGGTACCTAATCCCGACTAACAAAGCATGGAGAAAACCCTATTTTTATATTTAAAAAAAATTTTTTTTTTTTAAACTCACACCGGACGGAAAATTTGCATATAAAAAAATCAAGTTTATTATCAAGAAATATACTAAAAGATATATTTAAAAATATATAAAAAGCATGAGATAACGTAGCAGTGAAAAAAAAAAAATAATTATAGAGGAGCCAATTTCTTTTGTGTCTATTGGCATTCAATATCTCTGACCTTTGGTTCAGCAAATCTTTATTATATATATATATATATATATATATATATATATATATATATATATATATATATATATATATTGATATGCAAGAATGTATCTCATTACGAGAAATAATAATCTCCTCCAATTTAAATTGAACAGATCATTTAAGATCAACCCGGACTTTGTGGTTCATCTAATTTCATGTTTACGACATAAATACTGGTTGGTTTAACACACTTGACACATGAGTAATTTATTCAATTGAAGAAAATAATTAGTTCAAACTGTTTATTCTCCTATTTAGGTCCTTTAAAACTCGGTAACAAGATTGATCAGAGTGCCAAAGTGAAAATAAACTCTTATTACAATTTTGCAACAAGTTAATATCCAAAAATAACCTGCTTAGTACAACGGCGCCGTAGTCCTGTAGAATTCAGTACCAGTGGATACACGAGGGTAGGCTGAAACGTTTGGAGGCTGAAAAGTTCATATGATAACGTCATATCTGAGGACTTTTTTTAACAATGAGATCCAAGCACTGCAACACAGATGGAAGAAGTGTGTGGACCACAAGTGGAATTACGTTGAAAAAAAACTCATTTGGTCACATTCTAAGAGAGTAACTTGGTCAGCCTATGAACTTTTCAGACGACCCTCGTATTGTCTATTCCACTTGTTCAACTTTGGTAAAAGAAAAGGAATCTTTTATTGACTATGCTTTGAAGAATAAAAAACGTCAAACTGGTTCATAGATTGATTGATTGATTGATTTTAACGGCATGTCAATCAGTATTGGGCTATTTTAGGCCTAGACGTCAGAGAATCGCGTTTATTGTACGCAGAGATTTACAATTTTTGTGCAGTTGTTTCATCAGAGGGTTTTTTCCCCAAGTTTAAAACAGAATTTTATTGCATATCGTTCTTCTAAGTGTCCTCATTGCATTTTTGAAATTCACCAGCAGTGACAATCGGGCTTTAGTAGGGTGTATTCCAATTGCTGCTGTAGCTGTTCATTTGAAGCTGGAATCATAAAAATTGGTCAGTCATCTCATAAGATGTATAGCAATAACATACTGAATTTTCAAGAGTCTACGACAATTCTAAATTCATGTACAAAAAAGTCAGGAAACTTATTGAATTCACCACATATAGTGTCGAAACGAACTCTGACATTTCGAAAAGCATATATTCGATTTAATTTTCTCTTGTTTTTATTTTCAAATTTCATTTCTAAAATTGTGCTCACGTTGTTGTAAAATGGGCCCAACTAGTTATTTTCCTATCTTAATATTAGGGGTTTTTCGACCTCCTCTTCTTAAGGAATAATAAAGAGGTTTTCAAGACCGGATCAGGTGGTTCAGGGAACGGGTGAGATCTCTTTGAGTAATAGCAAAACTTCAGGACTACGGCCTCGAAGTAAGCGAGTTCGAACTCAAGCTGCTCAATTCCGTTCACTTTCGGACAAATACACTTGAGAAAAACATGAACCCCCTTATTCCTCGTAGCAATGAGTTAAGTCGTATTACGGCCAAGCTTTAGCATTAAATAACCCACGAAGTTTGATATTGAAGAAACAAACCAAACCACACTAGGTGATCCAGATGAGATGCTACTATAATTATAATTTTTCTTGAAAAAAATATTAAGTTATATTTGAATTTTGAAAATATACTACATAACACGTTTAGATTAAAATGTCTGGGAAATTATTGAAGGCACCACGTATTGTCGGATTACAATCCTTTATTTACTTTCATATATGCATAGACAGGACTTGGTATTAAATAATCCATAATGGTTGAGATTCCATGAAACCAAACCAAACCAAACCAAACCTGTTTATACATATATTAAATATATGATTCGTAAACAAATAGTTTTTAGGTAACATTTTTAAATGAGCGAGAGTTCATTTGTTGGCACACTGTTAAATGGCTACAAGTATTGCACTAATAGTTCAATACAAGTATTGCAATTCAACACAATAAGTCATTTTCTTGCACACAGGTAATTAGCTTCAAGTATTTCTTACAATAATAGTTTTATTTGCACACAGTTATATGGTTCCAAGTATTGCTATGTAACACAATTAAATTTAGGATTAGTCATTTGTTTGCTCCCACAGTTAAATGGTCAAACAGTTCTATTTGACCCATAGATGGCATCCTTACAGATTCTACCGCTTCGGTCAGAGTGGTCCTGTGAATAATGGCAATGAAGGGGTAATCCACATTCCCCAAAGGTCCAGTATTATTGGAACCTCACTATCAGATAGTTTGGTGTTATATCTAGAACACTCCTTATCGCGAGGGGTGCGGTCTTACTCCTATGCAGAGGTGTATTCTACAACGCAGCTGATTAGGTCTTGAAGGATTTGTGAATTTCAAGACACAAATTCTGTGAACCTGATGAAACGTTTTATCCCCATACGCATGAACTTGATTGCTTTTTTGTTTTTTGTTTTTTTTGGGGGGGTTGTTTGTTTGTTTGTTTGTTTGTTTGTTTGTTTGTTTGTTGGGGGGTTCAAAATGAAAGCAATTCTTCAACAAACATCCAGAAGCTGAAGGAGAAAGTATCAAATGAACGGAAAAGGCCAAAAGTTAAACACAAAAAAAGTGTCGACCTCTGATTGTCAAATGAATGGGGACGGATCAGAATCTATCTCTCGATGACTGAAGGAACACCAAAAGAGTTTGAAAAGAAACCAAAAAATACTTGAGTGAGTCAAAAGTTCTGCAATATTTTAGCTACATGTAGCACTTTTCGGATGCTTTCTCCGAGGTCGTGAAGGTGGCAAACAACTCTGGACTGTAAGATGCCGAGATCGCCAGATATTCTCCCAGTGCTACTCACCGGATTTGCCTCTATGGTTGGCAGCACAGCCTCAGGATCCACGGTTTAAGGCCTATCTGACTTTGATCGTCGAGGCTCTTGTAACTTGAGAGAACTTTTTCCGAATATTTGGTTTGTTAGTTTGTTCTATTTCAAACAAATCGGTTTAGCATAAGTACACAGTTTAATTGTCAAAAACATTTCTATTTCAAGCTATTCAGTTTAGTCGAACAGTTTTAATTCCAACAATTTAGTTTAGTATAAGAATAGTTTTTGTTTACAAGCTGTTAAATGTCAAAACAGTTCTATTCCAAACAATTAGGTTTAGCGTAAGTACAGTTTCATTGTCCAGAACAGTTCTTTTTCAAACAATTCAATTTAGCTTAAGTATGCAGTTTAATTGTCAAAACAGTTCTATTTCAAGTAATTCAGTTTAGGATAAGTACACAGTTTAAATATCAAAACAGTTCAATTTCAAGTAATTTAGTTTAGCATTATAAGTACGCAGTTTAGAAGGTGCTACCACTCCAAGCCAGAGTGGATCTAGCAGCGATGGCAATGAAGGGGTGCTTCACATTCCCCAAAGCCCCAGCATCACTGGAACCTTACCATCAGATTGTTTAGTGCCATATCTAGGATACTCGTTTGGAGGGTATCTTACCCTTCTGCAGAGAAGCAATCGGTGTATTCTATAGCCTAAGTCGACGGGGCAAGAAACAGTTGGTTACTGTACTGTGAATAACTGCGTCTTCACCTTTCACACAGAAAATGGTTTTGGTTTCTTCCGCAGCGTTATGCTCCAGTTTGGACTCGTAAAGCATAAGTTCCCGAACTGGACTACTTTGTGGTTTTTAGACTACAAACGGAGTGAAGCAATGTACAACATGTCAGCGCACCAACTACCACGATACTACCAACTACAGCTTGAATTGCTTCGGTCTCTTGATATACACGCTGGAAACTAGAATTAATTTCTGTATGTGCACAATGTACATAAATGTTTTTTCGGGTTCTTTTTTTTTTTTCTTTAATTGCTTACTGGCGTGTTCATCTTGAATTCATTTAAAAATAAAACTTGGTTATCATCGTAACATCTTTTATGATATTTTTGGTTCGGTAGCTAGAGTATCTAAAGTCTGAGCCTGTTCTCTTTGTCTATTGGACTGCTATTATTAAGACGGGGAATAGTTGGTATATTGAGACCCACTAGCTTTCAGCGGCGAAATAGGGAAAATCCACAAGGAGGATGCGACACAATTTCAATTTTTGAAGCGGAATACAATAAGGAGTTTTCTTTTTCCTTGATTATTTTCCATACCAAATTTAAAGAGACTTGTATGCCCTGCTATTTACCCTAAGCTGGAAGTGGAAATCGTAGGATTTATGGGGTCCAGGCTGAGGTCAAGGGCAAGCTGTGTTACCGTTTTTTTTTTATCATTTTTGTTATTCTGTTTTTACCCCACGTTGACTTGTTGATATAACTCCTTGAACAAGAAAGGCCCAAAAAGAATTATACGAAAGAAGACAGCGACAGATAGGAGACGAAGACGTTTTTCTTATATTTTTCCTCTATTTCCTGGGTTTAAAAACCATTTAATGGGTGAGGGAATTTTTCCTGAATACAATTGAAATAGTTGAATTCCCTAGTCAAAGTGTTTAAAAATACGTTAATCGTTTCTTGGTATATGTGTGTCCTCATTTGATATTCTAAAGCTTTAACATGGTATTAATCGCTTTTGGGAGTTTGTCCAAGTCCAGTGTTTTAGCTTATAGTTTGATAGGTCCATTTCGTAGCTTTTGTATTTTGGCATATAGTTAACCGAGACGAGTGCTACTAGTGAGAGGACTAGCCAGCACGTTGTCCAAAGACGAACGCGTAGCGTCCCACTAGTTAGCATGGTGTTGTCACTCCGCTGGTCAATGGCCGAAAAAGAAAGAGCCAACTACTTTTGTCAGGAGGTCCCTTTTGCTTTACACATGGGCCGTCCCTTTTTCCTGTCAAAGACCTCTGGGAATTTCTGCATATTTTAATAATTTTTCTTTTTTTATTTCAATTTAAATTTTTTTTTAATTTATTTATTCCTTCCCTACAGATTCATATCTTTCTAACGAGTATTAGCGCAATGTGAAATGCAAACAGACTCATCCAGACTTTGAACTTAAGTCGCCCGAGATCCTTTCCAATGTCCATGGCCGATAAGATAGATAGATAGATAGATAGATAGATAGATAGATAGATGACTGTAATCCAGACAAAACGATACATAAGAGCGAGATGTTTGTTGTTTGAGTAAAACACGAAAAATGCTCCACTTTAGAGAATAAAGCATTTTCCAGTGCAGTTTTTTTTTTTATCTAACAGTCATTTTTTAATCACTGAAATTCTCAAGATAACATAGAAAACGATGAAATTCTAACAAGAACCCTTCACTGCCATTTGAATACTATCATGGACTGCTGTTTATAATGGGTTGGTTGGTTGGTTGGTTGGGTTGGGTTGGGTATAAAGTATATCAACCATTATAGGTTATTTAATGTCAAATCCTCTTTATATACACACACACACACACACACACACACACACACACATATATATATATATATATATATATATATATATTATAATAGCTCTATCCTAGATATTGAGCACTCTCAATATTATGTTGCTCTTGGTTAGACACAAACCCACAAAGTGATTTAGTGACAACCAACACTTATAATATATATATATATATATGTGTGTGTGTGTGTGTGTGTGTGTGTGTGTGTGTGTGTGTGTGTGTGTGTGTGTGTGTTTCGTAGACACATTATGTCGATAATATTCTTAAACAAGCCTGGGTTCTCTTTTGCACACAGTAAAATTGTTTCAAGTATTGCTATATTACAGTTACAATTTAACATTGGTCATTTTTTTTTTGCGCACAGTTTGTTCTATTTGACCCATAGATAGGTACTACCACTCCGGGTCAAAGTGGACCTGGGAGCAATGGCCGTGAAGAGGTACTCTCCATTCCCCAAATCTCCAAGGCTTGAGCCTCGCCATCAGATTGTTTAATGTCATATACAGGACACTCGATGATGTGGGGGGAGGTCCTACCCCTCTGCAGAGATGCAGTCGGTGTATTCTACAACGTCTTCTATGTAATAATGCATTAGATATAAGAAGTTTGTTTTTTTTCAATTGCATCCCAGTTGAGTAACTGACTCGCCCATGAATAAGTACACTCATAGCAATTAAAAAATAGCTTTTTACTTAATACATCCCTGGTTACAATGGGAATCCAAAGTGTTCAAGACTCGTCTAGGCCCACATATTCACCTCACTGTTCAACACGCTTTTCGTGTTATTCCTTCAATTTCTTTTTCTTTTTTTTTATCATCCAAAATAAATTCAGTAGAAGTCTAACCAAACAAAAATCGTTTTCTTTTTGGTTAGACCAAGGACTTTTCAGCCCCTCCTCATAAAACTGTACACACCTACTGCTTTGATATCTTCCACTTAAATTCTTTACTATTCTAAGGAACTAATAATAAAATAAATATGAGATAATATCGAAAATAAGAAGTAATAAAAAAAATTGCTCGAAACTACTCACTAGGGTCATTTTTTAATACCGGAAGGAATTTGACCTTCTGACTTCAACCACATACCGCTGTTTGGGCTTAATTTGATTTTTTCATGTCTGACGTCTATCATTTGAACCAGGGCCCTTGCTCACGTGACCGGTGAAAGATCTTTTTTATTAAACAGGATAAGGTCAAGTCAAGTCTGCGTTCTTATCACATCCCAGATCCTTTCCTGCTGTTTCCATGTTGATTGTTCTAATAGGGTAAAATGTCATCTGTTTTCAATCATTTCAAATCTATTCCACAAACCAAATGACAAAACATGTCTCCTCTTTTAAATATTTCCAAGACAATGCTTATTAAATAAAATGACAGCATGTTTGGCATTCGTTAATTTTCAGTTAGAATTGGGACATATGTATAAGACCAAAAATGTTTTAAATCAAGATGGAAATTTCATGTGCGAAAATAACTCCGAAAAGTAGATAACAATCATTAGATTAACAGACGATTAATTCTGCGCAATCGGTGAAGCTTAGAATAATCTGACTCTATCCCCAGCAGAGAGGTAAGATACGCCCCCCCCCCGCCCTCGCCAAAAGGAGGAGAATGTCCTGTATATAACACTAGACTGCATCTGATGGTGAGGCTTCTGTTCTGAATATTTGAGGAATGCAAAGTACTCCATTCCCATTACTCCCAGGTTCACTTTTACCTCGAGTGGTAGTATTTGTTAGGGTCCCATCTATGGGTCAAATAGATCATTTTAAAAATTATCTGCACTCAATAGGAATACTTGATGCCATACACTTGTAAATTATTTGTATTAAGAATTGTTACTTGACGCTATGATTGTTTACGAAGGATTATTATTAGTTACTTGAAACCATAAAACTAACAAGCGAATATTATTAGATATAAATTATATTCGTATAAGACAGGAATAGTTGAATCTATACAACTGCGTGCAAATTATTTGTATCAGATGGAAATACTTTTCCTTGAAGTGGAAAGAAATGGTTCAATATCTGATCGTGATTCAAAAATTTGGTTTAACAGACTTAACGGTGGTGGCCTGTCTATTGAAATAGGTTGATAGAATTGGTTAACCATCATCATCATTATTATTATTATTATCATTATTATTATTATTATTATTATTATTATTATTATTATTTAGTTTAATTTTCGGTTTCTAACAAATCTTCACCGAGTCAGTGTGAGGGAAGTTTGTAATTATATGTATTCAATGTATTCAAAGTGCATTTTTTAAAATTTCATATTGGCTTGGGCTGCATCATTATTATTATAAGTAGTAGTAGTAGTAGTAGTAGTTGTAGTTACTTGAAACCATATAATTGCTTGAAATACTTGAAACCAAATAACATTTGATAAATAGTTAGTTTTTGATAGAAAGAGTCAAAACAACAGGCGGGGGCGATAAAATTGTCGTCCTAAAGTAAACAACACTACAGCTTTATTTTAAAACTTTTATTGAAAAAATCAATTCAGGTAACTTGATTATGGAGTAGAGCTGACATCTATTCAATGTAGCCGCCTTCAGCCTCAATCACCGCCTCGATACGGATCCGGAACTGGGAGCATGCGTTTTCCACAATACTCGGTGGATGGCGGCGATCAGGCTGGCTTTGGTATTGTGGGAGGTCATGGTGGTGATGTTCTCGACGTATGACAAAACGAAGTAGTCCAGCGGGTACAGGTCGGGAGAGAAGGGGGGCCAGTGAGAGAAGGGTACAAAGTCGTAGCACTCCTTCTGCAGCCAAGCCTGGGTCTCTTTGGACTTGTGGACAGGCGCCGAGTCCTGCTGTCACATCCAGGGTCTGCCACCGGCCACCTGATTGCACCAGGGGATCACCACACTCTTCAGCACATCCAGGTACACTTTGGTGTTGACTTTCAAGCCGACTTCGAAGATGTGAGGTGGCATGATGTGCCCCCCACTTGAAACCACACCAGAGACCATAACCGTAGCTGTCCTAAGAGTCGTCTGATGTGTTGAGCTGTGCCCTCAAGCGTTGAACCGTCCGGATTTGCGTTTTGAGGGTGCTGGCAATGGTCCTGTTGTTATAACTTGGATCGGTAGAGAGCATGAGTTGTACAGCGGCACATCTCTGATATCGCTCTTTGAACATTGTCACTTTCAGACATGATAGAAGGCTCCTATCGCTGTTGGGATTTGTACACAACTGGCCAACTAGTAGATGGTCTGCAACAAAAAAGAAAACCGGTTTTCATTAAACGGAAATGGAATCATGTCGTCTTTTCTAGGTTGACAATATTATCGTTCCACCCTATATATAACTGTGTGCAAACGAATTATTATCAAATTAGCGAATTATTATCAAATTAGTGACTAAGTAAGGTAGCCAACTGTTGTCGAGGGTGACTCGAAGACTCCCTTTTCAGTAGCTACTACACCGAGGTAGAGGGCAGGGCGCTAAACCTTTCTCTGGATTGAACCACTTACCCTTGATCCGTACCTTATCATGCTGAGTGTTAAGCAAAGAGGCAGCTAGTACCATTTTTTGAGTCTTTGGTAGAACTTGACCTGAGATTGAACCTCGGTTTCCTAGATCATTGGCGAACAACCAAACCACTATGCCAATAGAAGTCACTTAAGTATGAATTATTAGTATTAGATAAGAATATTTGGTTTCAAATATTCTTATCTAAGACTAATAACACTCAGTATTATAAGGTACAGATCAAGGGTAAATGAATAACACAACAAGAGTTGGTATACTGTAAAAAAACAGTTATAAAACATAAATATAACAACAGTTATAAAACAAATATTCGCCAATGTTATTCAGCTTTTTGTTTGCAACCAACCAACCAACCAACAAGCTGAATAACATTGACGAATATCAATGTTTTATAACTGTTGTTTTATGTTTTAAAATTGCTGTTGTTTATGTTTTATAACTGTTGTTTTTATGTTTTATAACTGTTGTTTGCGTTTTATAATTGTTGTTTTTATGTTTTATAACTGTTGTTTTTATGTCTTATAACTGTTGTTTATGTTTTATTACTGTTGTTTTTCTTGTTGAAGTTTGACTAATCCGACATCTCAATATTTTTGACGCACGAGATACCACAGTAAATAAGCACAGCATTAGATAATTGATCAGGAAATAATATCGATTAATTATCTGAAAATATGGAAAAAATTACTTTGTTCTAGTTGACTATGGTCCAACGTTCTTTTTTCTCTCTCGTTTGCGTCTGTCGGATAAAAGGAAGATGGCATGCCTGCCAAAAAAAGAAAATATCAGTTGAATACCAAATTCGTTTATGAGCAAAGCAATCAGGAAAAAGAATCCATTTATTCAGTATAAACATCTGTAACTGAATTCCCTGATTCTAATTAAGAAGAATTTAAAATTTCCTCAATCAGGAAAACTGTTAATAAAGAGTTAATGAAGAAGGAAGTAAAAAGACGGTAGACAGTAATTTCAGATAATCACTGGCAAACAAAAGCGAGGTAAAAATAACCAGAGTAAGTTGAATTTATTATCGTAATATTAATACGCCAGTGTCGAAACATCAATCGTGGGTATCATATATTCAGTTATAAATATATGTTCATGGAGAGTCCCCGAAGCGTTGTGGCTAATGTGCTGCGATACGATATCGTGGTTCGCGAGTTCGAACTTCAGTCGGGATATTATACTCTCTTTCGGACTAATTACATTAAGAAAGGTATGAACTCCCTAATCCCTCTAATTATGGGTTTAATAGTACAACTACTATTTTTCTATAAGGATGGCTTTTGTATTAAATAACCCACGATGGTTGATTTGCTATTAAGCAAAGAAACCGAAATATACATCATAAGTCTATGTTTGTGGAACTAAATACTATAACGAAGTCTTGGGAGAAAGAAAGAAAGAAAGAAAGAAAGAAAGAAAGAAAGAAAGAATAAAAGGAAGGAAGACAGTGGGAATCATTAAGAGGAAAATATGTCAAAGAAAGAAAGAAAGTGGAAATCATTTTGAGAAAATATGTCAAAGAAAGAAAGAAAGAAAGTTGGAATCATTTTGAGAAAATATGTCAAAGGGAGAGGGATAAAAGAAAGAAAGAAAGTGAAAAGGAAGAGAAAGAGAAAGTAAAGGAATTACGTAAGGACACGTGATATTTAAACCTGTTATCTAGGCATTTACCCAACCTCTCCACCATGAGCAAAATGTGACAAGACGAACTTGTTTGAATTCAGATTTATTTTTCTCCTAGACAGGTTACCATACCAAGATTGAAGAACCTAGTTTGCCCAACTATTTACACATAGCCAGAGATCATATTTTTCTTAGAAATACGTAGTTTTCATGGTATTATTTTGTATTGATTTGAAATCTAAAATGAATAGATTCTTCCTTGCAAAATGGCAAGAATGCTGGAATAACAACATCCGCAATAATTTGAAAATAATCTTTTGGGTGACTCATCACAAATTAATATAACTCTGGCTATAGTTTAAAAAACATTAAACGTTGGCATATTATACATATATGGATAAATACATACTTTGAATGAATTGCTTTTTGTTGTTGGGTTTTTTGTTTGTTTGTTTTCTTTTTTTCATATTTACATTTCATATTTACACACACGCATAAATACACACACACACACACACACACACACATATATATATATATATATTCTTTTGTGGAAACCTCTGAAATAAGTTGACTTGTTCACATACCTCGGGAGCAATGAAAGTGATGTCAGCATACACCTAGTAAAGGTGTGGAGTGCTACAAACAGGCTATTGAACATATGTAAATCTCGGATGAAATAAAACTGGATTTTTTCCAAACAATGGTTATGTCAGTTGTACTATAAACATGGAGAAAAAGATAGATGTAAACTACACAAGAATGTTACGTGCGGTTTTGAACAAATCCTGGAAGCAACCTCCCTCAAAATAACAGCTTTACAGCCACTTACCTCCAATCTCACAAACCATCCAAATGAGGCGAATAAGACATGCGTGACATCACTGGAGAAGTTATGTCGAACTCATTAGCAACGTTTTGCTTATGAACTCCTAAACATGGATACACCAATATTAGCCTACCTGCAAAAACTTAAATACATCAGTTCTGTGCGGAAACTGGATGCAGTCTAGAGGACCTACCTGGAGCGATAGACGATGGGAAAGGATGGTGAGAGAGAGTCAGGGAACATATATATATATATATATATATGTGTGTGTGTGTGTGTGTGTGTGTGTGTTTGTGTGTGTGTGTGAGTGAAAATATTTTTAAAATATATATTCAAAGGATGTATTTATCCATACGGCTTTTGACCCTCTTCCGGGTAATGTTATATACGAGGATCATTAAATAAGTTTCCAGACTTTTTCGTATGGGCACTTTTATTGAGAGTACACACATGAAACTCTACTCCCCTTCCAAGTAATCTCCTCCGGCTGCAATGCACTTGTTGTACCGTTCCAACAACTTCTGGAAGACCCCATGGAAGTCCTCCTGTGTGAGCGTGTCAATGACCTTCGTCACAACCTCTTTCATCTCTTCAATTGTCTCATAACGACAGCCTCTGAGATTAGGGAATAACCAAAAGTCACAGGGAGCAAGGTCTGGACAATATGGAGGCCGAGGAACTGTCTTGATGCCCATGTTGGTCAAATAGTCTGTGACAAGGGTGAAGTTGTGGACTGGTGCATTGTCCTGGTGGAAATGCCACTGACCCAATTTCAAGAGTGCTGGCCTATTCCGACGGAATCTCTTCCTGAACTCCCTTAAAACCTCAACATAGTAACCCTAAGTCTAACCCTTTGGCCAATCAACTCTGGTGTATTGACTTCCTTACTCCTCCCACACCTCTCATCATCCCTCACAGACCCCCCGCCTTCCTTGAATCTCTTATGCCACACAAAAACTGATGCTCGAAAAGCAGTCTGAAGCATTCCATACGTTTCTGTGGCATTTTTTCCAAGTATAAAACAGAATTTTCTTCTAAGTGTCCTCATTGCATTTTTGAAATTCACCAGCTGTGACAATCGGGCTTTAGTAGGGTGTATTCCAATTGCTGATGTAGCTGTTCATTTGAACCTGAAATCATAAAAATTGGTCAGTCATCACATTAAGATATATAGCAATAATATACTGAATTTTCAAGAGTCTACGACAATTTTAAATGCCTGTACAAAAAAGTCTGGAAACTTATTGAAGGCACCACGTATATATATATATGCTCCCCACCCTTTGGGTTGAGCACTCTAGTGCGGAATTTGCAGGCTACCACAGAAGCTGAAATGAAATAGCTCTTCTCAAGAATTGAGCACTCCCGGTAACCGATTGCGTTTATGTAAAAAAGAGTCATACGTTAAAAAAATTCCTTCACTAATTCAGAGACAAGAGCACTTGGGTAAGATATCCGACTGACGAAAAGTCAGCCGGGTTTCGATCCCAGCTTGAAGCATCTCACGTGTCTAACCCCACTGAAGAGTTGTGATACAATGAAACAGTCTATCTGTGAATGACAATATATATATATATATATATAGAGAGAGAGAGAGAGAGACCGGCCCATTGTTAGTGTTCGCCAATGTTCCGGGAGACCTGAGTTCAATCCCAGGTTGAGTCATACCAAAGACTCAAAAAATGGTACTTCATGCCTCCTTGCTCAACACTCAGCATTTAAGGTACTGATTAAGGGTTAGTGGGGCAATCCAGCGCAAGGTTTAACGCACTCCCCGACACCGAGGTGTAGTAGCTACTAAAAAGGGAGCCTTCGGGTTGCCCTCAACAATGGTTGACCAACTTTTATATATATATATATATATATGCGTGTGTGTGTGTGTAAAAAAATCATATTTTTTTAAAAATCTTGTCGGATTTTTCAAATCTACTATTTCTTATATATATATATATATATATATATATATATATATATATATATATATATATAAGAGCCCTGTTAAACTAATCTTCTAAATCAGGATTTTATTAACCCTCGTTGAATATTATAAAATTGAAATGGATATTATTAGATGTTATTTATTACCAAAGTTAACTCTGTAAACAAGAAAAAAATTAAGTTTGGTTTGAAAATATACTTGTTGTATAAGATTTTGCGTAAGGTGTACTTATTTTTGAATGGCTACATATTCATATTTTTAGTCACAGAGTTTGGCAAATAATAATAGATAATAAAATAATAAAATAATACCTAAAAATAATACCTAATAAATAATATATATATAATAATATAAAATAAAATAATATATATAATATATAACAATAAATAATGATAATAATAATAATATATAGATAGATAGATAATACCTAATAAAAAATACTTAATAAAATCGGGTTTTACAGTGTAATGTTCCATTAGAATTAATAATCCTGGTATATTTAGTTCAAAAGAAAAACATTTTTTATTGAAAAACATATACTTAGAAGTCTTAGAATAATGAGAAATAATGTTAGACGTCTACTAGTTGGGTTTGTTTTGGTTTTGATGGCATATCAACCATTGTAGGTTATTTAATGCCAAATCCTCTTTATACATATATATTAAATGTATATGATTTGGTTTGGTTTGGTTTTATGGCATATCAACCATTGTAGGTTATTTAATGCCAAATCCTCTTTATACATATATATTAAATGTATATGATTTGGTTTGGTTTGGTTTTATGGCATATCAACTATTGTAGATTAATTGATCCCGAATCAACTTTATACATATATATTAAAGCTATACGATTTTTAAACACATGTTCTTGTTAACATCTTAAAAACATTTTCAAGTATTAATGTTTAGCACTAATTTTTCTATTCAACATTATTCATTTGTTTGCACACAGTTAAATGATTCTAAGTACAGCAATGTATCATTAACAATTCTATTAAACATGAGTCAATTATTTACATAGTGTTAAATGATTAAACAGTTCTATTTCAAACAATTCAGTTTAGGATAAGCACACTGTTTAGTTCTATCAGGTGCTACCACTCCGGATCAAAGTGGACCTGGGAGTAATGGCAATGAGGAGATACTCTACATTCCCCAAAGCTCCACCATCAGATTATTTAATGTCATATCCAGGAGACTCGTGGGTGTATGTGTAGGGAACAAATCAATAAATAAAAAATTAAATTTAAAAAAATAAATGAATAGATAAAAAGAAAACTACTAAATTTGAAGAAACTCCCAGAGGTCTCTAACGGAAAAGGAGATGACGCATGCGTAAAAGAAAAAAGGATTTTCCTCTTGAAAAAGGAGACGATATCATCTTTCTTTTTCAGGCAGTCTCCGTCTAACCAACAACACCATTTTGCTGTCTGGTGTTTTGGGCACCACGCTACGTCTTGGGACGCAGCGTCGGTTAGTCCCTTCACCAAGTAAATAAAGGAAAGTATGGAAGAAATGTTTTCGTCTCTTATCTGTTTCTATCTTTTCTTTTTGTATATTTCTTTTGGGACTTTCTTTGGGCAAGGCATTGCGCCGGCCAGTCAACGTGGGGTGAAACAGTGTAACCAAAATATGGAGTCAGATATCTTACGGCAACACAGCCATGCCTTTAGCCCCTGACCTTCAAAAGCCTTCAAATCCCACATATGAGAGGGGGTCTTGCCTCTCTGCCGAGATGCAGTCGGTATATTCTACAGCCCCAGCCGACTAGTCTATCTACTATCTATTTACATTATCTATCTATTTACATTATAGAATAGAAAAACCTATTATTGACGTGTAGTTTAGAATTAAAATAAGTTCTAACCGTTGAACAGCATGGAAAAATACTATATGCCAACTCGGTATGATTAAAAGCTTATGAACCCGAGGTCAGTCTGAGAGAACGGTGTAGACACTAGAGTTTACGAAAATAGTTGAAAATCAAATTAGCTCGTTTGGGACGTCGAGAGACACACACGTGGAAATGATTGTGCAGATATCTTTCCATTCATAGTCAAGAAAACCACTCCCTGATGTACACGGATAATATAGAAGAAGAAAAACGTAAGAGAAAAAATAAAGTAAGATATGTATATAGATATAGCTAATTATACATTCTTATTGACCCGAGATGTCTCCGAGTTAAAAAGCATCGGCCAAAACACAACGTCAAAATCAGAGATGATTTCCAGAGAGAAAAAAAGAGAGTGAACAAGGGAGAAGAAGACGTCTAAATACTATTTAAGAAAAGAACATTAAAAGATAAAGAATTCCAGGAAAAAAAGAAAGAAAGAGAGTGAACAAGGGAGAAGAAGTCTAATTACAATTTTAAAAAGAGAGAACATTGATGCTTTGTTTTGTTTAATGGCATATCAACCCTCGGGGATTGTTTAATGCCAAAGCCATCCTTGTAGAAGAACAATAGTACGAATTAACCAATAGATAGGGGATAGAAGAGTTCATATCTTTTCCAAAGGTATTAGTCTGAAAGTGAACGTAATAGCATGACGGGGGTTCGAACTGTCATACTACGAGTTCACAGACCAGCACTTTAACCACTTACGCCATGGGGACGCTCCCGTACATTGAAAGAGAAAAAATTCGAAAAGGAAAGAAGGATTAAACCAGGGATAATAGAACTTCTAAATATTATTTCTTAAAAAAGGGGGGATGAACAAAGAAGGAGAAATAAAATGAGAAAGAAAAAGAGGATGAACAAGGTAGTAGAGGACGTCTAAATGCTTTTTTTTAAAAGGGAGCATAGTGAAGGAGAAAGAATACGAGACGGAAGAAAGAGACCATAATTTTGGAGAAAGGAGTAAATAAGTAATAAGGGGCGACATTCTGGCAAGTTGTTTTAGTTTGCTCATGACATTCTTTGATGATACAAAGTGACTGCCTGTCAGGGGCGCGGTTCTGCATCCAGCGAGTTGTTGGAGTGAGTCATTTTGATGGTGGATGTAACTCGGCAGGGGTCGGTGTTGATTTTGGTTAAGAAAGTTTTTTTTTTTTGTTGTTGTTTTCTCTCTCTCTCTCTCTCTCTCTCTCTCTCTCTCTCTCTCTCTCTCTCTCTCTCTCAATTCTTTTTCTTTTCAAATCACTGCCCTCGTTCGGCTATATTAGTGGAATGTCAAAAATGGTAAAAC
>OY757924.1:56491823-56589323 GCA_963585895.1 Sepioteuthis lessoniana | reverse complement strand
ATAACTCCTAATTTGCTAAATTAACGATACCTATGTGACAATAGAATATAGCATTCCCACCCATTGCTCTAATCGAGGTATGTTCAAGACGTAAAGTAAGAATTTTCATTCTACCACTGACACTGCATGATCTTTATCTTCTTAACGTCAACAATATATATTAATTGATTTTAAATGGCTGAACCTGCAAAACTTAAGTTTTTTAAAAAAACGATGGGTGAACTCAAATCCATTAGACCTAGAATTAATTAATCTCTAATGGACACATTTTCATAATACACCGTCAAACGTCACATGTTTCGTCACAATCATTTAATATTTAAATTTTTCTTATATACAAAATAAATACTCACATAGATTTCTCTTTTTTATTAAAATACAGATTTTTTTTTAATTAAAATACAGATTAATGATGAAAAATTCTAAATCAAACTAATTTAATTAAAATGATTCGAAATATTTTTGTTATATCTATTTCGCAGTATTAGTGTGCGCAATTCTACGGACGGCATTTAATCAAATCACCACCCACTAAGGACCAATATTAGCATTAGTATATCCATGATATAATAACGAGAGCACAACGGAATGCAAAACAGGGCCAACGTATTTGTATACGCAAGAATATCTAACCTTTTATATACATAATAAACATACCGATGGTATAAAGAAGAAATAATACAGGAAGGTTTCCTTACAGCTAAAAATACGCATACATTGTTCCATGAACAACAGTATGTAGAAGAGATACAAAAATGGGGGAAAAGCTTACTTGATAAGGTAAAGTAAAATAGTTACGTAGCTTTACTGTTCCCTTGCCGGGACCTGAATGAGTCTCTTGCGTTCAATGAACAAAAGCAAAATAGGTCGAGAACAGATTTCTGTCTGTCATGTGACATCCTACGAGGCAGCCAACAGACATGCTTATTCTCTAAGGAAGATGATTATTTATTGTCTCCTCACATCATTGGCTTAATGAGATGAGTGTTCGCTAATTGATCTTGTGTTGCATTCTGCTCGTGCAGCGGGGTTTATATATATATATATATATATATATATATATATATATATATATGTGTGTGTGTGTGTGTGTGTGTGTGTGTGTGTGTGTGTGTGTGTTTGTGTTTGTGTATATGTTTGTGTGAGAGAGAGTGGGAACAAATTTTTGCAACGACTGAATTTTATAATTATATAAAATAGAGGAATCATTTATTGAATCTATTTTAAAATATTAAAACGAAACAAGAGGGACCCTTTCATCCAGCGCGTTTTCAGTAGTAACCCAGGAAACGAGATTCGTTTCCAGTGTAACTAATGACAACTCACCGGACGAAAGGATCCCTCCCATTGGCCTAATAAGTAAAGTGTTTGCCAATGTTCCGGTAGACCGGGGTTCAATCTCAGGTCGAGTCATACCAAAGACCTAAAAAATGGTACTTGATGCCGCCTTGCTTAACATTCAGCATTATATGGTAAAGATCAAGGGTAAAGTAGAGCAATCCAGGGAATGGAGTAGTGCCGTCCCCTACGCCTCGGTGTTGTAGCTATAGAAAAGGTAGCCTTCGAGTTACCCTCGACTAAGTTAGCCAACTTTACTTACATCAATAAATAAGAGTTAAAATTTCTTAATTAAATCATATTAATCTAAAACAAATTTAATTAGATCGATTCTTATTTGATTAAATTTCATACAGTTATACTGTGATAAGTAAAAGTTGGCCACCTATATATATATATATATAGTTCTTTTCAAGGTCGTAAATGGGTGTAACCATATTTCTATTCACACCTCATATTGTGAAGCATTTGTCTATCATCGCCAAACATCTTTGGACTGAATGCACAACTAAACATAATATCCTAATCTGTATATGTGGCCATTTTTTTTTTCTTTTCTCATAATGTTGGGTCTAGAATATTTCAGTCTTTAACACATATTCCACTTTTAATAATTTAGTTATTAGGTTAATTGATGTTAAATATAAGTTTGATAAAAAAATGAGGGAAGATAAAACGAAAAAGAAGTAATGATAAATAATTTTTTATATGTTAAGCAAAGTTCTCCTATTAACATTATCTTATTCTGGGTGGGGCGCTCGGACAAAAAGTCGCATATCCTGTTGTTCTGACTCGAATAAAAAGACCGCCAAAAGCCGCCCACATCCTAAACTGGGATACTGAAAAGTCTACCTAGTTTCATTTTTTTTTTCTCACTGTCTCCCCTGTAGTCATTTGCATAATTCTACTTATTTTACAAGAACGAGGACAGACGGACACTAGTGGACATTCAGTGTAGAACACTTAACCGATATCTGTGTCCAGAAAGCACTTTGTCGAAACACCGACAGGTCATTCAAGTTACGTTATGGTGTGGGTAGGGAAGTGATTTACAAATCAAATTCAATACTTACTAAACTTACCAAGGAGATAGTGCTTGTAGCCTTATGTTATCTTGGTATGCCTTCAAATGTTCTCTAAAATCTAATTACGGTTTGGTTTCTCTGTTTAATGGCATATCAACCTTCTTAGGTTATTTAATGCCAAAGCCATCATTGTAGAAGAACAGCAGTGATACTGTTTAACTCTTGATTAGGGAGGGGATAAAGAAATTCATATCTTTCCCAAGAGTACTAGTCCGAAAGTTTGCCAGTCAGCTGGGGCTGTAGAATACACCAAATGCTTCTCTGCAGAGGAATAAGACCCCCCACCACGAGTGTCCTACATATGACACTTAACAATCTGATGGTGAAGTTACAATAATGCTGGAGCTTTAGGAAATACGGAACACCCCTTCCTTGCCATTACTCCCAGGTCTACTCTGGCCCGGAATGGTAGCACCTGATAGGGCCCTATTTATGGGTTAAATAGAACTAACTGCACACTTATGCTAAACTGAATTGTTTTAATTCGAACTGTTTGACTAAACTGAATAGCTTAAGTAGAAATGTTTTTCACAATTAAACTGTACTTACATTTAAACAGCGTGCTCATGCTAAACTGAATTGTCTGAATTGAAACTGTTCTTGACTTTGAAACTGTACTTGCACTAAATTGAATTGTTTGATATAGAACTGTTTTGACATTTAATTGTGCGTAAAGAAAATCTGTACTTATACTATACTGACTGAGCTGAATTAGAACTGTTTTGACAATTAAACTGTGTACTCAGGCTAAACTGAATAGTTTGAATAGAGCTGACTATTTGCATAAAAATGGAATTGGCGTTAAATAACCAAGAAAGGTTGATATGCCATAAAAACCAACTAACATAGTCCGAAAGTGAATGTATTCAGAATTTGAACTCGTTTATTTCGAGATAGCAGTCCAAAACTTTAGCCATTAGGCCATAAGTACTCCTCTCCAAAATCTCTTTGAGAAGAAATGGTTTATTCCAACATCCCCGCAGCCATCGTGTTTGCTACTCAGATGTGTTTTTTAATTATTTAATAATTAATTATTAGATCTAAAACTACTTTGTTTCAAACAACTTCGGTGGTACATATACTAAAATTGGAACAGTACAGGCGATCTCTGTAGCTAACTTCCTGAACTGCGACATCATAGTAAACTAATTCGAACCTCGGTCCTGCTATTACGTTCACTTTCATACTAATACCCTTGCAAAGGTATGAACTCCCTTATCTCCGCTAGCTATGGATTAAATAGTTCTTCTACTGTTCTTCCATAAGGATAGCTTTAGCATTAAGGTTGATGTACCATTAAACAAAGAAAGCAAAATAAACCACACAAAAAAAAACAGTAGATCATCTAAATAAAGAGTAAATGGAAACCTGTTTATTTGAAACTGATGCAATTAGAAGAGTCGATGGCGTAATGGTCAGCTGTGTAGATAATGAAATCGTTGAGCCGAGTTCAAATTCCAACTTGGACAGTTTGTATTCACTTTGCTCTAATTCCATTTGTAATGGCATGAATCCCCTTTTCTCTTGAGCTGTGGAGGAATAGCATTGTAGTTGCAGCTCTTTTATCTTGTAAAAGCCAGATATAGCTCCTTATTAAATTGTGATACCATAAGTTCTTATCTCCCTACGTACACATATATACGTGCAATAATGAATATTGTAGGTACGAACGCTGGTGGGAAGTGGACTTAGCTACCCGAGTTCAAATCCTGAACCAGGCTGTTTGCATGTTACAAAGCGCCAATACATTTTTGAAGGGTATAAATCCAACTATTCTCTCTTGAATTATGAGTAAATTGTTGAAAAACTGGGCTCTTTAACTTTGGTACGGCAACCGGTATAGAAGAAGGTAAACTCTGAATTTAAACCAATTGTACACCTGAAGAGGGATGGGCTCTGCTGTGCTACTCGTACCCGAGATATGGTACATAAATAGCACCCTCACGACCAAACCAGTTTACGAGATTACTAAAGAACCTGGAGGGAGACTGTATAGCATCAGTTTCTTAATACTCTAGGCTGCTGCGTGCAACTATAGTCGTATCACAAATTAAACTATTTAATCTCATACAGCATTCCCTTTGTTGATTCATAAGTTTTTAATTCTCTGTTCTTTTTATTGTTTTAACACTGGCGAAAACGCTTTGTCAGGGGAAGTAACTATGGGGCGAAAAAATAAGTTTTTGTAGCTGCCCAAACCTAGTTCTATATAACGGTGTTATTTCCTATGTATCTGGTGTAGTTACTCTCGGAGCGTCCCTCGTATAAAAGAACCACTGGCGCGCTAAGCCTAATGGTTATCGAAATTGTGTAGTCATGTTTACATTTGTAGTATGTGCAATGGCCACCAGGGTTGTAGGCAGAAACATTAACCCCCTTGAAAATGTTTGTTAACTTATAAGTCCTAGGTAGAACTTAGTATGGTGTTGTGCCTGTTTAATATTGCAGTAAAGAATGAGAGAAAATTATTATCAGTTAAAATCCCGTCCATGTGACGCATTTTTATTAAATTCCAGAAAGAGAGCGACACAATCAGAAGCAGTTTTGTGTCATATTCAGGACATCCCTATTTTTTGGCGGTGGGGGGTTCTAACCCTCATCAAGAGGGCGTGGCAGATTGGGTTCTCTAGCCTTGGTAAGTCAACAGGTATAAGAGAAGGAAAATTCTTCTTTCAAACCAGCTGTTAGTAAAGTTGGCAAACGTAGTCGATGGCGACCAGACGGCTCCCTTTTCAATAGCTACTACACCGAGGTGTAGGGGAAGGCGATACTCTTTTCCCTGGATTGCTCCACTTTACCCTTGATAAGTAACTTATATTGCTGAGTGTTAAGCAAGGAGGCATCAAGTACTATTTCTGGAAGTCTTTGGTATGACACTACCTGGGATTGAACCCAGGTCTCCGGGATCATTGGCGAACACTCTACCCACTTGAAATTGAGCCCGTTACTCTGCTTAAAAATTGACTTTGGTCTCTTCCTGCTCTCGGTGGAGGGGTTGGGTTGATACGTACTTCTTGAAATGCGATTGAAATACTCCTCAGCTTGAGGGAGTAAAGGTATTCCATAAAGTTGGGTGGTGGCATTCTGCAAATCAACTCGTCTGTTATCAAAAAAGCTGTGCACGAAGAAAATGCTGAACCCTTTAAAGAAAATTGTCTTGAATATCTTATCGTCTGTAAATCTGCATATTGGGTATCCCTTTGGCTGACACCCAACAGACAAATGATTTCCTCTAATTCCTTGCTAGGTCGCTCCGTGGGTGAAAAAACCCCTGCAGAACAAGATTTGCAGAAAGAAGAGCAATACAAACAACAATTTAAAGACGGCCTTTTATGTTGTATTGTAATGATAGATTTACAATTAAAATAGATGTTTCTCTTTTGTGTCACTTCAAGTAAATACCTGAGTTTTCATCACAAATACTGGGTTGATTCTAGTAGATTATTTATTACAATTTTACCTAAGAGATAAAAGAAAGAAAAAACAACAACACCGGTTTGAATTTTTAAACCATTTTAACCACGTGCGATGATAGCGCCATCTTATCATTAAGTAGTTCCCTAGAAAACCAAAAAAGTTAAATAGCTATACCTCTTTTCATGAAGAGCTGATTCAAACGCAAAAATGAAAACCCAAATTGTTGAAATTAAAAATTGATTCATATACCATTCATCTATAAAGCTTCAGTTACTCGTATGGTGAATCCCCGTTGTACAGTGGCTAACGTGCTAGTGAATGATATCGTAGCAAGCGAGTTCGAAATTCAGTCTATCCTCTCTGTCAAGTTTGCTCAGGCAATAAATATGTTCTTGCTAATTAATTGCGGATTGATTTATATTGTTTGGCACGAAGAAATATTAAACCATAATACATTTCTTTTGCTACATGTGTTTGAATTGTGTTCTTTATTCACTAATAATTGTGGCAGTGATTTTTGTTACTCAGATACGACGAATATAAGAAGACCAACTTTCAAGTCGTCGATACCAAAGCTCACTCGACCCGATCTCACAATATATTTATGAACAGTACGAAATATCATCATCATCATCATCATATCGTGCTGGCAGCACGGATATCCCTGACCCTCTCTCGCCACTCCTCCCTATCGTTCATCGCCCTAGGTAGGTCTTCAGGACAACAACCTGTATCCTCACATAGCTGCTGAATGTACGTTCGAGCTGGTCGTCCTGCTTTTGCGCGGCCATGTGTGGGGATCCATAAGAGTACATCTCTTATGAGTTCACCTCTGCTTCTCCAGCAGTGTCCTGCATGTCTGGTTCGTCTAACTTGAATAGTTTTCGTGATAGGGGGTAGGTGGCTGTACAGTTGGTGTCTTGTGGGGTGTTGCTGCCAGGACTTGTTCAGGATTGCACGCAGCATTCTTGTGTAATTGCCATCTAGTTTCTTCTCCAGCCGTTTTGTTAGCGTCCATGTAGTGCATCCATATAGCAGTATCGATGTGACCGCTGCCTGGAAGAAACTGCGTTTCATTTTATCGGTTAGGTCTGATTTCCATATAATCGATAGCCTATTGATAGCTGTCCATGCTTTCGTTAACCTCGTTTCGATGTCCTTTTCGGTTGATTCGACGCTGCTTCCTAGGTAGGTGAATTTGTCTACTAAACTGGGGAAAATTGATTGATAAATATTTACTAAGATAAATCAACGGTAAGGCAACAATAGTGAGATACTCACTTAATATATATATATATATATATATATATATATATATATATATATATATATTAATTATATATATATTCGTAACTCTCAACTCGTGATTGTATTTTTTTCTAAAAGTACAAGATATTAGTAGTAGTGAAATTGTCATGAAGATGTGGGTAAACATTTATTTATTTATTTACATTTATTTTATTTTAGATTTTATCCTCTTCTATTGGCCAATATGGAGTACATTTCAAATTTATGAAAAAAAAAAAAACGTCGTTAAAACTCTGTGTGTGTGTGTGTGTGTGTGTGTGGCACGCTTTTCTAAACCCTGTCGAGTGTATATTGTTTCGTAGAAGGAAGCCGTTCTATTAACGAAACGAGTCAATTCGCATTTTCCGAATTGTTTTCCTTTTCTGAGATAGATTGATAGATAGATATACATATGTGTATATATATATATATATATATATATATATAAGTAAAGTAAAGTTAGCGACCATAGTCGAGGGTGACCCGAAGGCTCCCTTTTCGATAGCTACTACACCAAGGTGTAGGGGAGGGCGCTACTCCATTCCCAGGATTGCTCCACTTTACCCTTGAACCGTACCTTATAATGCTGAGTGTTAAGCAAGGTGGTATCAAGTACCATTTTTAAAGTCTTTGGTATGACTCGACCTGGGATTGTACCCAGGTCTCCCGGGCCATTGGCGAACACTCTAACCGCTGGGCCAATGTCCCGGTATTTATATATATATACTCACTTAATAATATATATATATATATATATATATATAACAATACATATGCTTGTGTGTATGTTTTTGTTAACAAAAATATGAAGTATACACACATATTTTTACAATAATATATAGCTATATATAAGTTAGTTTACTGACCGTTGTCGAGGGCGATTCGAAGGCTCCCTTTTCAATAGCAACTATATCGAGGTGTAGGGAGAGTGCTACTCCTTTCCTTGGATTGCTCCACTTACCCTTGATCCTTTCCTTAATATCCTGAGTGTTAAGTAAGGAGGCATCAAAGTAGCATTTTTGACTCTTTGGTATGACTCGACCTGGGAGCGCTTCTGGCAAATGCACCCACCCAAGCCGAAACCCTGCCACGTAGTCTAGAACGAGCAGCCGCAGGCATAGGCCTGCATGTTAACGCACATAAGACGGAATATATGTGCTTTAATCAAACAGGCGACATCTCCACTCTAAACGGTAGCTCTCTGAAACTAGTTGACAAGTTCCCCTACCTAGGAAGCAGTGTCTCATCAACCGAGACAGATATCAACAAGCGACTAGCAAAGGTATGGACAGCTAACGATAGACTATTGGTCATATGGAAGTCAGACCTGACCGATGAAATAAAACGCAGTTTCTTCCAAGCAGCGGTCGTGTCGATACTGCTGTATGGATGCGCTACATGGACGCTAACTAAACGTATGGGGAAAAGGCTTGACGGCAACTACACAAGAATGCTTCGAGCAATATTGAAAAAGTCATGGAGACAACACCCCACAAAGAAGCAGCTGTACGGCTACTTACCACCCATCACGAAAACTATACAAGTTAGATGAACCAGACTTGCGGGACACTGCTGGAGAAGTGAGGACGAACTCATAAGTGATGTCCTCCAGTGGACCCCTTCACATGGACGAGCAAAGGCAGGTCGAGCAAAGGCAGGTCGAGCAGCTCTGTGCCGATACAGGATGTAGCTCTGAAGACCTGCCGGAAGCAATGGACAGTAGAGAAGGGTGACGAGAAAGGTGCTGATGGCGCAACATGATGATATATATATATGTGTGTGTGTGTGTGTGTGTGTGCTTTTAATAACTGGTTTATGTATATATTCATGCGTATGCATGAAAATATTTCTACAAATCAGTTGTGTGTCAAAATGTACGTGCTTCTATGTGTAATTGGGATTGTGTTCCACTCTGTGTGTGCACACACACACGCACGCGAGCGCGCGCGCGTGTGTGTGTGTGTGTGTGTGTGCACGCGCATGCGTGTGTGTACTTGATTGCGCGCACATTTTTCTATTCTGCCCTTTAAAAGGCACATGTGCTTGAAGAAAATTACCAAATCTCCATATGCCCTGATGATAAAAAGAAAAACACCAAGTCATTATTTTTTTTTTCTTAAAAATAACATTACGTATTTATGCAGAGTCAAGACTTTCAAAGACAAAATCGAAATCCTGCCAGGGGAAAATACCAGTCCTCAGATCACAGCATGAATTATTTTCACAAATAATTTTAAACGGTGTAATTTTTACACTCAGTGAATAACGGCGATTAATTTGTATCCACTATAAAGCCCCTGCCTAAAACCATCCCTCGATTTTTTAATCGGTCAAATTCTATAAAACGTAATGAATTCTGGGTAAAATGTTGAAATTAATCTGACTTTTGGTAATGTGAAACAGAATTATAAATCGAGGACATGTAACTCCCAGTATTCCTTCAAAAATACAGATTACTTCGGAATCCACTAAAAGAAAAGAAACAATAATACTTTATTCATCACATCATCTAAGTATTACGAAAGTTCTCAATATATATATATATATATATATGTATATATATATATATATATATATATATATATATATACGTTTATATTTATATATACACACACACTTCCATGACAGTCTCATTGCTACTAGTTTCATATACTTTTACAAAAAAAAATATACCATCATTAGAGAACTTTTTCCCTACTTTCCCCCTCCAACTTCCGTTCCACCGCCATACAGTTATTTTTTACAAGGTACGAGGAACGTTGACTATTTATACGGCTTTTTTTTTTTCGTCCTTTCTATTCGTAACTCTCAACTAGTGATTGTATTTTTTTTTTACTAAAAATACGCGACACTAGCAGTAGTGAGAATGTCATGAAGATGTAGGTAAACATTTATTTATTTACATTTATTTTATTTTAGATTTTATCCTCTTCTACTGGCCAATATGGAGTACTTTTCAAATATATGAAAAAAGCGTCGCTAAAACTCTCTGTGTGTGTGTGTGTGTGTGTGTGTGTGTGTGTGTGTGTGTGTGTGTGTGTGTGTGTGTGTGTGTGGCACGCTTTTCTCATCCTTGTCGGGTGTATATTGTTTCGTAGAAGGAAGCCGTTCTATTAACGAAACATGTCAACACGTATTTTCCGTATTGTCTTCTTTTTCTCAGATAGATAGATAGAAAGATAGATAGACATGGCCTCCATGTCAATGCACACAAAACTGAATATATGTGCTATAACCAAACAGGCGACATTTCCACACTAGACGGAACCTCTCTGAAACTAGTAGACAAATTCACCTACCCAGAAAACAGCGTCTCATCAACCGAAAAAGACATCGACACACGGCTAACGAAGGCATGGCAGCTATCGATAGGCTCACGATCATATGGAAATCAGACCTGACCGATAAAATGAAACGCAGTTTCTTCTAGGCAGCGGTTGTATCGATACTGCTATATGGATGCACTACTTGGACGCTAACTAAACGGCTGAAGAAGCTAGACGGCAATTACACAAGAATGTTGCGAGCAATATTGAACAAGTCCTGGCGGCAACACCCCACAAGGCACCAACTATACAGCCACCTGCCTCCCATCACGAAAACTATCCAAGTTAGACGAACCAGGCATGCAGGACACTGCTGGAGAAGCAAGGACGAGTTCATAAGTGGTGTACTCCTATGGACCCCCACATATGGCCAAGCAAAAGCAGGATGACCAGCTCGAACATACATGTATGTTCGAGCTGGTCATCCTGCTTTTGCTTGGCCATATATGGGGGTCCATAGGAGTACACAGCAGCTATGAGAGGATACGAGATGTAGCCCTGAAGACCTGCCAGAGGCGATGAATGATAGGGAGAAGTGGCGAGAGAGGATCAGAGATATCCGTTCTAGCGGCATGACATGATATATATATATATATATATGTTTGTGTGTGTATATATATATGTGGGTGTATATATACGTGTGTCTATATATATATATATATAGGTATATGTATATATATGTATACATATACATACATATATGTATACCGGCTCATTGACTTAGTGGGTAGAGTGTTCACCAATGATCCGGGAGACCAGGGTTCAATCCCAGGTCACGTAATACCCAAGACTTTAAAAATTGTACTTGATGCCTCCTTGCTTAACACTCAGCAATATAAGGTGCGTATCGAGTGGAGCAATCTAGGGAAAGGAGTAGTGCCCTCCTCTACACTTCGGTGTAGCAGCTATTGAAAAGGGACCCTTCTGGTCGCCCTCGACAAAGGTCACCAACTATACTTACTATATATATATATATATATATATATATATAATGTTTGGAATGTTCGCCATTGGTCCGGGAGACTGGTGTCAATCCCAGGTCGAGTCATACCAAATAATCAAAAAATGGTATTTGATTCCTCTTTTACTTAACACTCAGCGTTATAAGGTAAGTGGAGCAATCCAGGGAAAGGAGTAGCGCTCTCCTCTACTAATTCGTAAGCCATTTTTCGCCCCATTAGCTTGGGCTGCAGAATACTTAGGCAGGAATGTCATGGATTTGACACTAAACTACATCTGATGATGAGACTCCAGTCCTGGAACTTTAGGGAATATGGAGTACCCCTTTACTAACATTACTCCCAGATCCACTCTTTCTCGAACTGTTTGTACCTGCTATAGTCCCATCTATGGGTCAAATAGAACTGTTAAATTATTCACTGATGTTTATTGTTATCATAAATTATTTGAAACCATGCAGTTATGTGCAAACTATTTATATTACATAGGAATACTTGATAAATGGAATTATTGGTGTTAGATAGGAATACTTGAAACCATTTAAGTATGTGAAAACAAAGTATTGATATTAAATAGAATTATCAGAGTTAGATAGCAATACTTGAAACCAATTAACTATGTGCAAACAAATTAGCTGTAACAACTCGTTTAAAAATAAAGTTACCAACAAACTATTCGCTTATAAAAAAAAGAGCACTCTAATAGGAAAGTTTGCCGGCCACCACATAAGCTTAAACGCAAAACTTCTTCTTAAGAATTGAGCACTCCGGTTAGCCGATAACGTACACGAAAAAATTTCTACGTAAAAAAAATCCTTCACTAACGCTGAGAATGATGATGGTTCTGGGATAGTATATCCGACTGACGTAAAGTCAACCGGGTTTCGATCCCAGTTTGAAGCATCTCACGTGTCTTGCCACACTGAAAAGTTGTGATACAACGAAGCAGTCTGTCTGTGGATAACAATATGTATCAATATAAACAGGATTTTTCATTAATTAACCGACAAGGGTTGATAGGCCATAAAACCAGCAACCAAGATTAGACGTTTTTCAAGGACTCTTATTATAATCTTCCATATCAAAATTCATGCAAGTGTGTTTTTTATTATCAATTATAAAGGAATTTTAATTGGCCAAGACGGCCACACCTGTAGCCATGTTGAAAAGATAAATTGTCGAGAGTGAGATTTCTCGTTTTTAGAGATAAAGAGTGCTTCAAGTATTTTGAGTCTCTTTTTGCAGTTGAGTGTATATATGGTTTCTGTATTTCCGATGAGTATTTTCCTTCTAAATGATGGTAGTCGTCTATGTTTATTTAGATGATTTTATAGAACTCTGGAAAATAGCAAATCAATCAATCAACCAATATATATATATATATATATATATATATATATATAACGGCAAACCATAAAAACATATCGCAAATTTTTAATTAGAACAATACGCATTATATGCTCTTAGAGAATTAGAGAATTTAAAAACGAATTTGCAACTGAGTGGATGATATTGTGGGTTGAGCAATTGCTTGATTTTGCCATCTTGTCAACCCTTCTAGAATTAGGTTATGCCGAGAGGTTAGGGAATCGCGTTCTTATATTTACATTTTTGTATAATTGTTTTTGAGGATGATTTTTTGGACATGGTCCTTTCGAATCATTTTTAAACAGATCTACTTTACCAATAGATGGGCCTAAATATTTACTCCCACACTGTATCTACGTGGGCCTGGGAGTAATGGCAACGAAGGAGGACTCCACAGAGCTCCAAACACAGTGTCATAAACAATGACTCTCCTCTTTTTCTAAAGAAGGGATACAGTCAGTGTATTCTAAACCCTATCGAAAGGGGCTGAATCTTTTTTTTTTTTTTTTTTTTTTTTTTGGTGGAGAGGTGCCGTTTACAACGCCAATTTTAATCCAAAATATCGGGGGCAACGATAGTCTGAATATCTTCCCTCATTACTCCTCAATAATAAAGTTTTTACAATTATTCTTAATTCATGTGTAATACGAGGACTAAATATTACTGAAGACAAATGTCATTTAGGAGTAGACAATTATGCAATGGAATCGGAGATTCGAGTTCAAATCCTTAACCAGGTTGTTTACGTTTCACTTCTTGCTAATGCTTTTCAGAAAGGCATGAATCCCTCTAGCTATGAGTAGATAGTAGGAAAGACTGAGGCTTTTTTTAGCCTGGTTTCGGCAACCACTCAAGTCGAATGAAAACTTTGATTTCAAACTAGTTGTAACCCTCTTAAAAATCGACATTGTGTCACATCCAACTCATGTTAGAGAAGTTGATTAGTTTAGTTTAGTTTAGTTTGGTTTAGTTTAATGGCATATCAACCTTTGTAGGTTATTTAATGCCAAAGAACAGTAATGGTAGTATTTAACCCATAGCTGGGAGGATAAGGGGGTTCATACCTTCCCCAAGGGTATTTGCCCGAAAGTGATCGTAATAGCGCGACTGGAGTACGAACTCGCTTACTACGATTCCGCAGCCCATAGCTTAAACCATTACACCACGAGGACACCCCTAGAGAAGTTGAGGACATACGTACTTAGAGCTATAATTCATTACGAATGATTATTATCATTAGTTATTTGAAACTAATTAATTGCTTTCTGGGGTGTAGCTTCCAGAATATATTCAAAACAGCTCGCAACATTCTTGTGTTGTTTACACCTAGCTTTTCCTCAATGCATTTCATTTGCGTCTAGTTGGTGCACCCAAATAGTAGTAATGACACATCACAGTGTTATATTTTGACCTTCGCCCCGGCCCAAAAATGCTATTCCAAGGTGATACACCGGAAGGAAGTGACACATTCCAATGGCCAGTAATCGAAAGAGATCACGTGGGCGGATTAAGGCTTATGATATGGGACAAGGTGAAGGTCCCATTGTGCCACTACAGTGATTCACCGGAAGAGAGTAACCTCTGAACTGCATGACAGTTATTTCTGCTTGATGACGATTAAACATTCGATTTCAAAGATCCAGTGGGCGATCGTGTGGGCGTTGAATTATTATATAATTGAGTTGAGTTGGGTGCCAAAGCAGTTGCCAGCAGACTTCCAGACAGTAGAGACCAGATGTGGTAAGGAAGGCCACACCCGACCGAGGGGGCCCTCGGAAAACCCCCGATGGAGTGGACCCCAACATCAAGAGAACAAGAAAGACACAACGTGACGGTCATAACAGTGGGGTCAAAATATGAAGTTTATGTTTGGTCGCCAGCACCCTCTCACATGCAAACCTTGAACAACCCTTTTCGAACCTTACAAATAAAGTGAGAGGTATATATTTTGTTAAAGAAGTCTTCCTGCGTCCTTTCTTCATGCGTCTGTCTTTGATATTGTGTCGTTGTGATGCTGAATGATGATGTAGATGACTATATAACAACAGTTTGGAAGAAATCCCGTTTTATTTTATCGGAGAGATCAGATTTCCTTATGATCGATTAACTAAATAGCATTCTGGGCGTATGTTGACATAACTTTCTGTAGATGAGATGCTGCTACCTAAATATGTGAAATTGTCAACTAATTTTAGAGGCTTGCCTCTTAAAGTTGGATGGCTCCTTGTTATTTAAAACTCACGAACACAGTTGTTTTTGCGTTCAAGTAGAGGTAAATGCCTCCTGCTGCTGCTGGTAGTATTTGCTCCATCTTTTCTCTGTATATATAATCGAATACCTGGGAGAAATCTACGTATCGTAGGGTTACGGCCATTAAAGTCACATCTTACAAAATATCCAAATGATACGAACAAGACATGCGGGGCACTACTGAACAAGTAAGAACGAACTCAAGTGACGTTCTTTTATGGAGTCACGCACATGTACGCGTCAGTGTTGACTGACCAACAAACACTAACACACATCACCTATGTGTGGTGCCCGTGGTGTAGTCGTTATCGTCGTAGGAGATGGACACGGCGACACGAGTTCAAATCCTGGACGAGACTGATTGCATTTCAGATAGCACTAATACCCTTGGGAAAGGTATGAATCCAATTATTCTCCCTCCAGCTATGGGTAAATAGTAGGACAGACTAGGTTCTTCAGCCTTGGTTAGGCAACTAGTCTAGGAGAAGGAAAACTCTGAATTCAAACCTGTAAAACTCCGCTTAAAAACTGACCTTGTGTCATATCCTGCCCGAGCGGAGGGGTTGGTAAATAGTCCCTATGTGTGGACACTGGATGCAGTCTAAAAGACCTACAAGGTACGATGGATGATAGGGACAGATAGTGAGAGAGAGAATTAGGTAACTCCGTGGTGCCAGCGGGATTTGATGAAGATTATATAATTGCTTTAGAAAAGACTGAATTCGGCATTAGATTCAAGGGTTGATTTGGTTTTGTTTGATGGCATATCAACCATTGTAGATTAATGCCAAATTCTTTTTATACATATATTTTAGATATATAATTTCTAAACTAAATTTGTAGATGATATTTTTAAACGGGCCGGAGCTTATTCTTTTTCACACAGTTTAATAGTTCCACTTATTTCTATCGAATACGAATAATTTTATTGACTATCCATCATTTGTTTGCACCCAGTTAAATGGTTTCAAGTATTACTATGTATTACTAACAATTCAGTTAAACATCAGTCATTTGTTTACACACAGCTAAATGATCAAAATGTTCTATTTCAAACAACGCACTTTAGCATAAATACACAATTTAAATGTCAAACACTTCTATTAAATCCATAGATAGAACCCTATCAGGTACTACCATTCCAGGCCAGAGAGGACCTGGAGCGATGGCAATAAAGGGGTACTCCGAATTCCCTAAAGCTCCAGCATTACTAAAGCTTCATCATCAGATTGTTTAGTGTCATACACAGGATACTCGTTGAGAGAGTCTTAGCCCTCTGCAGAGATGCAGTCGGTGCATTCTGCAGCCCTAGCTGACTGAGCCATACAAGGATTGATATGACGTAAAACTGGCCAATTTATTTCAGTCAAAATCATAATCAACACTATGTAGTACTGGGTGTTTCTCAATTGTCAGAACAAACTATCGATCCTTCAGATGTTCCTTGTTGACTTTTTTCTCTTTCTCTTTTCAGATAATTGCTGGGCAGTAGTCAACAATTTGATACACTTAACCAAATAAAGTGAAATCATTCTTTAAAGGGTGAAACAGAAGATTTTTTTAAGACATATTACGAAAGTAAGTCTTTCAAGATTGTTAGAGTAAGATACGGAAGGAAGTTCATTTTAAACACATTTCCCAACATGAATCAGATTTTTTCAATCAGGTCAAGAACTTTGAAGCTCACAGCGCTTGTGAATATCGTCGGGCCACGGGTTCCTCACCATCGAGGCCTCCGATTACACAAGAGGAATGTGCACGTGTCATCAACACCGGTTGCAGGTCGCATTCAACAGTACCTTCAACTGAAAGATAAACATGAGGAGTATGTACTCTTGGGCTCCTCGGGACATTTTCGGTTTAGGTTTGAGACTAAATGGTTGCAGTTTAGGTTTGAGACTAAATAGTTGCAGTTACCCATCTATCCGTTGGCTTAAAATACACTGACAATCACCTGTAAAGAGGTAAGACCTCCTCTCCCAAAGAAAAAGGAGTGTCCTGGTATGATACTAAACTGCGTCTGAGAGTGAGTTTCCAGTTCGGAAGATCTGTGGAGTAACACTTTATTCTCATTACCTCCAGGTCCACTCTGATACGGAGTGGTATTACCTTTTAAGAGTCTTATCTCGAGGTCAAATGGGTCTATTTAAAAGTTATTCGTATTCGAAGGAACGTAGGCAAAAAAACCCTTTGGAAACAACTCCATGAAAAATGTAAATATGAATGTACAATAAATACGATTCCCTAATCCCTCGGCCTAAAATAAACCTAGACAGGTTGACATGCCGTTAAAATCAATCAATCAGTCATATTACTACTATAGTTGAGTTTCCACTGAGTTTTCAACATTCAAGGCCTTGTGAAATACTAAGCTCGGGTCATTATTAATAAACTAACTGAATTTCTCGTTGTTGCCATCGACAAGATTTTTTTTAATCACAAAATTAATTAAATGCATCATTAAATTTTTGAAATATTAATAACTTATATTTTGATTTTATAAACATGCTTTTTTAAAAAAATTAACATTTCAGAAATGATATTTTAGACTTGCGAAATTTTCAAAATGTAGAAATAACAATTTCTCAACAAATACACAATTCCCTTTATTGACAGAAGTTTTAATTTAAAGGTTAGAATTATTAACAGTTTCCGGTCTGAAAAATGACTTTATTTGAATGAATGAATTCATAACCGGTAAAAGATATGAGCAAAACAGTCGCTTCATTTATAAAGATCATGAAAAATCACATCGGAAATGAATTTAAACCAAAAAGGTAGCGAAATGTCACAATTTGATTTTTATATCTGAATATGCAAACAAGCCATCCCCGTTGATCGAGAACAAAATATAGAAAGACTATTGATATCCATAAAAGAAAAATATTATGTCATTTTGGTACTAATTATGACAGTGAAAATAAAGTTTATATTGGAGAATATAAACTTTATTTTTACTGTCATAATTCTCTGAAAAGAAGTTACCGAAACAAAGGATCCTCTTTTTTCGGATTTCAGAATATTTTTATCGTCTTCAAAATGCACACGCTTTTAAAAACGATATTTACATTTTGTGCCAACCATAAGATCTTTATATATATATATATTGGGAGCACTCGAGTGGGCAATTGCCGGTTGCCATATACGCGTAAATGTAAAGCGCTTCTCATGAAAGGAGCACTCTCGTAGCCAATAGGGTATATGTAAAAAATATATACGTAAAAAATTTCTTCACTTACAATAAGAATGACGATAGCTCGAGGGTATGATATTGAAAGCCAAGTGATGTAAAGTCAGCCGAGTTTCTATCTCAGTTTGAAGCATCTCGTGTGTCTAACCACACTGAATAGTTGTGATACAACGAAACAGTCCGTTATAGAGGACAATGTATATATGCTACCCGCAGAAGGTTGAGCTCTCCGGTAGCTGATTGCATATATGTAAAAAATTCCCTTGCTTATGCTGAAGAGTTGTGATACAACGAAACAGCCCGTCTAGGATGATAATATATATATATATATATATATTAACACCTCTGTGAATAAAAAAACCTACTAGTATAGATTCATGTATTTTAAATCATAAAAGTGAATGGCCATATCGATGCAAAATAACTCTCATAAAAATCTGTTAAATCATGCAAAACAAATCTCTTACCGGTCAAGGAAACAATTGACATCATTATAAATAATATATATAACAACCCTTCTCTTCCTATTCTTAAAATTAGTCCAAGCATACTCCGCAAATTATTATTAATTGGTACAACTAAGGTTCCTTTTGACAACCACAATGGTAAAATATATATACAGTGATAGTGTTTCTATGGGTTTAGTTTTAGGTCTGACATTTACTAATTTTTATATGTCTAATCTAGAAAACAATATATATATATATATAGAGAGAGAGGGGAGGAGGCTCTTGGAATAACAGTTATTGACTCTAGGAAAGGGAGTTAAAATCTTGGACTAAGCTATTTGATTTTCACATTGCGTTAGGACCCTAACGACAGTCTTGCGAGACTAAGGGGTGTCGCTAGAAAATCTTGCAGGGTAAAATGTGCTAATTCTGAAAAAAAAAATCGTATCAATCAGTCATAAAAGATATTGGACTACTTTCATAACAAACTTGCTACTTATGGTGGGAGTTGTTCGTAAGGTTACGGTTATCGTCGTAAGAAATGGAATCGGTGACCCGAGTTCAAATCCTGAACGAGATTGTTTGCGATTTACACAGTGTAAATAGCCTTAGGTAAGGTATGAATTCTCCTTCCAGTTACGGGTAAATTGTTAGACAGACTGGGCTCTTTAACCTTTGTATGGCCACCAGTCAAGGAGAAAAAAAACTCTGAATTCAAACTGTTGAACCCTGCTTAAAAATTGACTTTGTTCTGCATCCTGATCGTGGCGGAGGGGCTGAGTAAATACATCCACACACACACAGACGGTTTGGTTAGGTTCCTTTGTTTAATGGCATATCAACCTTCGCGGGTTATTTAATGCCCAAACTATCATTGTAGAAGAACAATAGCATTACTATTTAAGCCATAACTAGGGGAAGAAGGAAATTCTTACCTTTACCAAGGGTCATTAGTCCAAAAGTGAACGTAATAGCTCAACTGAAGTTCGGACTCGCTTATTTTGAGGCCACAGTCCAACAAGCACACACACACACACACACACACACGAAAAAATAACTCGATATTATGAAAAAGTTGTCGACTTTTCAAACTAATTGTAATTTTAGTAATTATAGTATTATTCTTTTATAGAAATTTGTCCTGCTGTGTGTTGGGTCAAAAAGAAAATTTTTATCAATTCAAGGGTAATATGGTGTAATCTTGTTGCGGGAGAGAAGTGTAACCACGTGGAAATGATCCCGATGTCGTTGGTTGCAGGCTGAGGTAATGCAGGAATCATAGAAGACACCCAAAGAAATACTTTAGAGTAAAAGAAATGTGCCTTACTAGAAACCGAGTGGGTATAAATATAGGCCCCACGTGCTGAAAAGAGAAACTCACTAACAGACCGATAGTGTAATAGGAGAGACATATGCTACACAGGAAAAGACAAACTCAGAGATACGAGACGAAATTGTTCTCCTTGGGATTCAAATTAGTTGTTAGAACTTTCCCGTAGTCTAGACAATTGACCTGAATACCTGCGATCTGTACTCCCCAGATGTCCACTGAAAATAGTTAAGTTTCTACAGTTATTTATAACATTCTGTTTCTTTCCAGTCCTATAGGTAGTTTAGAATGTTGGCATTTGTTTCCCGGCGACAAAAGAAGTAGAAAAACACGTTGTTACAGTTTGATACTACTCACGTTTATTAATGTGCACATAATACAGGCCGATAATCCCCTTGAGTTTCCTGGCCGTTTTTCATTTTATCTCCTAAAGAAAAAAAGGGGGTTCTAAGACGTTACGCACAAAAACATGACCACTCTGGTGTATTTCAGAAATCTAACTGCAAACACTCAAAACGCAGACTTTGCCTTCAATTGTTTGAATTTCAGTCACCTTTAACTCTACCTAACCGGCTCATTGGCCTAGTGGGTAGAGTGTTCGCCAATGGTCCGGGAGACCTGGGTTCAATCCCAGGTCGCGTCATACCAAAGACTTTAAAAATGGTACTTGATACTTCCTTGCTTAACACTCAGCAATATAAGGTAGGTATCGAAGGTAGAGTGGAGCAATCCAGGGAAAGGAGTAGCGCCCTCCCCTGCACCTCGGTGTAGTAGCTATTGAAAAGGGAGCCTTCTGGTCACCCTCGACTACGGTCGCCAACTTTACTTAATTAACTCTACCTATTTTTCAAATCCTTCAGACTTCCGATAAATTGATTATATGTAGAAGAATAGAAAGTGTAGGTCATAGAAAGTGTAGGGACATAGATGAAACGGTTAATCACATAATAAGCGAAAGCAATTAACAGGCACAAGACTACGCACGGCAGGGTGGGAATGGTGATTCTCTGTGAATTGTGCAAAAGATTAAAATAAGACAACGCTGAAAAATGATATATGCACAAACTCGAATCTGTCTTAGAAAATGAGACTCATAAAATAATCTTGAATTTAGAAATACAAAAGGGTTACATAATCCTGGATAAAAGAAAAGACTTAATAAGAAAAGTGCATTTTTCGTCCAGTGAATTTGCTATTCCAGCAGAATACAAAGTGAAAGTGAAAGAAGGCGAAAATATACCTGGATCGAGCCAGTGTCCTGAAGAAGCTGTGGAACACGAAAGTGATGGTAATACCAGTGGTTGTGGGGGCTCTTGGAATGGTCTCCAAAGACACAGAAAATAAATTATGGAACTGGAGATCAGAGGAAGGATTGAGACCGTCCAGAATACGGCAGTATTAAATCAGCTAAGATATTAGAAGAGTCATGGAGACCTTGAGAGGCCAGCTGTCACTAAGACTTCAGTTAAAACCTGTTAAAAGTGCTGGGTAAAAAAACTTCTGAAAACCCAACTTGGCAGTAGAAATTTCATCAAAGGAATAAATTCTTGGACAGTCCTCTTTATAAGTGTTGTGGTGTTCAAAATGAAAACACACAGACAAGAGAAGTACGTTGAAACAAATATATTACAATAACAGTACAAATATACAGAATACAGGTGTTATACAACAGTAAGGAATGTCCTTCCGGTATTGTCAGGCAGCTTGGAAGTTATCTCACCGAGTTTCAAGTAGCTTCAGTGTATATTGAGGAGGAATAGTTCATTACCATGTATCATAACAATAAGATACTCGGGACTATTCTTAAAATAGACGAGAGAAGAACTCAGACAAATTGACCAGAGGACAAGAAAATTGATGATGCACAAGGCCTTACATCCAAAAGATGGCATAGATAGGCTATGTGTCAAGAAAAGAAGGAGGAAGAAGGCTCGCCAGCGTTAAAGATTGCGTCGATGCATCAATACAGGGACTTGAAAACTACATTAAAAAGAACAAAGAGAGGCTAATTACAGCGACCAGTAACAACACTGACAACATAAGGACAGAACAATAACAACGAAACAGAAATAAGAAGAAAAACAACTGTTTAGGTATTTCAAGCAACAAACCGGCGAAATTTCACACGAGAAGACATGGCTAAAAAAGGGAAAATGTAAGAGAGAAACTGAATCTCTTCTAATAGCAGCACAAAATAACGTGATAAAGACGAATTATATTAAAGCAAAAATCGATAATACACAACAGAATAGCAAGTGTAGATCATGTGGTAATAGAGACGAAACCATTGCTCGCATAAGCAAAAGTAGCACACTCGCGCAAAAGAAGTATATGACTAAACTTGACTGGGTGGAGAAGATGCTGGACCGGTAATTGTGCAAGAAATTTAAATTTGACTATACTACCAAATGGTATATGCACAAACCAGTATCCGTCCCAGAGAATGAGACATAAAACTCTTGTGACCCTATGTGGGTGGTCCGCTAAGCAGACGATCCCTTTGTCTGTTTTGGCGCGAAACCAAACAAAGGCCTGAGCTCGAGATCTCGACGCGACTGGAGGTAGGCAGAGGAACGCCAGTCAGGAGTTGGAAGAAGGAACCCACAGGAGGCAGTTGGCGAAGGGTGACGCAGAGTGGCAGTTGGAGTCGACACCGAACAACAGAAGAGACCAGTCGACATGAGATAGGGTCCAGAAGCAGTGAGGGAAGGCCAGTCAGGATGAGTTGGCATTCCTAGTGGCTTTGTAGAAATTTCGCTAGAAATACACGCTAGCATTAGTCTACGGAGGCACAGGGAATGCAGTGTCACAGAATCACCCTTCTTGCACTTGAGTTGACCCAAGCCATATTGTTCGTTTGTTCTTTGTTCTTTTCTCCCATTCCCTTGACTGTATTTCTTGTAGCCATGAAGAAATGTGTGATACCCCTGTCGGAACCACTAGATGATCACCGGCCAAGATTGAAATGGTTTAAAGAAGTTGATGTATTAGAGGGCCGAGGAAGTATTGTCACACTCTCTGGGATTTTGTTATACAAACAGATCACCTAACGCCGGCTAGAATAACAGACCTAATGCTAATTAACAAAAAAAAAAAGATTTGCCGTATTGTGGACGTTGTCGTCCCAACAAACCACAAAGGGAAAATCAAAGAAAGTGATAAGAGAGCCGAGTACTTAGTCACTGACAGAGAACTAAAACTAAGGAAAATGAGGGTGACGGTGATACCAATAGTAATTGGAGCACTTAGAATGGTCCCCAAAATCAGACGACGAATCGAGACCATCGAAACTACAGCTTTGTTAGGATTGGACAGAATACTCAGAATAGTCCCGCAGGAGACTTGCAGTCCATCAGACTCCCGTGAAAGACAATCAGTTAACACTGGTGTGAAAAATTCACAATAATAATAATAATAATAATAAACGTCTTTATCTATATCAATTACTTATAATTAATATCAACAAAGATGTTTATTATTTTGTTGGATATTGGAAGATCACTTTGACATGCCGCACAAGTTGCGTGGGTGACATAACAGGAAGTGCACCTGACTCCAAAAGTAAACATGACGCATATTGTTCCCCAGCGGAACGCCACGTAAATTGCGTGGGTGTCAAGCTAGAATAAGGCGTGTCCACGTGCAATACGTTGGCGGCAGACAGGAGGCATGACCACGAGAATTTGCGTAGGCATCCGGAATATTATATAACTAGCAGGGACGAGGGAATACTGCGGAAGATAACTACTAGGCGTCACGTCACTCTGAGCTCTAGCCTTGCACCAGACTGTCCCCAGTAGAGAAGCAAGGAGAAACTGGGCATATTCGATGCCTTGATATGGCTCTGTACGAGACCGCAAAAGTAGAAAAGCAAGGAGAAACTTAGATGATTCGATACCTTCAAGTGGCTCTGACCAATCTTACAAAAGTAGAGAACGAAGAAAAACGGCAGGTTTTACAGAAGAAACGTACCATCGCTCTTATGTGTACGTAAACTCAGCTGTCTTCGACTCTCTCTCTCTCTCTCTCTCTCTCTCTCTCTCTCTCTCTCTCTCTCTCTCTAATTTGTACATTTTGGGTAATAAAAGGAAAATAAAAGAATCGGATTTGTAGCAGAAAGAATCGTTTTTTTTTTGTTTTTTTTGGTTGGCGCGTAATTTAATTTGACTGTTAGAGTCGCCAAACATTTTCACCCAATCAGGATGACCTGTCCTATTCAGCCCAAACCATATTTCCTAGCAGCACCCAAAATTGAAGAAAGCCCGCGAAACTCTCTCTCCCTCAGAAATTCTCAATGGGAACGGACGTCCAATCGTCCGCTCCTGAATAGCAGTAGCAGCATCATACATTATGAAGAGAGCCATCTAGTTTATTGAACCTTGGGTCTGTTCTTCTAGACCAAGGGATCCTAGTTAAAAGCAAATTAGATGATACACTCTAACAACTTCCTACCTTCTTTCCTTCCTACGAGACCTCGCAGCATACCAGCGTAAACACCTTTTCTTCATACTGCCATTAAAACCATGATATAAAACCTAACGACGTCTTCGTTCTTCTCCACTACCTTTATTTTCCATCAACATTTAGCGTGGGGATAACAACCAACGAAATACCAACGCCACCAACGAAATACCAACGCTACCAACGAATTACCAACGCTACCAACGAATTACCAACAAAACCAACGTAATACCAACGCAACCAAAGTAATACCAACAAAACCAACTTAAAACTTGAACCAAAAACCCAATAATAATAATAATAATAATAATGTTATCCCCATTGCTACAGATTATTTATATATCAGCATTGTTGTCTTTCTCAGCAATACAACAATTTCTTCGTTTATTCGCATATCAACCTTCGTGGGTTATTCAATGCCAAAACCATACTTTTAGAAGAACTGCAATGATACTATTTAACCTATAGCTGGAGGGATAAGCGAATTCATACCTTTCCCAAGGGTATCAGTCTAAACGTGAACGTAACAGCGTGATTGAAGTTTGAACTCGCTTGCTTTGAGGCCGCAATCCGTTCATTTTTATGTTAGGTTATGGAGGTAGACCCCGTGGCGTAATGGCTAATGTACTGGACTGCGAGATTGGTGTATGCGAGTTCGAAACCCAGTCGCGCTATTACGTTCAGTTTCAGCCAAATACCCTTGTAAACGACGGTCCATTATTCTCCCAGCTATGCGTTAGCAAATATTCAAACAAATTATCAATCATTAGTCTGCAAACAGATGGTTCTAAGTATTGCTATTTAACACTAATAATTCTTTTTTAATATTAAATGGTTTCAAGTATTGTTATCTAACACTAATGATTCTGTTAAACATTATTCATTCGTTTTCACAAAGTTAGATGGCTTAAAGTGTTGCTAGCTCAGCGCATGTGATCCTCAGCCACCGCCTTCTTGCACCTTTAAGATAAAATAAGGTTCGATTGCCACAAGATCAGTTTGAAGAATACGTTCGGGATAATAATGTTGGTGCGAGGGCTTGACATGACCAGCCGACTGTTCGCATCAGGCATTTCCTACAGCTCGACTAGCCCAGTAAGGGCCAAAGTGGAATATTGCAAGTCACATTACCACTTTGTTTGCTGAGTCAAGGCCTGCTCAGCCACCAGGATCCCGTCCTCAAGAACTACAGGTCTCCACCGACGACCTGTAGATGGCTTCGTTTAGGGGTCTTATCTCTCTGCAGAGGAGCAGTCAGCGTAGTCTACAGCCACAGCTGACAGAGCAGCATTATTATTATTATCATAATTATTATTATCATTATTTACTCCTTGAGAATTTTACACATCAGCTAACGCTAATGGTTTTTCACGAGAGTTCGAGTGAAAGCAAGTCTCTTCAGGTCTCCAGGACACTTCTCAGTATCTGGACGATCTTAATAATGGTGTAGGCTGGATAGTCTCCACTCGTCCTGTTATTTCCAAGTCCTCCAGTGTATGTACCAATCCACTGGTGACTCTACCGAGCGCACCAATAACAATTGGTACCACCGTCGCCTGCATGTTCCATAGTTTTTTTTCAGTTCTTTAGCAAGGTCTAGGTACTTATCTCTCTTTTCACTTTTCTTCAGTTTTACCCTGTGATCAGCCGGAACGGCAACGTTCACTATCTGGCAGATCGTACAACTAAATGAGTTGTTTTAAGGTGAGCATTGTTTTATCTTACAAAGTAATCTTTCGCCCAATTCCCAAAATACCAAATACCAAAACACATATGCTAAAAACACTATTGAAAATACATACATACATAAATATACGTCACAGAGATGATATTAAACAATCTGATGGAGTTTTAGGGAATGTGAAGTACCCCTTCATTGCCATTGCTCCCGGGTCCTCTCGGGCCCGAAGTGGTAGCACCTGACAGGGTCCTATCTATGGGTCAAATAGAACTGTTTAACATTTAACTGGGGGCAAACAAATAACTTGTGATGAATTGAGTTGTTAGAAAGAGAACTGTTTGATCATTTAACTGTGTGTAAACAAATGACTGACGTCTAATTGAATTGTTAGAGATACATAGCAATACTTGAAACCATTTAACTGTGTACAAATGAATGAGTAATGTTGAATAGAATAATTCGTGTTAAATCGCAATACTTGAAACTCTTTAACTGTGCGCTAAAATTGAATTATTAATATTACAAAACAATACTTGGAACCATTAAATCTGTGCTAATGAATGAATAGTGTTGAAATAGAATTAGTGTTGAATTCCAAAACTTCTAACAACTTCACTGTCAGTAAACGAGACTAAAACTGAATAGAATTATTAGTGTTAGATAGCAAAAATTGAAACCATTTAACTGAAGAAACAATAGCAATACTAGTGTGCGCAAAGAAATTAGTTCTAACTCATTTTAAAAGAATTTACCTACAAATTATGTGTGCAAACAAATGACCGATGTTAAATTGTGAATGTTATATTGCAATACATGGAACCATTTAACTGCGTGCAAAAAAAGGAATTTCATATGTGTTTAATATATACGTATAAAGAGAATTTGGCATTAAAGAATACATGGTTCATTGCCCAGTCGGCTGGGGCTCTACACCGACTGCATCTCTGCGGAGGGGTAAGACCCCCCCCCAAGAGAGTCCTAGATATGACACTAAACAATCTAATGGTGAGGTTTCGAGAATGTGGAGCACCCCTTCATTGCCATTGTTCCCAGGTCCACTCTGGCCCGGAATGGTAGCACCTGATAGGACCCTATCTATGGGTTAAATAAAACTAACTACATACTTATGCTAAACTGAATTGTTTGAATTAGAACTGTTTGAATAAACTGAATAGCTTGAAATAAAAATGTTTTTGACAATTAAACTGTGTACTTACATTTAAACTGCCTTATGCTAAACTGAATTGTTTGAAATGGAACTGTTTTTGACATTGAAACTGCATTTACGCTAAACTGAATTGCTTAATATAGAACTGTTTTAACATTCAACTGTGTGTAAACAAAATCTATATTTATACTAAACTGAATTGTTAAACTGTGTACTCATGCTAAAATTGAATTGTTTGAATAGAACTGATTATTTGTATAAAAACGGATTTGGCATTAAATAACCTACACAGGTTGATATGCCATAAAACCCAAACAACCAACCAACTATAATGGTTCATATGCCGTAAAAATAAATCAAACCAAACACATATATTGTCATCTACAGACAGGCTGTTTAATGTATCACAACTCTTCGCCTTGCTTAACACTCAGTAGTATAAGGTAAGGATCAAAGGCAAAGTGGAGAAATCCAGGGAATGGAGTAGCGCCCTGCTATAACTCGGTGTAGTAACTATGGAAAAGGGAGCCTTCGGGTCACCCTCGACTAAGGTCGCCAACTTTATATATAGTACACAACACATGAAAAAATCAAATAAAGTGACTTGGAAGTAAAATAAAAGTAAAAATAGTATTTTGAACACCAGAAAATAAAATGAACTTTTTAAAAGAACTTTTTAAAAAATTTTTACTTTCAAAAATATTTTGTATTTTGAAAACGCGATAAATACAAAATGATGTTATTAACGAAATATGATGCTAAATTTTTAGAAGTAAAACTTGCTTATAAACAGTAGAGTTGTGTTTTCTTCTTAAATTCTTAGAATATTTTTAAAATGCTTCATCTACAAATTTTAAAAGAAATAATTGCTCTAATATAAGGTAGAACACAAATATAGTATAAAGAATCGACTCCAAAACCAAAGTGGTTAATCGAACTTTCAAAGTAGAATGCACTCTCGATCTATGAAAGTTCTGAATCAGAATTTGTGTTATTTGTTCATTAGTCACAGAGTTTATCGATCTTGGTTGTCGTAATAAAAGCAACAGTAAAAAGAAAGAATGAAACGCGTAATAAAATTTCTTTAAGGTGAAAAACGAAAAAATATGGCTTGGCAAAACAAGTAATAAAATGAATCGAAAACGCAAAAAGACCGATTGATTGATTGATTCAGTGAATTCTTGTTGGGATATTTAATGCTTGTGTCAACCTTTTTATTTCGAACAATTATATAGCTTCAAGTTATTATTCCTATTTAATAAGAACAGTAAGTATTTGTTTACACAGTTTCCTATCTAATACTAATAATTTTCACACAACTATATCCTTTTAAATATTTCTATGTCATACTAATTATATGCACACAATTATACAGTTTCAAGTATTCCTATCTAATACAAATAATTTGCACAGAATTATATTGTTTCAAGTATTCAAAGGCAATATTGATAATTACCCACCAGTTAAAATGGTTTGAAGAATTTCAAGCAATTGTATGGCCCATAGTAACAAATAATAATCTGTAAACAATTGTCGCTTCAAGTAACTATTCTTAATACAAATAATTTGCAGTTTCAAGTATTCCTATCAAATACTAATAATTCTAAAACCGATCTATTTGTCCTATAGATGGGACCCTAATGGTTACTGTCACTTCGGGCTAGAGTGAACTTGAAGTAATGGCCACACAGTGGTACTCAACACAGACCAGATCTCCAGAAACGTAATTTCGCCATTGGATATAGTTTAGTGTCATATTCAGGACAACACTTTTATTTGGGGGTTCTTACTCTTTTGAAAAAGACACGGTTGATTTATTCTAATCCCCGCCAACGGAGTGACTCTCGCTTCTGACCTTGTTCTAAACTAAACAGAGCTTTGTAGGATATGTCTTTCACTCTCTATTCTACGTCCAAATAAGGCAGAGAGGCTACTGTAAAACAAAAAATAACGTTGTATATTGCAAGTGTTTTCTTACTTAAAAAAAACGAAAATTGCACAGTTTTATACTAGTCTTCAAAATACCGGTTTTATACTCACGTTCAAAATACCTTAGACTTCAAAATACTGCGTATTAGACCTTCGTCTTCAAAATACCGCGTATTAAATCCTAGTCTTCAAAATACTCTGTATTAGATCTTTGTCTTCAAAATATTAGGTAATATTAGACCTTCACTTTCAAAATATCGTGTATTAAACCCTAGTCTTCAAAATACTGTGTATTAGACCCCTAGCCTTCAAAAAAGAAACATGGTAAATTATTAAACCCGAGACTTCATAATACTGTGTATTAGACCTTAGCTTTCAAAATACTGTGTATTAGACTCTACAGTTCAAAAAGCCAGGTGTGAAACCATTTTCACACAACTAGAATTACAAAAATTGATAATAAAAAGTGCTTCTACTTTCTCATTTAATAGTTTACACGTGAGAAAATTCACCGATATATTTTATTTTCGATGAGATTATTTTTTTCGAAAATGAACCAAATAATATATTTACATATATTTGCATATCATTATCACTATTAAGAAATAATAATTAGATTCAATTTTCATTAATCTATCATTTTTTTAAATTCCCGATCCTTCTTGTAATTATTGGAATAATGACTTCTGGTGAGGAAAAAAATTGTTACTCAACGTTTATATATATAAGGATCATTAAATAAATAAGGCCAATTTTTAACTGAGGTGAGGCCTGTTATATATATAAGAGTCATTCAACAAATAGGGTCATTTTTTAACTGAGGAGAGACCTATTTATATATACGAGGGTCATTCAATAAATGAGGCGAATTTTTTGACAGAAGAAGGTCCTATTATATACACTAGAGTCATTCAAAAAATAAGGGCAATTTTCTTGAAAAAGCACAATAGATTTGGTTTTCAGAATTTTTCCCCATAAATGTAAACACTGCATTGTTTCAAAAGGGTTTATCATTAAAAAAAATTAATTCAATTTCACAAAAATGAATATTTTGAGGCTATTCAAAATGCTGGAAATCAAACAGTTATCCAGACTTGAACAGAGGTCTGTCAACAAATTTCTGATTGTTGTGAAGAGCAAACCATGTGAACTTTGCAGAAGAATGTGTGATATGTACAGACAAGTATATTTTAGTCAAAAAATGGTTACAAATTGGTTAAACACGGGTTTGCTACTCCGGGCCTAAGTCGAAAAGACAGTCTATGGAGTGGAATATAGTGATTCTCTGGTAAGGAAAAAGTTCTGGGTGCAGAGAGAAGTAAAAAACGTTAAGTTGATAGTCTTCGGGGATATGAAAGGACCCATCATTATTGATTCTTTTGAAAAAAAAAAGGGTAACTGTAACTGTGCTTCCTATCGGCAACTAAAGTTGGCGACCTTAGTTGAGGGTGACCCGAGGGCTCCCTTTTCACTAGCTACTACACCGAGGTGTAGGGGATGGCGATACTCTTTTCCCTGGATTGCTCCACTTTACCCTTGATCCCTATCTTATAATGCTGAGAGTTAAGCAAGGCGGCATCAAGTACCATTTTTTGAGTATTTGGTATGACTCGACCTGGGATTGAACCCCCGTCTTCCAGACCATTGCTGAACTGGCCCTAGCTGAGTTTTCTACATACACACACACGCACATAAAATGAACATTGCAATTTAATTGTTTTTATCATGTTTATTATTATGATTATTAGATTGCTTGTTTCTTAACATTTGTTGCTGTCACATTCCATTTGTTTACGTGCTTGTAAAATTTGTGTTGTATTCGTGGAAACGAAACTTGAAAGTAACTCCCGTGATCTACGGAAGTTACTTAGTCCTTCTCAGTTCTGTTGAATGGTAATTTTGGTTTTGAATCGGGCTTCTCAAAGTGATCTCTATAAACCCTTGGCAGGGTGAATAAAAAAAAATAGGGATCCACAGGAAGTGAATTTGCTACTTTGTATATAGATGGTTGATATTAAGTTGATAATTTGTTTCCCCGGGGCATTTCTCCAAGAAAAGGGGCTAAGTTTATTGCTTGGTGTCTGAGGCGCCTCTGAAAGGGAATTCCGAAGTGATAAAGCAGTTTTGAGACGGCTATGCATGTTTCGATAAGTGCATGCCCCCCCCCTAAAATGATTTTATGTCATATTTGACAAGGCTGGAGGTCGGGTAAATCCTCCCTTTATAAAAGGATAAACATCGCAGGGTATTGTAGACTAGTTGGCAGATATTGTACATCTAGCAGGATACCTGAGTGAATGTGATGGTTACAAAAGATGCATCGTTTACATACGACCCGTTCAAAAGACACGGATCTTTTAAATGAACAAACGATGTTGAAGTGGAAAGTGCAAATTTAGTGAAAATTTACTGCGAATTTCGGCACATTTCTTAAAGAAAAATTTATTGAAATAACTTTCATTCTTAAAGAAATTGGATATTACTGGATGAATAAAAAAATGTAGCAAAATATCTCTGGCTCTGTGCAACTGAACCCATTTTACTAGCTTTTTCAAATTAGCATTCGGTGAAATCTACGTCTAGCCATATACATCACTAATTAAGCAGAGAAACACTTTGAACATAGAACGTGGTGACTTGCGGCTAAAACTTACAACCTTCAACTTAATATTCGTGATCTCCTCAATGCCTACCAAATCCCCCCTTCTTATTAAAAAAATTGTTAAAATGCATTTGCAGTTTACTGATTCTTTTCCGATGTTCCGTTAAGCTATTTGGTTTAATGGCATATTAATCCTTGATGGTTATTCAATGCCAAATCCTGTTTATATATATATATATATATATATATATATATATATATATATATATATATGTATGTATGTATGTATGTATGAGTGTGTGGGGGGGTGATTTTTAAGTGAATATTTTGTAGGCAACTTTATTTTTAGACAAATTAGGGCTCATTTGTTTGCCCACTTTAAAATGGTTTCAAGTATTGCTATTTATTATTTGCTCATAGTTAAATGGTTTCGAGTATAGTGAAGGATTTAATTGTTCTATTTGACCTACCGATGGCTCCCTAACAGGTCAAAGTAAAAGGGGAGGTAATGGCAATGAAGGAGTACACCACATAAAAGCTCTACGGCTGGATCCTTACCATCTCATGGCTTAGCGTCATACCCAGAGCACTGGTTCTGGGGTCATACCTCTCTGCAAAGATGTATTTTTCGGCTCCACCCATCTGCGCTGTTTACGCATAAAGATTGTATTAAACATCAATAAAGTAATTATGTTTAGTAATTTAATATTCAATTCATTTATTTGCGAGTGAATCAAAATTAAATTTGGTTACAAGGGATGTATTAAGTAAAAAGTTTGAGAAGCCCAAGTTTAGAAGAAAATAATTTCTTAATTGCTACGAGTGTACTTATTCATGGGCGAATCAGATACTCAACTGGGATCCACTTTAAAAAAAAAAACTTCTTATATCTAATGCATTATTACATAGAAGACGTTGTCTAGTCGGCTAGGGCTGTAGAATACACCAACTGTATCTCTGCAGAGGGGTAACCATCACCCGCAACAGGTGTCCTGGATATGACACTAAACAATCTGATGGTGAGGCTCCAGTAATGCTGGAGCTTCGGGGAATACGGAATACCCCTTCTCTGCTATCGCTTTCAGGTCCACTCTCCGGCCTAGAGTGGTAGCACCTGATAGAATCATATCTATGAGTGAAATAGAACTAAACGACGTGCTTATATTAAACTTAATTATTTGAAATAGAACTGTTTTCACACATAAACTGCGTACTTATGCTAAACTGAATTGTTTGAAATGGAACTGTTTTTGTATGCTAAACTGAACTGTTTGAAATAGAACTGTTTTTATATCTGACAGTGTGTAAACAAAAATTATACTTATACGAAACTAAATTGCTTTAATTAGAACTGTTTGACTAAACTGAATAGCTTGAAATAGAAATGTTTTTGACAAACTGTGTACTTATGCTAAACTGAATTTTTTGAAATAAAACTGTTTATTTGTATAAAAATGAATTTAGCATTAAATAACCTACAAACCAACATAGAAGATGAAAACATAAATAATATCGTTTTCATGGAAACTTCTGCTGACTGCTCTTTTCTGAAAAAAACAATCGGTTTACGCAAATCGCGCAATGATGAGCCTCCTAAGTATTTAGATGAGTGACCACATAGAAACAGCAAATACTGTGGGTAACCTACTCCCTTATGGGGTTCTTTTACAAGGATAGCTATGGCACTAAATAACCCACGAAGATTCATATGCCATTAAACAAAAAAAAATCGGAGGTAACCTAAGCTTGACTAGGCAAAGCGTAGTAAATAACAACCCCCTTTTCTTCCTCTGTAGGCATCTCACGAAGTCGAATAAGAAGTTCTGCTGGCTGACTATAATATAGATTAAATTGCCATGACCCTAAAATCCGACAAACACTTGCGCGCGACAAACGTAACCACTGGACTGCTGTTTCGACCTTATTAGGTCTCTTTAGCAGTGTATATCGTCATCTCCACCACTAGAGATCGAACCAGCGACCTCAGAATGCAGAACCAAAACTCTAACAATGAGTCACTGGTCCCTATCGCACTCAAGCGACCCCAAATAAACTAGTCATAGACTGTAGAGGAGACATAATAAAGTCGAAAAAGCTATCCAGTTGTTCTGTGTGTCGCGCGCAAGTGTTTGCCGGATTTTCTGGTCATGGTTATTCAATTTATAATATAATTCCTCTACTTAAAAAAAGAAAATGTATATTGATTATAAGTTTGATTCTCAATGGGTGTCTTATGCTTCAGATGTTGTGTTAAACTATGATATGTATTCACCCAACCAGTCCGTCACGAGCAGAGTTCGACACAAGGTCAATTTTTCAACGCAGTACAACGGGTTTGAATTCAGATTTCTCCTTCTTCATGGCTGGTTGCCTTTCCAAGATTAGAGATCCCAAACTATCCTACTATTTGCCCATAGGTGAGAGGATTCAAGTCTTTTTTTCAAGGACATTACCCCAAAGTGAAAGGCACACGTTCTTGTCCGAGATTTAAACTCGGATCCCAATTTCATTTCCTAAGACGATAATCGTTACACTACAATTAATAAAATGACAACTTTTTCTCGCTTTGAGAAGATCATTCATGAAAAGTCCCAACTGACTTGACCACTCATTATTTTTCGTAAACAAAGACTCGTCTAATAAATTGTAGTTTTTTTTTTTGTTTTTTTTTTTTCCATTTTTTTTTACAAAAAGGATGTTCTAGACTTGGAGAAAATATATCGATTTTCTACAAAGCTTAACAGGGAATATAAGGTTTGGATAGTATCTAATTAATTTACTTCTTGAAGTTGCAATTTTTCTGGTCACCCTATGATCAATTTCCTTTGTTTATTCACTGCAATATCGACCCATGAGAAGAACCGATTTCCAAGTTGACCTAGATTCTATTACAAGAACAATTACCCCGTGTATGGTCACGAACAACACGACCATTGAATAAACATGACGCGTTAAAACCTTTTTCAGTTATTGGCTATTTCAAACTCTTCTTAATGTTTTCATTAATACCAACTCACCAATTGTTTTAGACAATTTGCTTTTGTTCGTTTGTTCTTGAATAAAAAAAACAATGTCCAAAATAAACAGCAGGGGCAAACTATCAGCTCAATAGTCGGTCGCTGACATTCGTTTATCCCCAGAGGTGATGGATCTTCTCCTGGATCTGCACGCAGACCCGGGAAAGGCCATATGGACAACTGGCAGTTGCCGATGCAGCAAGGGCTCCTCTCTCCACTGAACGGATGTTGTCCAAATGAAAAACAAGAACCAGTACAATTTGACACCATTGTCGTCACAGGAGTTGCCAGAATGAGGCTGAAAATAAAATCGAACTGCTCTAGGGACTCCAACCCCTGGTTTTTGAATTCATTTGTTTTTCTGATAGACTGGTCGCCCACCAAATCTAAATGCTTCAGCCAGCCTTATTACTTTACACATAACTTCTGAGAAGAGAGAAAAAATGAATTAGTGCCTTTCCCAAACCTTTAGTGCGAATTGAACGTAAGCTCTAGCAGTCATTGTAACGGTCCCCAAAGGTCAGAAAAAAGAGATTCTGGGAACTGGAGATCAAAGGAAGAATCGGGGATATCCAGACGACAGCACTGCTGAGAACAGCTAGAATACTGAGAAGAGTTCTGGAGAACTGAAGAACCTTGCTGTCTCTCAGACTTCAGTGAAAGACCACCAGTTAACACTGATGTGAAAAACTCGAAAAGTATAAAATCATAAAACATGTGGGTGACGGTGATATCAAACATAGGACTTGGAACAATTTCAAATTGTCTAGAAAAGAGACTGGAGGAACTGGAGTTATGTAGAAGGATTCAAACTTTCTAGGTCACAGCATTGCTGAGATGGGCTTGAACATCGAGAATTCCAGGAGAACTAAGGAAACTTGCTGTCATCAACTACTACCGGTGTGAAAACCCAAAAATAGTATACCGATAATAATAATAATAATAATAATAATAATAATAATAATAATAAGAAGAAGAAGAAGAAGAAGAAGAAGAAGAAGAAGAAGAAGAAGAAGAAGAAGAAGAAGAAGATTGATGACTACGAACAAGGCTTTGCACACAGAGGATAACACTGATAGATTCTATGTAACACGAAAAGAAGGAGAAAGATAGATTCACAAACATTGACGATTGTATGGATGGAGCAATGCAAGGAGAATGCATATAAGAAAGACTGGTTACAGCAGCCAATACCAACAAGAAAACAAACATTTTTTTTATATAGAAAACAAAAAGAAGAAAAACAACTATACCACTATTTTAAGCACCAAACAAATGGCATTACACATGACCAGGGCATGTTTGCGAAGAGGAAACTTGAAGAAAGAAACTGAATCTCTATTAAAAACAACACAGAATAATGTCCTAAGAATTAGTTTTGTCAAAGCAAAAATTGACAATACGCTGGAGAATAGAAAGTGTAGGTTATGTGGTGACAGAGATAGAACAGTTAATACTATAGTAAGTGAATCTTGCAGACTATCAAAAAGGAAACAGAAAAACTAGTATGAATTAGTGGGAAAGTGATCTACAGGGAATTGTATTAACGAACTTAAATTTTCCCATACGAACAAATCGCCCCAGTCGACTGGGGTTATAGAATACACCAGCTGCTTTTCTGCAAAGGGGTAAGACTCCCCAAAGAGTGCCCTGGATATTCCATTAAATCATCTAATGGTGAGGCTCCGGTAATGCTGGAGATTTAGGGAATGCGGAGTAACCCTTCATTGCCATTTCTCCCAGGTCCACTCTGGCCTGGAGTGGTAGTACATGATAGGGTTCTATCTATGGGTCAAATAGAACTGACATTTAAACTATATGGGAATAAATGACTTATGCTAAATTGAATTGTTAGAAATAGAACTGTTCGATCATTCAACTGTGTGTAATGATGTTTAATTGAATTGTTAATGATACATAGCATTACTTGGAACAATTTAACTGTGTGCAAACGAATGAGTAATGTTGAATGGAATAATTTGTGCGAAATAGCAATACTTGTCACCACTTCACTGTAATTAATATAGAATAGAATTATAAGTGTTACATAACAATAATTGAAACCGTTTAATTGTGTAGAAACGGTTTCAAGTGTTAGAGTGAAAATAAATTAGTTTTAACTAATTCAAAAATGAAATTACTTATAAACTGATCTCTTAAATATGTATAAGTATGTAAATGTGTGCAGACAAATAACTGATCTTAATTGTTACATAGCAATACTTAAAACCATCAAACTGTATGCAAAAAAATAAGATCAGGCTCGTTTAAAAATGTTATCAACGTAATGTATTAAAAATTATGTACTTAATATATATGTATAAACAGGATTTGGCATTAGATAACCTACAATGGTTGATATGCCATGAAAACAAACCAAATCTTATATATTTAATATATATGTATAAACAGGATTTGGCATTAAATAACCTACAATGGTTGATATGCCATCAAACCGAAGCAAACCAAACTAAATTGACTAATGATATACCGGCAAACTAGAATCTGTCCTTGAAAATGAAACGCATAAAATTCTCTGAGACTTTGAAATACAAACTAATCACCAAATCAATGCCAGAAGACCAGACCTTGTTTTAATTAAAAGCAAGAAAAGAATTTGTCATCTAGTGGATTTTACCGTTCCAGTAGACCACTGAATGAAAGCGAAAGAAAGCGAAAAGCTGGGAAAATACCTGGACCTTGCCAGAGAACAGAAAAGACTGTGGAACATGAAGATTGCAATATCAGTTGTAGTTGGTGCCCTTACTGTTATTCAGACTTCGGTGAAAAAAGAAACAAAAAAACAAACAAAAAACATTTTGAATGGGTGGGAAAAACTCACGAAGAGTAAAATAATTACCGTATTTGATGGGATATATAATACTCGCACGCTTCGTCCGATCGACAGTCAGTGGATGTCAACATTCTCCATACCAACGAGTGCTAATTTCATTTCTCCGTGGATTAACACCAGTTCAACCTGTTGCCGGTCACAAGCCTGGATAAAAACAAAAAAAGTTGAGGGCCAAAAAGAGTACCAGAACCGTCAAATTCTCTGCCGCAGAAATAAATAATGCTAAATTCATACATATTTGATGCCGAAGGCTGACCGCACTTACGACGAGGTTATAAAAGAATAAAGCAATTTCCAGTAAGATTTGCAAATGAATGATGATTTTCTGGGGTTGGCGATCGCGATGAAAGTCTGTTTTTTAACCATCAAAATTATCGATCTAACGGAGACAACTATGAATGCTAAATAGAATTCTTCCATCCTTCCTAAATAGAAGTATTGATAGCATTATGGATCACTGTTACAACGAAACGTAATGTTTCACGTATTGTCTAGTATTATGATATTATTGGTTGGTTGACAACATGTCAACTCTTCTTGGGTTATTTGATACTGAAGTCAGTCTTTTTCCGAGAATTTATATCATTTCTTGTAATGTTTCACGTATCATCTAAGTAAATTTGGCGACCATTGTTAAGATGACCTGATGGCTCCCTTTTCAATAGTTACTACACCGAGGTGTAGGGAAGAGCGATACTCTATTCTCTGGATTGCTCCACTTTACCTTTGATCCTTACCTTATAATTCTGTGTTAAGCAATGCGGCATCAAGTACAATTTTTGAGTCTTTTGTATGACTGGACTGGGATTGAACCCCAGTCTCCCAGACCATTGGCGAACACTCTACCCTGGCTGGTTGACGGCATGTCAACCCTTCTTGAGTTATTTGATACCGAAGTCAGCCTTTTTTCCGGGCATTTATACAATTTCATGTAATGTCTCAAATATCGTCTAGTATTATAATATTGTTTAATTGACACCATGTCAACCCTTCTTGAGTTATTTAATACCGAAGTCAGCCTTTTTTCCGGGCATTTATACGATTTCATGTAATGTCTCAAATATCGTCTAGTATTATGACATTATTGTTTAATTGACACCATGTCAACCCTTCTTGAGTTATTTAATACCGAAGTCAGCCTTTTTTCCGGGCATTTATACGATTTCATGTAATGCCTCAAATATCGTCTAGTATTATGATATTATTGTTTAATTGACACCATGTCAACCCTTCTTGAGTTATTTAATACCGAAGTCAGTCTTTTTCCGGGCATTTATACGATTTCATGTAATGTCTCAAATATGGTCTAGTATTATGACATTATTGTTTAATTGACACCATGTCAACCCTTCTTGAGTTATTTAATACCGAAGTCAGTCTTTTTCCGGGCATTTATACGATTTCATGTAACTAATGATAATCAACGGTAAACAATTATAACTTAAAGTGACTATTCTTAATACGAATAATTTATACACAATTATATGGTCTCAAATATTCCTATCTAATACTAATAATTTGCAAAGACTTATATTGTTTAAAGTAACTCACTATTTGATCCTATTTACCAACCCCTCTGCTCGGACAGAATATGACACAAGGTTACTTTTTAAGCGGAGTTTAACGGGTTTGAATTCAGAGTTTTTCTTCTCCTAGACTAGTCGCCTCACCAAGGCTGAAGAACCCAGTCTGTCCTACTATTTACCCATAGCTGAAGGGAGAATAATTGGATTCATACCTTTCGATCAGCTTCGTCCAGGATTTGAACTCGTGTCGTCGTGTCCATTTCTTACGACGATAACCATTACACCACGGGCACCTCCTAACTCACTATTTGATAATAATCGTCTGATTGCACACAGTTATATGTTATTGTTACACATTGCTTTAGCGAATTCTCAAGAATGAACGATAACACTAGTTCTAGTTGTAACTGAGCAAACAAAGTAACCACTTCCGCTTTTTTATAAGCACAAGTCAAACATGGATGTTAGGAACACGAGAAGATTTGGTTATTATTTGGTTTAGTTTCGTTGGTTGTTGTCATTGGTGGTTGTCGGTTGTTGTTGCAGTATCTGACTGCATTGTTCTTCTGACCCATTCTAACTTGGCTGGATACTTCTTTGTCAGTCATCATCACGTCACGCCAACAGCACGGATATCCTTTATCTCTCGCCACCCTCTCTATCGTCCATTGCCTCCGGCAGGACTTCAGGTTTACATCCCTTATTAGCACAGAGCTGCCGTGTGTAGGTTCTGGCTGGTCGCCCTGCCTTTGCTCGTCCATGTGAAAGGGTCCGCAGGAGTACATCACTTATGAGCTCGTCCCTACTTTTCCAGCAGTGTCCCGCATGTCTGGTGTGTCTAACTTTGATAGCTTTCGTGATGAGTGGTAAGTGGTCGTACAACTGCTGCTTTGTGGGGTACTGCCTCCATGACTTGTTCAATATTGCGCGCAGCATTCTTGTGTAGTTGCTGTCAAGCTTTTTCTCCAGTTTTAGTAAGCGTCCATGTAGTGCATCCATATAGAAGTATCAACACGACCGCAGCTTGGAAGAAACTGAATTTTATTTTATCAGCCAGGTCTGACTTCCATATGACCGATAGCTTATTGATAGCTGTCCATGCCTTTGCTAGTCGCATGTTGACGTCAGTCTCGGTTGATGTGTGTCTTTGTCTGAAGAAGACTGCAAAAGAATTTAAGCAAGGAAGGAAGGAATGGGAGGAAGGAAGGAAAGAAAGATAAGTCTTTAATTTCAACTTCATTTTAGAGTTAAAATGGCTACTCTGTAGCAATACGTTTTCTTGAATTTGTTTCCCAAATGAAGCGTTAAAATATAAAAATAAAGTCTTTTTTAGTGAGTTTCTTGGCTCGTAGATATGTTCAGCAAAGGCTGTTACTAGTAAGAGAGTGAGCCAGCGTGCCGCTAAGCAGACATTTAAGCTTCGCCACCAGCAGGAGGAGAGAATTAGTAATTTCCAGTCCAAGTGGTCACTGTTGAATGAGGCAGAGTCTCTCTTTAGCAACATTAAGTCTGTCTTTTAGGCATGCGCGGCTCCTACTTCCTGTCAGAGGTTTCTAGGGGCTGCTACACGTTTGAATTTTTTTCTTTTTATTCATCTCCACCGATGAAACAATACTTCCGTCCTCTAGAACAATGGCCGAAACGATACTTCCAGATTAGCAATAATGACTGAAATGTTACTTCTGTTTTCTGTTAGAACCATTACACAACAGAAATCAAGTATTTCGGTCTAGTACTAATAATTTTCAAAGAGATCTATTTGACCCATTGATTCGACCCCAAGAAACTCTACCATTCTGGGTCAGAGTAAACCTGGGAATAATGACAGCGAAGGGGTACTTCACACTCTTCAGAGATTCAGAAGTAGAGCCTCACCAACAGATGTTATTAAGTATCATACCCAAGCCATATTACATTCTTGTGTGAATTACGACCCTCACTGCAAACAGACTGGGGAGAGTCCGATGTGTGTAAAAGAAAGAAAGAAAGAAAGAAAGAAAGAAAGAGAATTGTCTTTGACTCAAGGCTACAGTTAATGAGTGCTCAGTAAAGACAAAACGACTTATCAACCTCAAATAATAGAATAATCAAGAACAAGATCTCTCAGCGTTGTACAAAAAAGGTACATAGACGGGTGGTGGTTACGGGTCACAATTACATGGTTTCAAGGTTTAGTTTGATTTGGTTTCTTTGTTTAATGGCACATAAACCTTCGTGGGTTATCTAATGCGAAAGCCATCCTTCTTGAAGAACATTTGTGGTACTATTCAACCCATAGCTAGAGAGATAAGGGGGTTCATGCCTTTCCCAAGAGTATTGGTCTGGATTTTGAACTCGCTAACTACAATATTAACAACTATGCCATGGTTTCAAGTATTTCTATCTAATACAAATAATATGAGCACAGTTATATGACTGCAAGTATTTCTATGAAAAACCTATAGTTTTCAAACACATCTGTTTGACTCATACATGGACTCAAACAAGTACAATCACTCCAGGCCAAAGTGAACCTGGGAGTAATGGCAATGATGGAGCGACTCTACACTTCTCAAAGCACTAAAATTGGAACCTTAGCACTGACTATCATACCAAAGTCACTCATCTTTTTTCTTTTTTTCTTTTTTTTTTCTTTGAATGGGTGTTTAACTCCTCTGAAAAGAATACAATATATTCTAGATCCAGCTGACAGGGCAGCACATGTACTCATGCATCTATCTCTAGCAGCATGGGTGCTAATCTGAAACCAAAGGTTTCATGCCGTCTTATTACGACAATCATCTAGCAAACAAAGAAAGATATTTGAGAAATCGAAAAATACAGTTTTCGATTTCTCAAAGATCATTCTTTTTCTGATGATTGTCGTAATAAGACGGCATGAAATCTTTGGTTGCAGATAAGCATCCATGCTATCAAATATATATAAAAAGTAATTTATATTTTTTTTTATTATTCGTGGGTTATGTAATGCCGAAGCCGTGCTTCTGGAAGAACAGCAATGTACTAAACCAATAGCCGGGAGGATAAGGGGTTCATACCTTCCCAAGGGTACTTGTCCGAAAGTGAACATAAGAGCGTGACTGCAGTTTGAACTCGCTTGCTACAATTCTGCTGTCCAGCGCTTTAACCATTACACCACGAGGACACACTCGCGAAGTCTTAATTAAAAAGTATAGCAAACTATATCATATATACGTGTCTAGAAAGAAAGAAAGAAAGAAAGAAAGAAAGAAAGAAAATTGATCTTTGGCAAAAGGCCACAATTAAAAAGTTCACTCGATGAGATCATAACTGAACCGCTGAGGATTTTTCGGAACCACTCACTAACAACAAATAATCACGAACAAGATTTATCAGCAGTGGACAAAGACTGCATTATAGTAATTTACAAAGCTCTTTGCTTCGATGTGGCACAAGGCCGAATGAATGGGACACTCAATGAGACTCGAACTCACTCGTGTAGGTTTGTTAGTCTAGCTTGCCAACCGTTACACCACCAGAGGTGTCCACAAAAACTGCATTATAGACAGGAGCTTGTTATCAAACATTTTATAAGCTTTGCCTGTTGTTTTTTTAACAATGCTTTACGCAAAACTCTTTTAAAAAGAAGTTTGATTCGGTTGGGTTTTATGGTATATCAACTATTGTTGGTTATTTAAGACCAAATCCTGTTTTAACATATATTAAATGATTTGTAAATTCATTTTGTAGATACATATTTAAACGAGCCTGAGCTCATTCTTTTGTACACATTTAAATGTTTTCAAGGATTACTTTCTATCAAACACGAATATTTCTATTTACAATATGGCCTAATGAGTAGAGTGTTCGCCAATGGTCCGGGAGACCGGGGTTCAATCCCTGATCGAGTCATACCAAAGACTCAAAAATATGGTACTTGATACCACCTTGCTTAACACACAGCGTTATAAAGCAAGGATCAAGGGTAAAGTAGAGCAATTCACGGAATGGAGTAGCGCCCTCTCCTACACCTCGGTGTGGTAGTTATTGAAAAGGGAGCTTTCGGGTCACCCTCGACAAAGGTCGCTAACTTTACTTTAGTTATTTATCATTTGTTTGCACACAGTCAAATGGTTTCAAGTAAAAGAATTTTATGTGTTGTATAATAGCGGCCTGAATTATCAACCACGCCTTCTCATAATGCATTAGACTATCTTGTTGAGAGTCTAACACTGAATAGTTCGGCAAGAAAGACTACATGACTCGAAAAGTTAAAATGCAAACATTTAATATTTACATATATGGTACACTATAATAATTGTCTCAAACCATACTAAATAAAAGCGAAATATTTGCTCAAAGAACAAGATAATGAATGACAGTTCTCGTAAGGTGATTTGTACGCACGTGCTTCTCTCAAAGCAGAGGCTGTAGTAGACGTCCTATCAGTAGGACCTTCTTAGTCAGAAAGATAGGGAACTCGCTTCTCAAACTGTCACATGACCCACGATCACGTGATTGTCGGAAGCTACGCCCATGAATCACAAGAAAGGGAGACAATTACATTTTCCTCCCAACACAAATATTGGTGTTTGTCACTAACAATTTAATTTAACAATCATTTGTTTACACACTATTGAATGATCAAACAGTTCTATTTCTAACAATTCGATTCAGCATGTCATTTGTTTGCACACAGTTTAATTAGTGAAACAGTTCTATTTGAGTCATAGATAGGACCCTATCAGGTGCTACCACTCCAAGCCAGAGTGGACATGTGATCAATGGCAATGAAGGGATACTCCATATTCCCCAGAGCTCCACTGACTGGAACCTTGATAATAAATGGTTTAATGGAGAGATGCAGTCGGTGTATTCTGCAGCCCCAGCTGACTGGGCGGTAAAAAAAAGAGTAACTTTTCCCAACACAATATTACACCGACACTAAATCCAGAACCCTTTAACAAAACCGAGTTGTAGCTTTTTCGTGATATTATTTGGCACCGTGAGCAGAAATATAGATCATAGTATCTATGATATCCAATTTTTTTCATCTGACACGATGACCACGTGATGATGACGAAGCATCATTTGACTGGATTTGAACATCTTTACTATATGAGCCACACCCACGGCTATTTTTTTTTTAAGTTTTTTTTTTTTAATGTTGAGCATTTAGGAATTTTGTAACTGGACACGTCTGCTTCAGCAAGAATATGGAAATAAAAAACGGTCGAAATTCTTGATGACCCCACCTTGGTCTACAACCAAGATAACTGTATAGTAGCCGTTTACAGAACCTGCATTTTCAACTAATGAGTCATAGTAATCACGCCATCTGACGAGGGTTTCCATTACAAAAGAATCATAGCAGGATAAAATTTTTTTGCTGTTGTTGGTAAAATTTTGTTGAAATACTCAATACTAAATACACCGTCATACGAAAATTACTTTGATGGACAAAAAAAAACGGGGTCTCTGAATGTTTACTTTTATATAAATGTATTAATCTCTGCTTTTGAACACGAGCACACACACGAACGCATACACGAACACACACACGAACACATACACGAACACACACATGCTCACGTACACATCGATACGTATTCTCTCTCTCTCTCTCTCTCTCTCTCTCTCTCTCTCTCTCTCTCTCTCTTAAAAACACACACACACATGTACGCATACATCAATAACCACCCCTACAAACACACACCCTACACACAAAACCCCATGCATGCATACCTATAACTACTCCTTACACACCCTACACACACAATCACTCCCCCCACTCGCATACTCAAAATTGAAAAGACCAGTCGACTGCATCTTTGCAGAGAGATAAGACCCCCTCCAACGTGTGTCCTGGTAACGACTGCAGGCTCATCATCTGATGATCCTCCAGTCATGGAGCTTTGGAGAATGTTGGATATCCCTTCATTTCCATCACTTCCTGATCTACTCTGACCAGGAGTGGTAGTACCTGTTAGAGTACCTTCCATGGGTCAAATAAAACAATTAAATCATTTATTATACTTGAAACCATTTAACTGTGTGCAAACAAATGAATAATGTTAAATAGAATTATTAGTGTTAAATAGCAATAATCGAAGACATTTCACTGTGTGCAAACAAACGAGCATTGGCTCGTTTAAAAATGTTACCAAAGAAGTATTCATTTACAAATCAATATATATATGTGTGTGTGTGTGGGTGTGGTATATACAGGATGTCCCAAAATGTGTCATCATTTTTAATTCCCTTCGCATTTGGGTACAACACATGGGGAAAGCATGTTTGGTTCTGAAACAGTTAACGCTGACTGACGACGTGTACTAAATAAAACAGATACCCACTGATAGTGACGTCAGCCACAAAAGGCTGATCATCCGGTTGGCCTTGGTATTATTGCGACGGCCACGGTCTAGCTCAATGAAATTGAACAGTTAAGGTGTTGAACATCATGAATTTATTCTGGAATCAATTTCCCAAGTGTTCAATATGTACATCGCCTATGACACGGCACCTGTCAAGTCAGTAGTAAAGTTCTTACAGAACACGCTGTAGCATGTCACCGTTAATATTATCCAGTGCGGAAGTGATTTTCTACTTAAGCTCATCAATGCTAGCAGAAAGAGAGGAGCATATACCAGTCCCTTCACATATACCCATAAAAGAAATCACACGAGGACGGGTCCGGTGACCGCGGCGACTTTTCATCAAAAAACTGTCTTCATCTCCACAACGCTCAATTCATCTTTCTGGCTGATTCTTATTGAGATAAGCACGTACTGTCATCTTCCATTAGAATACAAAATCCTGATCTGTTTCTATACATTGTTTGAAAATTTGAAGTTATTTCAAAAAGAATAGCCAAAATTATTAGCCTACGAAATGAAGTAGGGGACACTCCGTATATATATATATAGTAGTATGATGAAACCGGATGTTCTTTTACATGCCATAATAAGTTGATACTTATTATTCCTTGAAGTTAAAGGCTTATTTTTATATAGGAGAAATAAGTTTTTTTTTCTAGTCTGGTTCTGAATGTGAAAAAAAAAAAAAAATTAAATCTATTTTCTTGTTTGATCTGAAGAAGTCCTGTTGATTTTTATCGCATTGATTTATATCAATGCTTTTAAAAGGATGGAAATAAATTTATTATCTTAATGGGACTATTTTTTTGTTTGTTTTTTTAAGAGAAAATTATTTGCTCTCTGGATTTTATTTACATTGAGCTCTTGAACGGGATTATTTAAATTTAATATTCTATTTTTCAATAGTTTATTGGTCCTGCTAGGTATTGTTCTCAATTCCGGATTTACTGGATTGAATATCTTATATATATATATATATATATATATATATATATATATATATATATATGTGTGTGTTTATATATATATATATATATATATATATATAGTAAATCTGATATGCCATATATATATATATATATATAAACAAGATTTGGTATTAAATAACTTACAAAGGTTAATATGTCATAAAACATAGTCGAACAAGCAAAATCAAAATTCATTTTTAGTATGCATTTATCCAAAACTTTGGTTTGGGTTGATTTATTTGCTTAATGGTATATCAATTCTAAAAGAATATTTAATGCCGAAATTTAATTCATCTGTAAATAGCTGAAAATAAAATACTCAAGAAGGTAAATGTAATAAATTCAACATCAGTCTCGTGTTAGAGTAATAACTACCAAGAAAGAAACCTACAACTTTTTATTAACATATGACAATGGCCGAACCAGTACTTCCGTTTTCCTTACGTAATGTCGGAGCTGGTACTTCCAACTTATTAAATCTCGATTTTGTTTCGAATTTTTTGTTTAATGCATTAACAACTGTCGTGCATTAATCATTGCCAATGCTATCCTTTTAGAAGAATAGTAATTGTGCTATTTAATCCATGAAGGATGAGGGGATACTTTTCCTAAAGATATTAGTCCGAAAGTGAACGAAACAGCACGACTGGAATTCGAACCCGCTATGATGTCGCAGTCCAGCTCTTTAGTAACATCGCCGCCAAGACTCCTCCTGTATTAAAACTAAAGACCGAAATTACAACAACAATCATAACTATATTTTCGAGGTTACATTGCATTTTTAAAATTTCATTTTTTGTTTTATTTATAATCATTTGTTGGCATACACTTATATGATATCATATATTTCTAATACAAATGCAACAGAAGGAATTTTCGTATTTTTGTTTGGCGCGTAATTTAATTCGACGCATAATTTCACCCCATCAGGATGACTTATCCTATTCAACCCGAAGCATCTTTCCGGGCAGCACAAACTGGGGGAAACCGTCAAACACTCTCTTTGGCTGAACAACTTCGTTCAGTGCAGACGTCTCACTAGCTGCTCTTCAATAGCAGCAGCAGTAGCATGGACACCATGAGGGAAGCTATCTAATTTATGGATCCCTTGCGTCTATTTCTCTTAGACCAAGAGTTCCCAGTTGAATTTGAATTAGATGAATTCAATACGCCACACACAGGAACAACTTTACGTCACCCACCAAATTGGCAATGTCGACTGCAATGCAGAATCTCGCACTGACACCTAGCGACTACTTCACCTCTGGGCAACATTTTCTGGAGACACTCACGCTTCACCCCGAAACAACCTGAACCACAAACTAATGGTGACTTCAACGTTTCTCTCCTCAAACAGCAAACACGACTTTTGTTATACTATGGCGAAAATATCTCCCTCGCACGTCCAACAACACACGCTGCTTTCTCCACTCTCTCATAACTTCAAATCATTCATTCACTTCTTTTCTTCTTACGGGACTTGCAGCATAAATGTAAACTCTTTATTCTATGCTGCCATAAAAACCTTCATGTAAAAGCTAACGGCATCTTCATCTTCTTACTTCTTCATCCTCCTTTATTAACAACAACAATTAGCGAGGGAATAACACACACTCTTCGCCAAAAATAATAACAATTTCACCTATCGCTAAACAAATAATTTACACACAGTTGTATTGTTTCAAGTATCGCTATCTAATACAACTAATTTTCAAACATATCTATTTGATTAATAGATGGAAACCAAATAGGTTTTATCACTTCGGATCCGAGTGGACCGGGAAGTAATTGTTCTAAAAAAAGGTCTTCTCAATCCTCTGGGCTCCAGAAGTGGAGCCTCATCATCGGATGTAATTTAGTGTCATACTCAGGATACCCTGTCTTATCCCTCTACAGAAGATACTGTTGCATATCCTAATCCCACTGACAAGGCGCGCAAATTGTAATGTTATTTTTCTTCAAATTGAGACGTTTCTGGCGAATATTTGAAATGGAATTCAATACTTGCACCAGAAAACTCACTCCACCTCCACCAATTGAATGTTTAAAATGGACTTAGTCACCTGAATCGGCAAAAAGAAAATCAATTTCACTGATCATCACCAAATATCACCGGCTTTAATTAATATTTTGTTTCTAAGGATAATTTTGCGGTACAAATATATAATAAATCATTAAACGTTTTCATGCATAGATATAACTAAGTTGATGATTTTTCGTTCATTTCAAGATCACAGTATTGACAGTAAATCTGAATGCAGACATTAGAAATTAATCAAACTGCATATTACACTGAAGTGTATTTAGCGTAGTTACAACGTTTCGGCCGTTGTGCTCTATGTCCTTCTTCAGGTGTTTGTCGTAGTTAATAATACGGTTATTTCATACTAGACGTTGGAATGACAAAAGTTTACATACGTGGGTTGAATTAAAGATTCAGTTCAAAATTTACATGTTTCCGAATACAACAGATACCTGAAGAAGGCCAAGCGTACAACTGCTGAAACGTTAGTATTTTAAAAGAAACAAGAAGACTGACTTGAGTACTTCAGTTTATGATGATAATAATTCTTCATCTAAAAAATACAGACAAAAAGAATCAAACTATACTCGTCATCCACGTATATCTTTAAAGTTTAGTATCAAGTTTTACAAATCCACTATGTTTTATTAAGTTCATCTTTACTTGCAAACTGCACACAAGAGTCGTTAGAATTTACCAAAAACAAAATGTAGACACATATATACAAATCAATCGACTTAGATGGGTTTGATTTGGTTTATTTGTTTTATGGCATATCAACCTTCATGGGTTATTTAATGCTAAAGCCATCGTTGTAAAAACGGCTGTGATAATATCCAACCTATAGCGGGGGAAGAAAGGGGTTCTAACCTTTTACATGGGTATTAGTCCAAAAGTGAACGGAAAAGCGCGACTAGAGTTCGAAATCGTTTATTCCGAAGCCATAAGCTAACACTTAAGCCATTACGCAATGGGAACTGTCTCTAAAATAAATAGATAGACACATATATACATGCAGATAGATAGATAGATAGATAGATAGATCAATCATCATCAAGTAGCACTATGACCATAGAGTTCGTTGCTTCTGTCTCGCCATCCGTCCCTATTATCCATTGTTCATGGTCGGTCCTCCCGGCTGCATCCAGTGTCCGCACAGTTGATGTAAGAAAGTCTTTGCAGGTAAGCAAACACTGACACGTTCATGTGAAGGCGTCAATAAGAGAACGTCGCTGATGAATTCGTCCTTGCTTTTCCAATAATCCTCGCATATCTTTTTCATCTTACTTGGATAGTTTGTAAAATGGGAGGCAGATGGCCATGCATCTACTGTTTTGTGGGGTATTGCTTCCAGAATTTGTTCTAATTCAAATACTTCAGTTTAGTATTAGTATAGTTTTTGATTACACACAGTTAAATGTAAAAACAGTTCTATTTCAAAGAATTCAGTTTAGCGTAAATACAGTTTCCATATCAAAAATAGGTCTATTTCAAACAATTCAGTTTAGCATGCAAAAAACAGTTCCATCAAAGAATTCAGTTTAGCATAAGCACGTAGTTAAAATGTCAAAATAGTTCTATTTCAAGAAATTCATTTTACCATAAGTTTGCAGTTTAGTGTCATTTGACCCTATCAGGTGCTACCAATCCGGGCCCTCTGCAGAGGTGCAGTCGGTGTATTCTACAGCCCCGGCCGACTGGGCAAGATAGATAGATAGATAGATAGATAGATAGATAATGATTATGAATGATTGGAGGGAATAAATAAGTATATTTTGAGTATTTACTAAGCTTAGCTTAACTAAGCTGAAATAACTATGAACATACAGATAGATAGATAGATAGATTGATTGATTGATTAAGAATGATTAAGAATGATTGATAGAAATAAATAGACATGTCCTTTTTTATTATTTACCAAGGTTAGCTTTACTGAACTGGCGTAGGTATGAACATATTGAGATAGATAGATAGATAGATAGATAGATTAAGAATGATTTATGGGGATATATAGATACGTAATTTCTTAGTATTTACTAAGTTTAGTTTTGTCTTACATATGATCATAGCTAGGATATCTTAGTGAGAATGAAACTCACTACAGCAGTAATGAAGGGTGAAAATTGTTTACTAATCATTGCTTCAACGGTGAGACACACAGAAATATTTCCTAAGTTTAGCATAATTTTGTATATTTAGGGAACACTTAGCAAGGATCGAACTTACAATAGATTATCTTGCTAACCATTGCCTCATCGTGAAGCCTAGATGCTAAAATGTGTTTGTTTTGTTTTGTTTTGCTTAGTTGAGGAATAAATCACAAGAAAAAATCTCCAAATATTTGTCCAAAGAAAAAGATAAGAGCAAATATTTTCATAAGGAAAATTCATGGACATCGGAATATTAGTTTTTACTGTCGAAATGATTTGCCTTTTCAATCAAATATATTTTTTAAGTTCATCTCAAATCTATCTATCTCACAAAGCAGGTAGCCGGTTTAGCGGAGCGGGCAGAACGGGAGTTCATCCAAAGGTTAGAACCACGACCGACCGCTGTTAGAATAATGTCACTACCCACAGCTGCAAAGATGAGAACAGCAAAGAAAAGTGTAAAAGAAACATGTCCGACGAAAGATCTTGTCGAATTGTTTTTTTAGAAAACACCAACGCAAATTAGTAATTTCTTTACGACTTGATCACCATTAGTTACACAAACTTACACCCCCGATCTATACACACTAAACATCGGAGATTGTTTTTGTTAAAGTCCACTCAACACGTTAAACTATTTACAGAGAACGAGGAACATATTTGATTCATATATTCACATTTTTATTTTAGATAGTCAAGTACTTTTATTTATCCACATCCTACGATTTCTGTTCGGCAGCATCACAATAAAAAAAAGCATTTGGTCTTGGTCATATAATAATGAGCATATATATATATATATATATATATATATATATATAAGTAAAGTTGGTGACCTTAGTCGAGGGTGAACCGGAAACACTCTTTTCAATAGCAAATACACCTAGGTGTAGGGGAGGGTGCTACTCCATTTCCGGAATTGGTCCACTTTACACTTGATCCGCACCTTATAATGCTGAGGGTTAAGCAAGGCGGCATCAAGTACCATTTTTTAGTTTTCAGTATGACTCGAGCTGGGATGGAACCCCGGTCTCCCGGACCATTGGTGAACACTCTACTCATTATAGAAAGAATCAATAAAGCAGAACTTTAAGTTTCAAGATGTTTTGACCATCAGGTAGTTGTTGGAGTCAACGGCACTTACCTGAAGATCAAAACGTCGTGAAACTTGAAGTTGTGAGTTAGGAGACTTTTTTTTTAAATATTTGGTCAACAATCATTTTTGTATTTTTGTATTGGACAGTTTTATTTCTTCTGCTATGACTGCCATTTTAATTTTTTTAAGCTGATATACGTTCTAGTTTATATATATATATATATATATATATATATATATATATATATATATATATATATATATATATATATATTCTACTGCTATCAGTGGCATTTTAGTTTTTAAACTGACATAATCCTTTCTAGTTTTAAACGAACCATAGTTAAATTACTTATCTTAAAGGTTAATGTATATATATATATAAATATATATAAAGTGAGAGAGAGAGAGAGAGAGAGAGAGAGAGAGAGAAAGTGATAAAGAGTGGGGCGCTTAGTGTAATGGTTATCGTCGTAGGAAGTGCACTCGGTGACCCATGTTGAAACCAAGACGAAACTGTTATCATTTCACATAGCGCTAATCTCCTTAAGAAAGTCATGTATCCAACTATTCTCCCTCCAACTAAGTGTAAATGATAGGGCAGAATGGGCTCGTTAACCTTGGAGAAAGTAAACTTTCATTTGAAACCTGTTAAGTTTTGTTTTAAAAAATGACCTTGTTTCACATCCTGTTTATATATATATATATGTATATAAGACAAGAAGCAGATGACATCCCATGGAAACTATTACGGATGCAAATTATACAGATGATCTAGTTTTTTTCCCGAATTTACCCACCTAAGTCGAATCCCCGCAACATAGTCTGGAGCAGGCAGCTAGAGGCACTAACCTTAAATAAAACAGAATTCATGTGTTTTTAACAAGATGGAGCTATCTCCACATTAAATGTCACTAGTAGACCATTTAAAATGCCTTGGTAGCAATATCTCATTCACTGAAAATGATGTCAACTAACGCATAGTAAAGACATGAATTGCTATTGACAGGTTATCGATATATGATAGAATAAAGTCGGAATTCTTCCAAGCTGTGCCTTTGTCAGTTTTAATGTATAGTTACGTCAGGATAAAAAAAAATCTATATGGGAACTACATTAGGATTCTGCGTGCTGTTTTAAACAAATCCTGGAAGACCACTTACCTCCCATCTTACAAACCATCCTAGTAAGATGAACAAGGCATATTGGGCAGTACGAGAGAAACAGAGACGAACTCATAAGTAGCGTTCTTCTGTGGACTCCTATGCATGGACATACCAGTTCTGGCTGATCACAAAAACTAACATTCAGCTCTCTGGGGATTAGATGCTGTGATGGAAACCTGCCAAGAGCAACAGACGATAGGGACGATGGCAAGACATTAGGGACAGATTGCAAGGCAATAGGGACAAATGGCGAGACGATAGGACAGATTTCAAGACGATAGGAACGGATTGCAAGGCGATAGGGACAAATAGCAAGACGATAAAGACGAATTACAACACGACAGAGACAGATTGCAAGATGATAGGGACAAATGGCGAGACGATAGGACAGATTTCAAGACGATAGGAAGGGATGCAAGGCGATAGGGACAAATAGCAAGACGATAAAGACGAATGACAACACGACAGAGACAGATTGCAAGATGATAGGGACAAATGGCGAGACGATAGGACAGATTTCAAGACGATAGGAAGGGATGCAAGGCGATAGGGACAAATAGCAAGACGATAAAGACGAATGACAACACGACAGAGACAGATTGCAAGATGATAGGGACAAATGGCGAGACGATAGGACAGATTTCAAGACGATAGGAACGGATTGCAAGGCAATAGGGACAAATAGCAAGACGATAAAGACGAATGACAACACGACAGAGACAGATTGCAAGATGATAGGGACAAATGGCGAGACGATAGGACAGATTTCAAGACGATAGGAACGGATTGCAAGGCGATAGGGACAAATAGCAAGACGATAAAGACGAATGACAACACGACAGAGACAGATTGCAAGATGATAGGGACAAATGGCGAGACGATAGGACAGATTTCAAGACGATAGGAACGGATTGCAAGGCGATAGGGACAAATAGCAAGACGATAAAGACGAATGACAACACGACAGAGACAGATTGCAAGATGATAGGGACAAATGGCGAGACGATAGGACAGATTTCAAGACGATAGGAACGGATTGCAAGGCAATAGGGACAAATAGCAAGACGATAAAGACGAATGACAACACGACAGAGACAGATTGCAAGATGATAGGGACAAATGGCGAGACGATAGGACAGATTTCAAGACGATAGGAACGGATTGCAAGACTTGATGATGAAAGTGAAGCATCTAACAAAATGTCTAACGTAAAATTCTGTTTGCTGCTACTTTTAACGAATAATATTTTTGATAAACCAAGTAAACTTTGTAAGAGTGTTATCATATGTTAAGTTACGTGGTGCATTCAATAGGTCTCCAGACTTTTTTTGTACAGGCATTTAAAATTGTTGTAGACTCTTGAAAATTCACTATGTTATTGCTATTCCCAAAGTTCAGAGGCTGTCGTTATGAGACAATTCCTCAGCCTCCCTATAGTCCAGACCTTGATCCCTATGACTTTTGGTTATTCCCAAAGCTCAGAGGCTGTCGTTATGAGACAATTGAGGAGATGAAAGAGGCTGTGACGAAGGTCATTGACACGCTCAGACAAAAGGACTTTCATGGGGCCTTCCAGAAGTTGTTGGAACGGTACAACAGCCGGAGGAGATTACTTGGAAGGGGAGTAGAGTTTCATGTGTGTACTATCAATAAAAGTGCCGATACGAAAAAAGTCTGGAAACTTATCTTATGCCCCTCGTATATATAGTGGAACAGTTGTATTTCATAAACATTTTGCTGTAAGTTCCAACATGACTATTTCACTAATATAAAAAATAAATAAAGAAAGAACCAACAAAATAGAAAATACACTAGCCTGGCGTAGAGCAATTCATTAGTTTTATTCATTTTGCGACTGAAACCAAACTAGGAGAAGGATGAGAACATATAATCATTTATTAAGTATTTGAAAAATGCGGAGGTTCAATTGGGGAGAGGATTAATTAGAGAAAATGGCTTGTGCAAGAGAGAAAGAAAGAGAAAAAGAGAGAGAGTGTTTATGTGTGTGAGAGAGAGAGAGAGAGTGGGGAGAGAAAAAGAGAAAAGAACTTAAAGGGAGAAAAGGATGGTGAAAAGAGTATTAAGAAGAACAGCTTAGAAAAAGGGTTTATTGAGAGAGAGATAGAGAGAGATAGAGAGAAAGAGAGAGAGAGAGTGTGTGTGTGTGAGAGAGAGAGAGAGAGAGAGAGAAGAAGTTAAAGAGAGAAAAAAGGATGGTGAAAGGAGTATTGAGAAGAACAGGGAAGAAAAAGGCTTTATTGAAAGAGAGAGAGAGAGAGAGAGAGAGAGCGTCTGTGTGTGTGTGTGAGAGAGAGAGAGAGAGAGAGAAAAAAAAGGATGGTGAAAGGAGTATTGAGAAGAACAGCTGAAAAAAGGGTTACTGAAAGAGAAAGAGAGGGAGAGAGGGATTAAAAAGAAAAGAAAGAGAAAAAAAAGAAAGAACAAAGGGAGGAGTAAAAAAAGGTGAAAGAGATAGATGAATAAAGGAGAATAAAATGAATTATCGAAAGAGAAGGGGAGAGAGAAGAAAAGATAATGGGAAAGAAAAAAAAAGAAAAAGAAAGACACGAAGAATTAAAATGAAAAAAACGATGGTGAAATGGAGAGAGAGAAGAATAAGGGAGAAGAAAAAGTGGGTTGAAGAGCGCGAAGGGAAAGGAAGAAAAGAGGAAAGAGAGAGAAAAGAGAGAGAAAAGTAAGTGAAACAAAAAAGAAGGTAAAGGAAGAGAGAGGAAAAATGAATGAAGAAGGTAAAGGAAGGGAGAGGAAAAATGAATGAAGAAGTGCAAGAGGACAAAAAGAACAAAAAGTGAAGCGAAGGAATGAAAGCATGAAAAGAAAGAAGGAGAGGAAAAAGAACAAAAACGGTGATGAGAGAAAGAGAGAGAGAGAGAGAGAGAGAGAGCGAGAGAGAGAGAGAGAGAATGAAAAAGCTGGAGAGAGCGAAAGAGATCAAAAAAGAACAAAATGAAGGGAAGGGAGAAAAGAGATGACAAAAAAGCAGGGGGAGTGGGAAGGAAAGGTGAAGAAAAATAATCTTTTTAAAATTCGTACAGAAAGAAGGAGAGAAGGGAAAGAAACAAAACGGTGGAGAGGTACAAGAAGATGAGGAAAAAGAGACGGGAAAGAAAAAGGAAAGAGAAAAGGATGTTGGAGAGAAGTAGCGGAAGAATTAGGAAAAGATGGAGAAAGAGAGAGAGAGAGAGAGAAGGCGTAAGAGAAAAGAAAAAATGAAAAAGAATGATAGGCAAAAAAAATATTAAAAGAAAGAAAGAAAGAAAGAAAGAAAGAAAGGAAGGAAGGAAGAAAGAAAAAAAGAAAGAAAGAAAAGAAGGAAGAAAGAAAGAAAGAAAGAAAGAAAGAAAGAAAGAAAGAAAGGATTATGGACTAGAAAAGAGAAGAGAGCAGAGCCAAAAATAAAATAGGAAAAGGAAGAGAAAATAAGAAGATGAAGAGAAAACGAGAGAAACAAAGAAAGACAAAATATAAAAAAGAAACGATGAAAAAATGATTGAGAAAAGAGAAAAGAGAAAAGAAAGGACAATGTGGGAGAGGAGGAAAAAATGATCAATGCTAATACCAAAGGGAAAGTGAAAAGGATGGAGAAAACGAAAGAAAACAATGGGAGAAAAGAGAGGCAGAAATAAAATGAAAGAGAAAGATAACGAAAAAAAAAAAGCATAAAGAAGAAGAAGAAGAAGAAGAAGAAGAAGAAGAAGAAGAAGAAGAAGAAGAAGAAGAAGAAGTGATAAAGATTTTTTAGGAAGAAAAAAATTGAAAGAAAAGATAAGAAAAAAAGAACCCGAGGAGAGAAAATAGAAAAACGACTGGACTGGTCTACATCAAATGATAAGAAAAGATGATGGCAAGGAGGTCATTTCCGTTACTATGGAAACAGTATTTGGTAAATTTGTAAAGGTACATGTTTATAGCATATGGTTGCCCAGGCAGGTAGTAATAGAAGGGGAAAGAGGGTCTTGATGTTTAGATTTTAGTGGCCATTAAAATCCAAATATTCTACTTGTTTTTCTTTTATATCAATATGAAATATAGGATGTACATTGAATAAATATAGGATGTACATTGAATAAATATAGGATGTACATTGAATTTTGAGCCAAAAGAAGGTGGACGGAAGGTGGAATAAAGTTTGTGTTATTTTACTACAATAATTCAGCGAAATAGAATATTCAATTTTTTGCAAATAACTTACATATTTTTGTTCGATTTTATTTAAATTTTGTCAATTTACTCGTTATAGATATATCAATTTGACATATGAAAATAAGTCGGTAGCATTTACCTGGCCATTGGTATATTGAGTTGTGTTCGCCCATGGTCCGGGAGACCAGGGTTCAATCCCTGGTAGAGTCATACCAAAGACTCAAAAAATGGTACTTGATGCCACCAAGCTTAACACTCAGCCTTATAAGGTGAGGATCAAGGGTAAAGTGGAGTAATCCTGGGAATGGAGTAGGGCTCTTCCCCTACACATCGGTGTAGTAAGTTATTGAAACGGGAGCCTCAACTAAAGTCGCCAACTTTACTTTTATTTCACTGACGACCTGAAGGCTCTTTTTTCAATAGCTACTACACTGAGATGTAGGGGGTGCTACACCTTTCCCTAGATTGCTCTACTTTACCTTTGATCCTTAACTTATAAGGCTGAGTGTTAAGCAAGGAGGCATCAAGCAGATTGTTTTTTAGTCTTTGGTATGACTCGACCAGTAATTGTACCCTGGTCTCCCATACCATTGTTAAACACCGACCCATTCGTCTAGTGGGGAGATTGTTCGACAATGGCCCGGGATATCGGGATTCAATCCCAGGTTGAGTTATACCAAAGACTCAAAAAATAGTACTTGATGCCACCTTGCTTAACACTCAGCATTATAAGGTACGTATCAAGGGTAAAGTGGAGCAATCCAGCGAAAGTAGTAGCACCCTCCACTACACCTCGATGTTGTAGTTAATGAAAATGGAGTCTTCAGACCGCCCTCGACTACATTCGTCAAATTTACTTACTTATTTCACTGACAAACCAGGTCGTCTTTGGAATGCGATTTTTTTTAAATCTGAAGATTGTTATATTTAATTTAAAAAAAAGACTTTATTATCAAGAAAATGTATTTATCAATTAACAGATTTTTGAAGAACTGTATTAGCACTCTTAATACTTTGTTGCAGCACCTTTTATATTTATTGTTTCTTCCATTCGTTCTGGTAACGAAGCGAATCACAAGTCTCCAAAGACACCAATGCCCACACTTCAGTAATTACTCGCTTCAATTCTTCAAGATTTGATGGATAGAATTTTTTTAATCTGCTCTTAAAGATTCCCCATAAATCTTCTATTGGATTTGCACTTGGGTTCTTTGCAGGCTAATCAAGAACAAGTATCTTCTCTCTGAACAATTCTTTTGTATATTTCGCTGGGTGAGGTGGAGCAAAGTCATACTGAAAGATACATTCGTTGTTCCCAAACTTGTCCTCAGTTTTAGGATAAGGAAATGATGTAGGTCATCTTGATAGACAGTAGCATTGTTCGATCTTTTCAAGAAGCAGATCTTTCCGACACCGGTAGCAGACATGCAACTCAAAATCACTAGAAATTAAGGGAGTTTTCAGCTTTTTTTTTTTTTTTAGGCATTTGGCAAAATATTTCTCGTATGACTTTCTCCGGATGCGGAGGTCACAATCACCGAAAGAAATACGGAACCTTGCTTCACTGAAGATGACCGGTTTATACTAATCAACAGACCAATTTCGATTATCTCCAGCCTATACTGAACGCTTTTGTTTCTGTTTAAATGTTAGTAATGGCTTCGAAATCGGTATCCTACTGTCATATCTGAGCTGATGGGGTCGCCAAAGCGTGGTGGATCGAGAAAAGGATACAGCAACATTATTCCAAGCTTTGAAAATTTCACCACAATTGACAAATCGCTTGGAAATAAGGATCCTCTCATGCTGACATTCACCTCTGGCTGTTTTCTTGGGTTTGTTGTAACCGCAGTTGGGTCGTTTTAAACAAGTTCATCTTATCTCCGAGATGTCAGACTGAAAGCATCCCACCTGGACAGCTATCTTGTTTTTTGCCAACTTCCTACAACGGATGTTTTTTGCCAACTTCCTACAACGGATGTTTTTTGCCAACTTCCTACAACGGATGTTTTTTGCCAACTTCCTACAACGGATGTTTTTTGCCAACTTCCTACAACGGATGTTTTTTGCCAACTTCCTACAACGGATGTTTTTTGCCAACTTCCTACAACGGATGTTTTTTGCCAACTTCCTACAACGGATGTTTTTTGCCAACTTCCTACAACGGATGTTTTTTGCCAACTTCCTACAACGGATGAATGATGGCTTTTTGTACTTCCGATATATCCTAAATTCTTGCCATTTCGGATAATGGGCAAAAATATGCTTAACACTTAAAATGTCACTCGTTTTCTAACAATACTTTGACATTGAGAATATTTATACAATCACCTTATGAGTAAATCATAAAATAAATTCAAATTATCAGGGAAAAAAATGCGTGATTATTTACATATATCGAATTGATATACGGTTAATTATTACAGGTATTTTGTATTATTGTAAACAAGCTATATATATATTGGCCTAATGAGTAACGTGTTCGCCTATGGTCCGGCAGATAGGGGTTCAATCCCAAGTCGAGTCTTATCAAAGACTCAAAAATATGGTACTTGATGCCGCCTTGCTTAGCACTAAAAGATGAGAAACAAGGGTAAAGTGGAGCAATCCAGGGAAAGGAGTTGTGCCCTCCCCTACACCTCAGTGTGGTAAGCTATTGAAAAGAGAGCCTTCGAGTCATCCTCGACTAAGGTCGCCAACGTCACTTTTTTTATGTGTATAATGTATTCTATTACATTAATACATAGATTTTTTTATAGATTTTTTCTTCATCTTAATTTTTTTTTCGCCTTCGACCTCAATTTTGTAGTTTCTCTCTCTCTCTCTCTCTATCTCTCTCTCTCTTACACACACACACATACATATATACATATCGTTGTTTTTCATGTATATATACTTATATTTAAGCATATATATAAATGTAGGCGTTAGGCCAACTTGATAGTTGAAAGATTTGTTTGTTTTTTGGGGTCTTATGGCATATCAACCTTTGTAGGTTATTTAATGCCAAATTTATTTTTATACAAATTGACAGTTCTATTTCAAACAATTCATTTTTGCATAAGTACACAGTTTAATTGTCAAAAACGCTTCTATTTCAACCTATTTAGTTTAGTTTAGTCAAACAGTTCTAGTACAAACAATTCAGTTTAGTATAAGTATAGATTTTGTTTACACACAGTTTTAATGTCAAAGACAGTTCTATTTCAAACAATTCAATTTAGCATACAAAAACAGTTCCATTTCAAATAATTCAGTTTAGCATAAGTACGCAGTTTAAATGTCAACACAGTTCTATTTCAAGCAATTCAATTTGGTATAAGTACACAGTTTACTTCTATTTGACCCATAGATAGGACCCTATCAGGTGCTACCACTCCAGGCTTAAGTGGACCTGGGTGTGATTGCAATGAAGGGTTACTTCACATTCCCCAAAGCTCCAGAAGTACTGGAACCTCGCCATCAGATTGTTTAGTGTCATATATAGGACACTCGTTGTTGGGGGGGGGTATATGTCTGCAGAGAAGCAGTCGGTGAATTCTACAGCCCCAGCCGACTGAGTCAAAAACGTTTCGTATTAACACTTTCAACTATCAAGTTAACCCAACACACACACACACACACACACACACACACACACACACACATATATATATGTATATATGTGTGTGTGTGTTGGGCCTGCTAGATAGTTGAGAGAGTTTCTCATTAACTCTCAACACTCAAGTAGACGCCCCCCACACACACGCATGTATATATATATGTGTGTGTGTGTGTGTGTGTGTGTGTGTAAAGGAAGAAACAAAATGATCTCTCGTGTTTGGATCATAAATTAAAAAAGGCAACATAGATCCTAATTAAAATTCAATTTTATCATATGAAATATTGCCTTTTTGTTTTGCCATTATCATTACTTTCTTTTGAATATTATATCATCTAAATGTTTGTTCTCACGTGCTATACACTCCTGAAACCTCATATAATGTAATAGCGGTTACATACCCATGATACGGATAAGCGAAACGTACATAGAATGTTCGTAACATATATACATAGAACATAGGAATCCCGAAACACGAAAAACACTTACGACTTCTTAGTTCAGGTACGAAACTTTTTATTACCTTTGAGTTTAAAGGTTTTTCGACATAAGGAGAGAGATGCACAATCTTTCTATGCTGGCTTTTCCATCTGCCCCCCCCCCCGCAACACGTGTGGCACTCGACACAAGGCCACGGCGAGCAAGTGAAAGTCAACCGTCTTCTCCCGAGGCAGAACTCAACTCAACTAACTGACTTTCTTCAAAATGCCCAAAATCCTCCGTGCGTGCTTCCGGTGCATGACGTCATTCACATCCCCAAATCACAATTTTCTATCTGGGATTTTTATTTTGACATCTGTCAGCGACACATCCTCCCCGCACGCGCGTTAACACCTGCGCTCAAGTTTGAACCTAACTAACCCATGGGCTGAGCCGAAAGGTTCTCAGCCTAACTAAACCCAAAGGCAAGATATATAAAACGAAATCCCTAGGCCATTATATTACATAGCCACCGATCACTATCAAGTAGACCCAAGTGACTTTGGTTACCAGCAGTATGACCAACAAATATTCAAACGAAAGGACTTTTATGTACGTCCAAGTGACGATCAAATACAGGACTTTAGGATTTTTTTAAAGGGTCAGTCAGTCACTTAGTCACCAGAAGTGCGGCAAGTTGCGACCTAAATTTCGGGTTTTCTCCCCTAATTCATTAAAAGTGGGCTACGATTTATCAAAGATTACGTATTTCCCTGATCGACTTGAAAATACTATTTCACATTTTCCTATTTTTGATACAGGTCCAGAAAGAAGTTATAACATCGGCAAGTAAGTGAAAGGGATTTGTTTATTTGGTTGGTTTGGTCGGGTTTTATGACATATCAACCATAGTAGGTTGTTTAATGCTAAGCCATTATTATACATGTATATTGAATGTATATGATTCGTAAACACATTTTGTAGATAACATTCTTAAACAAGCCTGGGTTCTTTTTTGCACACAGTAAAATGTTTTTTTAGTATTGCTATATGAGACTCGCAATTTAACATCAGTCGATTGTTTACACATAGTTTGTTCTATTAGTCAACTAGAAATGACCCAATCAGGTGCAACTTCAGGTCAGATTGAACCTCGGAGTAATGGCAATGATTCCTCAAATCTCTCAGACTGGATCCTTGCCATTTGATGGTTTAATTTTATATCCAGGACACTGGTTGAGGGGGGGTCTTACCTCTTTGCAGAGATGCAATCAGTGTATTCTACAGCCCCAGCTGACTGAGCTGGAAATTTTTTTGTAACCACGTGTCAGAGACATTTCCTCATATCGTGATCTCTATATCTCGTTTTTACCTCTTCGTCTTCGCCAACTTTCTTCGAGACGGGCTGCACGCACCCTGAAGTTCCACTGATCTCGTCAAGTCACTGTGATTTCATTACAAATAAAATCTTTCAGTTCAGTCAGTTGTCTGCAGTCAACGTTTAAAGACTTGAGCCATTTCCAAAACGCTGATCCTAGTCGGCTGACTGCATCGCTGCTGAAAGGAGAGATTGCCCCAACAAGTGTCTTGGATATGACATTAATCCATCTCATGGTGATACTCCAGTCTCAGAGTTTTAGGGAATATAGAGAACCTTTTCATTGCCATTTCTCCCAGTTCCACTCTAACCCGGAGTGGTAGCATTTAATACGGTCCCGTCTATGGGTCAAATTTGACATTTAAACTATGTGCAAAAAAATGACTTATGCTAAATTGAATTCTTAGCAATATAACTGTTTGATTTAACTGTGTGTAAACAAATGACTGGTGTTTAATTGAATTATTAGTGATAAATAGCAACACTTAGAACCATTTAACTGTGTGCAAACGAATGTGTAGTTCGAAAACCTAGTTTCCTTAAAAATTGTAAGAAGGGAGCTGCACAAACCCGGCTTTCACGGGAGGGCTGCATTCCGAAAACAATATTAAAATAAATTTGTTTGAAATTTCCAGATGTTTCCATTATTTTGTTCAGCCCCTGTATATGTATAAAGAGAAGTTGGCATTAAATAATCTAAAATGGCTGATATGACATATAAACCCAACTAAACCAAACCAAATCTAAAATGCTAATAAAACAGCCTATATGTTGCAATTATAGAATTATTTTTTAAATATAAGTTTCATTCACAAACACACGATGCTCATAGTTCTATTCTATGAATTTAATACTGGAATATTAAAGACTGTTACAGCTCAAAGATCTTTAGGGGATTGATTTTAACGGTATGTCAATTCATCTAGGATTTTCTTATGCTTAGAGGTTAGGGAATCGCGTCATTATACACTCATATCTACACTTTTGTGTAGTCTTGTAAGAGTTTTTTGCGCACAGTTATATGATATCAACAATATCTATCAAATACAAATAATTTACACACCGCTGAATGGTTTCAAGTATTCCTATCAAATACTAATAATTATATTGTTTCAAGTAATTACCTCCATAGTCATTTGGTTTCACATAGTTATATGGTTTCAAGTAAGTAATAATAATCCTTAATAAACAATTATAAAAGTTGTTAGCGACCATAATCCAGGATGACCCGAAGGCTCCTTTTTCATTAGCTACTACACTGAGGTACAGGGAAGAGCGCGACTCCTTTCCCTGGATTGTTCCATTTTACCGTTGATACGTTCCATATAATGCTGAGTGTTAAGCAAGGAAGTATCAAGTACCATTTTTTTGAGTTTTTAGTATGACTCGACCTGAGATTGAACCCCGATCTCCCCGGCCATTGGTGAACACTCTAACCGCTAGGCCAATGGACCGGTTGAAACAATTATATCATCAAATAATTATTCTTAATACAAATAATCTAGTTATAGGATCACAAGTATTTCTTATAAGATGCGAATAAAACGGTTTAATGAAAGAATATGACACACGCAAGAATTTCACCTCGAGCATTAAAGAAGAAATTCAAAAAGATTTTTCCACTTATCATTTATAGTACTGCCTTCATCTTTATTGTTATTAAGAACATTTCGGCCGATACGCCCTTCGGTCTTCTTCAGGTGTTTCTTGTCGAAATCTGGTACCTACACGGAACTTTGAACCGAATCGAACCATTTATTTAATCCACGAGGGGCAGAAGTGTTAAGCTAGAGTAAACATTCCCAGTAATTTTTACCTGTAGTCAGGATTGAACCTGTAACCTCCAGATGATTTCACTTTGAAGTTCATAAACCAAATCCTAAAATCTGTTATGCTACGTGTCCAGCTGAAATGATTTGAAGGATTGCAGGTTCAATCCCTACAACAGGGAATACTTACTATAGTTTAACACTTGTTCCGGTTATGGTTAACGTAATTAGAACAATCTATCAGTGTGGTTTAGTTTGAAGTTCCGTGTAGGCTCTCGAGTTTGACAAGAAACACCCGAAGAAGGCCGAAGGACACGTCGGCCGAAACGTTATGCATATAACAATAAAGATGAAGACAAAATTCTGAATACTCTAAACGATGAAATTATAAAGCTTCATCTAAAAAAATGGAGACTAATAATGTTTCCACTAACATGTTCAGAATTTAGCATCAATCTGTACAACACAAAATTTAAGACACACCTGTTGAAAACGGCAAATAAAATTTGAATCGTTAAACATTATTGGGATTTTTCAACTCTTATTGATTGAGTGATTGATTTTAATAGCATGCCAACCCGTCTAGGGTTATATTATGCCTAAAGATTAGGAAATCGCATTCATATTTACATTTTTAAGTAGTTTTACAGTTTTTTTCAGACAGTCCAATTGAATACGAATGATTTTAAACGAATTTATTGACCCATACCGGGTCATTGGCCTCGTGAACGGACTGTTCACCAATGGCCCAGGAAACCTGGGTTCAATCCTTGGTCGAGTCATACCAAAGATTCAAAAAATGGTACTTGATACCGCCTTGCTTAACACACAGCATTATAAGGTAAGGACCAAGAGTAAAGTGGAGCAATCCAATGAATGGAGTAGCGCCATCCCCTACACCTCGATGTAGTAGCTATTAAAAAGGGAGACTTCGAGTGGCCCTCGACTAAGGTCGCCAACTCTACATAAGACCCTGACAAGTACTACCACCCCGGGCAAGAGTGAACTTGAGAGTAATGGCAATGAAAACATACTCCACGCTCACCAGATCTCCAGAAAGAGAAACACCTACCCATAATATATCAAACAGCGTTTTCTCTGTATATAAAAAAAGATTCACATGTCAATCAAACGAAAGTAATTTGAGTCTAAATTCATAAGACAAATTTTCTCTCGTCTTTATCGATCGAGTAAAATATTCATTTCTGTGGAGATGATGTTTCAAGGCATACGAAGAAAGTTTAAACTGGTTTATTTGACCAATACATGAAACCCTAACTGTTATAATCACTCCCGACTACAGTGGACCTGAGAGTAATGCCAATGAAGGAATACTCCACTCTCCCCAGATCTCCAGAACAAGAAACACCTACCCACAATACAATAAATAGCATTTCCTATATATATATATATATATATATATATATATATATATATCAAAGTTCTCAAGACGATCAGATGAAAACGTGTGTGAAAAACTTGTTCAGTTCGAAACCACTGAATTTTACTTAAGAGAAATCAACAAGTCGCCTGATGAATGGCAAGAGGTGATTTAAAATAATGGTGAACATAGTATTAATTGAAATTAATTCATTGTTAAATCATTCATGTATATTTTGCTAAAAACGGAGATTATTTATGATTCAACCCAATAAAATTTGAATCAATAAGGATTATTCGGATTTTTTAATACTTGTTGATTGATTGATTGATTTTAACTGCATGTCAACCCGTCTAGGGTTATTTTATACCTTAAGGTTAGGAAATCACATCCACATCTAATTATTGGATTTGTTGTTTCTTATAAGAGTTATTTATTTTTATTTTGCTTACACTAATTATTTTTTTGCACACGGTCCTATTGAATACGAATCATTTTTATACGGATTTATTGACCTAGGAGACTGGGGTTCAATCTCAGGTTGAGTCATACCAAATATTCAAAAAGTGGTACTTGATACCTCCTTGCTTAACACTCAGCGTTATAAGGAACGTTTCAAGGGTAAAGTAATGCAATCCAGGGAAAAGAGTAGCGGTGTAGTAGCTATTGAAAAGGGAGCCTTCGGGTAGCCCTCGACTACAGTCACCAACTTTATTTAAGAACCGGAGATTGGCATAATGGTTAGAGTGTTTGCCAGTGACCCGGGAGACCTGGGTTCAATCCTTGGTCGAGTCATACCAAAGACTCCAGAAATGGTACTTGATGCCTCCTTGCTTAAAATTCAGAATTATAAAATAAGGATCAAGGGTAAAGTGGAAAAATCCAGAGAATGGAGTTGTGCCCTCCCCTACACCTTGGTGTAGTTGCTATCGAAAAGGGAGACTTCGGGTCACCCTCGGCTACGATCATCAACTTTACTTACATAGGACCCTAACAGGTACTACCACCCCGGGCAAGTGTGAACCTGAGAGTAATGGCAATGAAGATATACTCCACGCTCACCAGATCTCCAGGATGAGAAACACCTACCCATAATATATCAAACAGCGTTTTCTCTGTATATAAAAAAAGATTCACATGTCAATCAAACGAAAGTAATTTAGCAGTTCCCTTTGAGTCTAAATTTACAAGACAAATTTTCTCTCGTCTTTATCGAACGAGTAAAATATTCATTTCTGTGGGAGGAGATGATGTTCCAATGGAAACATTCCTAGAATTATTGTCTGATAAAGAAAAGAAAGAAAGAAACTAAACACCAAGCGCTTTACAGAGAGCAGTGAACTGGAGACTTACAGTTCAGTTTCCAATAGGGCAAAAGAAAGACTATGTTCTTGCGAGCGCAATTCTTGCCAAGTGGGTTGAAGAATCCCCGGAGAGGACAAGGATATAAGTTACATCAACGACAGGGGCTTATTTTTCATCAGAACATAAATAGATATATCCTCTTTTGCTTCCAAATTTAATAGAATATCAGAAATATAACATCTGTAATACATATAGACTTAGACGACCATTGTTCTTTAATGGCATGCGTCTTTTATGCTCACGTATCTTTTAGAGTGGGTCTTATATGGACATGGGTCTTATATAGCCATGTGTTATTTAGTGTAGGTCTTATATGGCCATGGGTCTTTGATGGCATGGGGTTTTATGTCTATATGTCATTTAGTGTGGGTCTCATATGGTCATGGATCTTTCATGGCATGGGTCTTTTATGCCCATGTGTCATTTAGTGTGGGTCTTATATGGCCATGGATCGTAAAGACATAAGTCTTTTATCTCCATAGTGTTTTTAGGGTGCGTCTTTATATATTATATTATACCAAATAAAAAAAATAGAGGGTCTTGTATAGCCATGAATCTTTTTAGGTTATGCATCTTTTGTGTCACGAAATATGAAGTGGGTTTTATATGACTATGCATCTTTTGCGTGAGTCTTATGTGGCCATAAATCTTTTAAGTCACCAGACAGGAAATAACAAGTTCAATATTGTCATGGTTCTTATATAGTAAGTCTTACATGACCAGGTAGCTTTTATAGGTCTTTTACAGTGGCACTTATATGCTCATGGATCTTTTATAGTGGGTCTTATGGATCTTAAATGGTCTTAAGTCTTTCATGATCATGTGGCTTTTAGATTGTCACCAATTAAGAATAGCTGATTTTATATGGCCAGGGGTATTATATAGTAGGTTTTATATGACAATGGGACTTTTATTGTGGGTCTTATACATCACAATATTAGGTCTTATATGACCATGGACTTTTTGTTGTAGGTCTTAAATGGCCATGGGTCATATATGCCTAGGGGGCCTTTTATTGGTCTTTTTACTGTGGGTCTTAAATGTTGCTAAATAAAAGAAGTCTCTTTTATGTTCTCAAATATGAAATAGTAAGTCTTTTATAACCATGAGGTCTTTAGTATGGGTCTTATTTGACCATGTGTCTTATATGTAAATAAATATGGATAGAGGGTCTAATATGGCCATGAGTCTTTTATGTCACCAAAAATAAAATGTCTTGTATGTCATCGAATATGGGAATTTACTACTATTTAATGGGGCAGCATGGTGGCACAAAGGTTACTGTAATAAAAAATGGACTTGGTGAACCAAGTTCAAGACCTGGCCAAGGCTGTTTGCATTTCACTGTATGCTGATGCTTTTGGGAAATGCATGACACAATCTCTTTTCCACTCCTAGCTATGAAGTAATAATAGAGCAGGCTGGGCTCTCTAGCCTTGAAGGTAAGCAAACTGAGAAGGAAAAACTCCAGATTGAAAACTAAGGAGCATAGGGTTTGCAACCCCACCCATTTAAAAACTAACTCTGCCACTGAAACTAAAACCCTCATCACTAATGTAGTGTGGCCGTGGCGTGATACTCCCCAAAGAGTCTACAAAATCCACACATACACCCACAGAATACTATCTCAGCCAGATATTTTCAAATTTTTTTGATATTATGCACTTGACATATGTGCATGGGTAGGAGGATGTTACACGTCACTCAGCTTAGTATATCTCTTTTCCTACCCTTAGGGTGAGGCATGCCAAAAGTAGATATTTTTAAAGCGCTATTGTTAATCTTGATTGACCAGCCAATTCCAGTTGCCCATCCTGTTTCTCTTCTTATAACTAAAATATGCCAAAGGTATATTGGTAGTTCTAATGGTATTACTATATAGACAATATAGTTGGCTTCTATATGAATGCAAAAAAAACAGAGAGTTGTCGGGACTGGATAAGAAGTCTCTTATATCTGGGTTTGGTCTATTTTGTTTAGGTATTAAAGGCTCTAATTTAGGACTAGAAAAATCTCTCTTATATCCGGGTCTCTTATATCCTGGTTACACTGTACATGTGTTTTAAACAAAAAGGAGCCATTTCCATTCTATGTGGCAAGCCTCTAAAATTAGAGGACCAGTTCACTAATTCTTGGTTGCGAAATCTTATCTACTGAAAGTTTTGTCAGCGTACACCAAGCAAAGACATAGAATGCAAATGACAAGTTATCAATCGGATAAAAGTTTGATCTTTCTGATAAAATAAAACAGGCTTTCTTCCAAGCTGTAGCTGTGTCCCTACTACTATATGGATGCATCATATGGACGCTAATAAAACGCTTGAGAGAAAAAGCTAGATTGGGAACTACAAAAGAATGCTGTATGCTGTTTTGAACAAATCCTGGAAGTAAGACCCTACAAAACAGCAGCTGTACAGCCACCTGCCACTCATCTCTTAAACCATTCAAAAATAAACAAGACATGCAGCGCACTGCTGGAGAAGTAAGGATGAACTCATAAATGATGTTCTCTTATGAATATCAACACATGGATGTGCTAGTGTTGGCTGACTAGCAAATATTTACAGCTCTGTGTGGACACAAGATACAGCCTAGAAGACCTAGCAGGACTGGTAGATGATAGGGATAGATGGTGAGAGAGAGTCAGGGAACTCTGTGCTGTCAGCGTGAATTGATGATGATGATGGTAGTAGATTCATAGTATTTAGATCGGTACATAGAATAAACTTTAGATTGAAGGTCAGTAAAAAATGAAAATACTTTTGATACACCCTAATATATAATAAAAATAATAATAATAATAATAATAATAATAATAATAATAATAATGATGATGATGAGAAAAGATAAATAAAATTTTGGGTCTTGAGAGAAAGATAAAAAAAAAAACAACTCAGGAACATGAGGGAACAGTGATACATATTGTGGTTGGTGTGGTTGAAATGGTCCCCAAAAACTTGGAAAAAAAATGGAAGAATTGGAAATCTGAGGAAGAATCGAGACCACCCAGACCACAGCAGTGTTAAGATTGGTTTGAATGCTGAGAAGAATCTTAGAATCATAAAGATTTGTTTATCCACAGTATCCAGTGAAAGACGACCATCTAATGCTGGTGTAAAAAACTCATAAAGAGAATTATAGCAATAAGTCTGTAACATAGATAATTCTTAGATGTATACATGAAATAAGTTCTGGAGTAATAATCAGTAAAAAAAATGAAAATACTTTTATACATCCAAATATGAAGAAAGCAGAAACGCAGAATAATCCAAATAGGTGAATTATTGAGATGTAAAGTCAATGTTAAATGTTTCGGTTTCAATAACCTTCATCAGAACTTTGATATCAAGAGAATTGTTCATACAGCAATGGATGCTTGTCGAGATAACAGGAGCAAATAAAATGTATTCAACGAAAAGATACAAACGTGCACATAATGTTCTTAATTTTAAAGTATTAAGTACGTGTTTGGCAGGTGGAATGATATTTGAAAATGTTGGATTTAGATCCATATTCACTTTCATACATCCAAATATATAATACATGTATTCATCCAACACATTTTCCATGGGCAGAATATGACACAAGGTCAATTTTTTGAAGCAGGTTTGAATTCAGAGATTTCCAGTTGCCATACCAGTGTTAAAGAGCCTAGTCTGCTCTACTATTTATCTATAGTTGAATTCATTTCTTTCCTGAGGGTATTAAGGTTATGTGAAATGTAAACAGCCCCCTTCAGGATTTGAACTCTGGTTGCCAATTCCATTTCCTATTGCAATAACCATTATACTATGAGTGATAAATGATGTAACAAAATCCTTAAATATATTCATGAAATAACCTTGTTATAATAATTATAATAACAATAATGTATTGGATGCATAGAAAATCCTTAGATATGTTCATGAAATAACCTTATTATAATGATAATAGTAATGTACTGGATTCATAAAAATCCTAAGATATTTACATGAAATAAACTTTGAAGTATAAGTGAAAAAAACAAAAATACTTTTAATGCATCTAAATAACTATTCTGAAGTGGAATGTGTGTAGGTAGAAGACAAGTTCCAGAAAAGTCAGTAAATCAGGTTAGTATCATGAAGGAAAGCAGCTGAGGCATCATGGGATATTTTAATAATTACAAGAGAAACAGGATTGGCAGCTGGAATTGGCTGGTCAGTCAAGATTAACAATAGCACTTTAAAAATAAAGATTACAACTTTTCAAAAAAAAAGGTTAAGACATGTTAAAAAAAAAAAAAAGAAGAGAAACTCTATCGCAACATACAGATTTGGTTCCTGAACTCCGTGTTATAATAAAGAACATACTAGGGTGAGTCAAAAGTTTTGCAGTATTTTGGTAACATGAGGCACAATTCAGCCACTCCGAATACTTTTGCCTTGTCATGGTGACAAAACACACTAGACAGTGAAAAGCCAAGATAGCCTGATACTCTCCAAATGCTACTCACTCAATTTACTTCAATGGCTTGGTACACTGCTGCAGAATCCATGTTTTCAGGCCTTCCTGACCTTGCCTGATCATTGTGGTTCTTACAACCCAAGCAAAATTTCTTGAACCATTTGGTTACTGTACTGTGATCAACTGCGTCTGCAACATTATGGCCCAGTTCAAACTCCTAAAGTATAAGTGCCTGAATTAGACTATGTAAAGATCTGTGCAGCTTTCCAAACACACACAGAGCAAAGCAATGCCCAATGTGTCAGTGCACCAACTACCATGATACTATCAACCACAGTAGCACCTTGACATGGCTCAAACTGCTTTAAGCATATGATATATGCACCGAAAACTAGCATGGACCAAAACATTGTAAAACTTTTGATTCACCAGAGTAATAGTGGCTTGTATTCGGTATCGTGAAAGTATAAAAGACACCATGTCTCTAGAGACAGAGACAGAAGCAGAAAGATAGCTCTGAAGGATGTCAGTAGAAGACCAACTTTGGTTGTAACACCTACAGCGAGAGACTTAAAATACTAGTTAGACTGTCCCACTTAAGATAATAAATAATTCTGTTTCACTGTGTATTGTTTCCTTACCATGATACAACACTTAGCCAGATAAATAGAAAAAACTGTAAAATTATTTCTGTCGCTGTGATAATTACTTTTATTCATAGTATCACATTATAGAATGGTTGGTAATAACTGCTTATACACATATAATATTAGCAATATAGTATCAGAGATCTTTAGTGCTGTAGTAAGTGCATTGTCAATTGGGTGCAGAATACTAGTGCCATACTAAGCTTAGTAAATATTTATGTGTACTTTACTTGGGAAAAATGGTTAACAAGTCACACAGACCATTAACATTGTGAGAATATCATTGGACAAGAACCTGTGTTTTCATTGTACAATGGCCATAAGTGAAATATCATGCATTGACACAAGATGTAGCCTGGAAGACCTGATGGAAGCAAGAGATGATAGAGATGGATGGTTAGAGAGAGTTAGGGAAATCTGTGCTGGCAGCATGACATGATGTGAGAATATGAGTAAGTAAAGTTGGCAACTGTAGTCGAGGGCGACCATGAAAGTTACTTTTTCAGTAGCTTCTACACCGAGGTGTAGGGGAGGATGCTACTCCTTTCTCTGAATTGCTCAACTTTACCCTTGATATGTACCATATAATGCTGAGTGTTAAGCAAGGAGGTATCAAGTACCATTTTTAAGTCTTTGGTATGACTTGACCTGGGACTTAACCTCAGTCTCCCAGACTATTGGCAAACACTCTACCCACTTGGCCAATGAGCCAGTTTGAGAGAATATATTCAGTCGACATTATCAGGAAAATCCATAATCAATATCGCTGATATTAAGCAAACAATGACAGTAACTCTGAAGACCTTCATATTCTGAAGATGATGCAAAAAACATCAAAATATTAACAAAAATATTACCAAAAGCAAGAAGTAAGACAAGGTCAATCTTAAAGCAGAGTAAAGCTAGTTTGAATTCACAGTTTTCCTTCTCTCAGACTGATAACTTTACTGAAACTAAACAGCCTAGTCTGCCCTACTATTCACCAATAACTGGTGAAGAACAAACAGGTACATGCCTTTCCAAAGGTCAACAGACATAAAATGAAATGCGAACAACCATGTCTACAATTCCATTTCCGATGCTGAAAACTGTTATGATAAGCACGACTCCAGAACAAGATGGGGTAGGCCATTAGCATCTTTGGATAAACTATAACCATTATCATTTATTCACTTGAGCACAAGGCCAAAAGGATATGGAGCACTCAGTGAGAATCAAACTCGATAACTATGCTAGCCTAGGGATAAACTGTGATCATAGAATGTCATAAAGCTTATTTGAGCACAAGGCCAGAAGTATATGGAGCACCCAGTGAGAATCAAAGTCAGTAACAATATAAGCTTAATCCACAAATCAGTCCAGTTTTCCTTGATCTAGACTGATAGCCCTGGAAAGTTTATCCTACTATTCACCCATACTTAGGGTAAAGTGAGGAGTGATGAATTCATGGCTTCCCCAGAATACCTAAACTGTCATACATTATCTTATTGTGTAATGATTAAAGTGCTAGATTGCCACCTCGAAGTAAGCAAGTACAAACATCAGTTGTGTTATTACAATAACTTTTTGACTAAATACCCTTGGGGAAGATATGAACACCCTTATGTCCCCAGACATAGGTTAAACAGTACCACTACTGTTCTACAATACTTTGGATTTAAATAACCCATGAATGTCATTAAATAGAAGAGCCAAACCAACCTATCGTTGTAACATACCCGTACATGAATATGTGTGAAACGTACATAGAATGTTCATAACATATATACATAGAACATAGGAATCCCGAAACACGAAAAACACTAACGACTTCTTAGTTCAGGTATGAAACCTTTTATTACCTTTGAGTTAAAGGTTTCGACATAAGGAAGAGAGATGCACAATCTTTCTATGATGACTTTTCCATCTGCCTCCCCACCATCACCTGCGGCGCCCGTAGTGCACAAATTCGTCTGGCCTCAGCGAGCTCCAAAAGTCGACCTTTCTCATTCGGAGTCTAGTTCTCAACTACTGACTTTTTCAAATCTCCCAAAATCCTCCGTGCACGCTTCCAGTGTATGATGTCATTCACATACCTGGTCACATCCTCTCTCTGGGATTTTTATTTTGACATCTGTGAACGACACATCCTCCCCGCACGCGCGTCAACACCTGTGCTCAAGTTCGAACCTAACAAACCCATGTGCTGAGCTGAAAGGTTCTCAGCCTAACTAAACCCAAAGGCAAGATATATAAAACAAAATCCCTCGGCCATTATATTACATTGTGAAACAAAAAAATGTTGCAGCAAAATGCAGATACTATGGGTTGTTTTGATATATACAAAATGTTACCAACAAAACATTACAAATTAACAAGGGAGATAATTTTTTATTACATAAAATGAAAACACACACATCTACAGACACGCAAAAAAAATGGAATAATCTTGGATATTCCTAAGGCAAAGCCTGCTTTATTAATGTTTATTTGATAAATTCTGGATCAAACTGCTGTCTTTCACTTTAAGCTCTGCTGATTCACTGCTTTCTTTTTTATCTTCCATTACTTCTTCACTCGTCTCCTGCAATGGCAATTCTTTCATTGCATACGGATCATCATATTCCAGATTCATTTCATCATATAAGTCACCAACTGTCCATAATGTTTCTAAGTCATATTTTTCACGAACATGTGGCAAAAAGATGTGCAGTGCGATGTTTCCTGAAAAAGTAGAGATAAAAAAAAATAATTAAGAATTATTTAACAAAATCAATAAATGAATTGTTCCACTTTCTCTGGGGTAAGTTTTTCTTGCTATTTTTCAATGACAAAACAGTATATACACACATATTACATATCAGTACACATACTCACTTGTATGTTGCATTTGATTTTAAGCACAAACGCATATTTAAAATATATATATAAATGCAGGCCATCTCAAATTTGTTCTATGATATTTTTTTCTTTTTCACACCTTCACTGGGGTTATGGAAATCAAGTCAAGGAAAGCATTTTTTTTTATCAAAAACAACAAAGTCTATCAAAAAGCAAAAAAACTCAATCAAAAAATAACAAAGGCTCTCAAAAAAAAAATGTCTATCAAAAAACAAAAAGCTCTATCAAAAAACATCTACCAAAAAGAGCACATACCAAAAAAAAAGAAGAAAAAACTCAAATTCAAATATGACCATCACATTCCACTATTTTGTAACACAACAATGTCATCAAATCACATCTGTGACTAATTGATTTTAATGGCATATCAACCCATCTGAGGTTATTTTATGCCAAGAGGTGAAGGAATCATGTACATTGTACATTTATAGTTTCAGTTTTTGTGTAGTTTTTTGCACATGGTTATAGGATATCAAGTATTCCTATCAAATACAAATAATTTGCAAACAGAACTATTTGACTCCTATATGGGAACCTAACAGGCACTACTACTCTGGTTCAGAATGGACCTGAGAGTAATTGCAATGAAAGAGTACTCCACACTCCCCAGAGCTCCAGAACAGGATCCAGTTAATGTCATACACAGAACACCTCTTTTTTTTTCTTTTTTTTTTGGTGATGGTGGGTCTTACTCCTCTGCAGGGTGTACGGCATATTCTAAGCCTGAACCGACAGAGCAGCATGTGCCTGAAGCTTTTTATAGTGGATAAAAAATGCTCACAATTTCACTCATTAAGTTGCGGTAACATGCGTCCAAAAAAGAAGTGTCTTGGTTATAACACTAAACTGCATCTGATGTTGATTAACATGTTTATTTTGTTTTGTTTTATGGCATATCAACCTCATTGGTCATTTAATGCCGAATCAAGTTAAGGAAAATAAGTTTAAAAAGAAATTCAAAGGAGAGGTCTTAGGAACTAATGATAAACTTTAGATAATTAGTTGGTTATTTGTTTTTTATTAGGAGTTTATTTGTAGGGAATCATAATCCTTAAAAAAACTCTGTGAAACAGGTTGGGGGAGAGATCAGTTTGTTAGAATATATCTAGTAAAGAAAGGGTGTATAGAAGTAATTTGGTCTTATTGTAAATTTCTTTAGATTTTTGTGTATAACTTCACTGTTTTTAAAAATGATATCATATTATTTATTACAGTGTTTTGGAACAGTTCCTTCATATTGTTTGCACTATAGAAGGTTTTTCTTATATGGGCTAGGTCGGTACATTCGATGAGAATGTGCTTCACTGTGTATTTGGTCTGAAATGCATAACACAAATGTTAGATAGCAATAATTGAAACCATTTAACTGTAGAAACGATAGCAAACAAATTAGTTCTAAATCATTTAAAAATGAAATTACCGACAAACTATTCAATTACAAATCATATATCTATATCCATTTAAATGTGTACAAACAAATGATTAATGGTAAATGGAATTGTGTCTGATAGAAATGCTTGAAATCATTTAACTGTGGTCAAAAGAAAAAATGAGCCCAGGCCCATTTAAAAGTTTTATCAACAAAATATGTTTACAAATCATATACTTAATACATATGTATGAAAAGAAATTGGCATTAAATAACTGACAATGGTTGATATACCATAAAACCAAACCAAACCAAATATAGTTATCACCCTTGATCAGACATTCAAAAATAAATTTTATTGTGTTTATAGCATGAAACCATAGACATGAACATTTCAATGATGTTTATTAATAAGTTGTTACAAAAACATAGTGTAAAAATATGTGTAAAAACAAAGTATTGCCCATTGTTCATTTATCTCATAGTTTGCAGTTGGTCAAACATTCAAAGAGACATAAATGATTTGCAAGCGTATAGTTTGTAGAAAACATTTTTAAATGAACCACAGCTCATTTGTTGGCACACATATGTTTTCAAGTATTGTTAACATTAACAATTTTATCTAATATTAATCATTTATTTGCATACAGTTAAATGATTTCAAGTATTGTTGTTTAATGTTTGCACACAGTTAAATGATTTCAAGTATTATTTATTGTTTGCACACAGTTAAATGGTTTCAAGTATTGTTATTTACTGTTTGCACACAGTTAAATGATTTCAAGTATTGTTATTTACTGTTTGCACACAGTTAAATGGTTTCAAGTATTGTTGTTTATTGTTTGCACACAGTTAGATGGTTTCAAGTATTGTTATTTATTGTTTGCACACAGTTAAATGATTTCAAGTATTGTTATTTATTGTTTGCACACAGTTAGATGATTTCAAGTATTGTTATTAATTGTTTGCACACAGTTAAATGGTTTCAAGTATTGTTATTTATTGTTTGGACACAGTTAAATGGTTTCAAGTATTGTTATTTATTGTTTGCACACAGTTAGATGGTTTCAAGTAGTGTTATTTATTGTTTGCACACAGTTAAATGGTTTCAAGTATTGTTATTTATTGTTTGCACACAGTTAAATGGTTTCAAGTATTTCTATCTATTTTTGCACAGTTAAATAGTTTCAAGTATTGCTATTTATTGTTTGGACACAGTTAAATGGTTTCAAGTATTATTTATTGTTTGCACACAGTTAAATGGTTTCAAGTATTTCTATCTATTTTTGCACAGTTAAATAGTTTCAAGTATTGCTGTTTATTGTTTGCACACAGTTAAATGGTTTCAAGTATTGTTACTTATCGTTTGCACACAGTTAAATGATTTTAAATATTGCTATCTATTTTTGCACACAGTTGAATGGTTTCAAGTATTGCTATTTATTGTTTGCACACAGTTGAATGGTTTCAAGTATTGCTATCTAATATTAATAGTTCTATATGCTCACACTTAAATGGTTTCAAGTATTGCTATCTAACACTAATAATTCTATTAGTATTTACTAGATTGGTTTCAAGTATTGCTATTTAGCATTAGCAATTCTATTTATCAAGTATTACTTTCTACTTTTATACTAATCATTTGTTTGCACTCAGTAAAATAATTTCATGTATTGCTTATCAACACTAATAATTCTATTTAATATTAATAATGTTACCTAGTACATGATGAAACAGTTCTATTTGATCCATAGATAATAGCCAAACTGGTTCTACCACCCCAGGTTGAAGTGAATCTGGGAGTAATAGCAATGAAGGAGTACTCCATATTTTTGAAAGCTCTAAGATTGGTGTCTCATTATCAGATGCAGTTGAGAATCATACCTAGGATATTAGTTCTATTTGATCCATAGATGGGACCTTAATAGGTACGATTACTCTGTGTCAGTGGACCCGGGTTTAATGGCAATGAAAATGTACTCTATATTTCCTATTAGATTGTTTAATGTCATATCTCTTCTGAGATGCAGTCAGTGTATTCTACAGCCCCAACCAAATGGGCTGAAAAATACATTGATTCAACAATGTTTATTCATTTATAATTTCTCAGAAAAATATATTTTGCAGTTGGTCAAGCATTCGGAGATACAGAAACTGGCTAATTATCAAGGCCAGTGCTGAGTTACACCTATCCAGTAACCGATTTTATTTATGAAGGCACTACTCATATCATGTGTCATTGGTGGGAATAGCCTGGCAGAGCCCATCCCTCTTCAGGTCAGCTTTGAATTCAAAGTTTTCTTTTTATCAAACAAGTTGCCGTACTAAGATTAAAGAGCCCAGCCTGCCCTACTATTTACCCAGAGCTTGAAAAAAAAATAGTTGGATTCATACCTTTTCCCAACTACATCCATTATGCTGTCAGTACCTTTCAAAGTGTAAATATATCCAATTTTTTTATCCTGTTTGACTTGCCTGACTACATGCCGTCCAGACATGCAACTTGATGAGGCATAAAAAAAAATGTGTAAAAATAAGCTATTGCCTATTATTCATTTATCTCATAGTCTGCTGATGGTCAGACATTCAAAAATGCAGAAATTAGCTTATTATCAAGGGGATTACTAATGCAGAATCCATATCATTGCAAACTGGACTGGAAATTGCTATATTCTTAAAGAGCATATGTATGGTACCATAAAGATCTGACTATGTTTGTGTTTATGAATGTAATAAAAAGTGAGATAGATAAATTTATGGTCTGTTTTCATTATATCAAGAATAAATTGTTGATTTTCTCCCACATATTTTCACAAAGATATTATTAAAAAGCAACACTTCACGAACCAGCAGCTGTTCAGCCCTTGACTTTCCATCCAAGTAAGATAAGCAAAACAGGGAGGGCAATGCTGTACCAATTCATAAGTGATATTCTACTATTGACTCCTCCACAAAGACGTATCAGTTTTGGATGACCAGGAATCTAGAAGACATACCAGGAGTGATGGATGATAGAGATGGATGGTGAGAAATTCAGGTAACTATGAGCTGTCAGCATGACTTGATGACGATGTCTTTCCAACCACTTACCTCCTATCTCACAAAGTAAGTGTAGTCTGAAAATGGCTTGTGAAAAAAAAATAGTATTCTCTCACACTTTCTCGCTATGCTTGCATTCACCTTTCTTGGTAACAAAAAAAATTGCAGATTGTCTTTTTTCATAGTCTTTTACATGTATCGTTACTTTGGTCATGCTCCTACAATCCCCCTCATTTCCAGTTTGATACATATAAAATTTCCACAAGAATTTGGTTAAACTCCATCTGTAGCTATCTCCTTTGGTCAGATATTCAAAAATATATTGTGCAGATAGTTTAGATCATGGAGCCAAAAACATTAACCTTTCAACAATGTTTATTAATCTATAATTCCTCACAAAAACAGTTTGCTGTTGGTCAGACATTCAAAGACACAGAAATTGGTTCATTATCAAAATGAGTACAAAACCAACCCATATTATAAATAAGTAGCAAATTGGACTGGAAATTACTTTATTCATAGTGATAATTTTAATGGTATTGCTCTGGCAAAATCTTGCTATAATGTGCAGTCACAGATAATTATTATTTGGATTGAATATTAAACAAAATGATGACAAATAATGAAATATGGTTATAATTTCACAAATAATCAGAAGATCCATAAAAACTTTGATATTTCTTCATATCAATCAATAACTGGATTTGCTAAAAGAAATAATCCATCACTTTTGGTCAAAAACTATCATGAACTTATTTCCACTTTCATAAAAGCATTTTTGCTTTTTTTTTTAAAATGTAAATATACCCTTTTTTTTTTATCAAGTTTAACTTGCTTGACAACATACCATCCAATCATTGATGATGCGTAATAATGAGATATTGTCCATTGTTCATCTATTCTCCAGTCCTACCCACCCTCATTTCATGGCAGCAAGAGGGGAATTAAAGGCAATCTGATGTCAATATGTATGATAACAAAGAAGTTTCTCTCACTTTTCAAGCAAAAGTTAGAAAGTTTCCTGGTTTACGTCGAGGTATTTCAGATTTGATCTGATTTGACTGCCTGGAATAATTGTGTCTGGAGCCATTTTCAGATATTTTTGTTTTGTTTGATTTAATGGCATATCAACCTTCACGGGTTATTTAATGTCAAAGTTCTCCTTGTAAAAGAACAGCAGTGATACTATTTAATCCACAGCTGAGAGGAATGAAAGTGACTATCTTTCCCAAGGGCATTAGTCCAAAAATGAATGGCATATCAACCTTCATGGGTTATTTAATGTCAAAGTTCTCCTTGTAAAAGAACAGCAGTGATACTATTTAATCCATAGCTGAGAGGAATAAGAATATAACAGAGAAACTGGAGTTAGAACGCACTTATCTTCGAGGTTGCAATTCAGCACTTTAGCCATTATACCACAGGGACTGACCTCTTAGATACTTTCAAAATAAAAATATTTAACAGAATTCCTTATAATGTAATAAAATAACACACAAATATTAACATACCTGGAACACAACAGATTATTACTGCTTTTAAGAGGGTGGGCTGAAAAATTTATATGATGACATTATGTCTACTTGTTGATGACTTTTTTGACCAATGAGATCCAAGCACTGCAACACAGATAGAAGAACTGTGTTGACTGCAAGATGGGTTATGTTCAAAAATAAACTTCATTTAGTTACATTATATGAGAGTATCTTGGTCAGCATAAGAACTTTTCAGCCAACCCTCATATCTCATCAATCCCATGGTCTTTCCCACCCACAGTTTTCCAGAGGGACCGCCTGGTATTCATGCCGGGTGGGTGGAATCATTGACAAGCATAGATTCACATTGCACCTGGTAAATCAATGATAAGCGATGTCCCACTTGTACTAGACCTTTGAGTCTGGTAAACCTATGACCAGCAGTGCATGAGCTGAGATATGTGTCCTCCCTTTTCCCTTAACCCCACCGCCCACCATAAAAAAACCTTGTGTTACATCCTACTTGGTAGGAGGTATGGATAAATATCAACACACATATCTCATAGCTATGAAGCAAAAGTGATATTAATAAGAGAACTTACATCTGAAACTATACGAGAATAAAAGTGTTTATTTTTTTAAAGTGATCCAACCATTCTGTACAACTTGGAAGAATTCCCATTTTATCTTATCAGGGATAGAATGAGAGGGACAAATGGTGAGAGAGTGTCAAAGGAATCCATGCAGTCAGAACATCTTGATGATGATGCCAAATATCTTTTTGTCAGTCATCACATAACTCAAGAATATCTTGAACTATGGTCCCCAAATTCTTTTTCTGATCGATAAAAGGGCCCCACAGCAGGTTTTCAACATACAGGTTTTTACTTTCAAAATTCTAAAGTTTAGGAAATCATGCTCATTGTATATTCATATTTACATTTTTGTGTCATTGTTTCTTAAGTGCTTTTTGCATAGAGTCCTAACAAATGGGGGGGGTCCTCGTGGTGTAATGGTTAAAGTGATGGACTGCAGAATCATAGTAAGCGAGTTCAAACTCCAGTGGCGCTATTACGTTCACTTTCAGACAAATACCCTTGGGAAAGGTATGAACTCCCTTATCCTCCTAGCTATGGGTTAAATAGTACCACTACTGGCTTTGGCATTAAATAACCCACAAAGGTTGATATGCCATTAAACAAAGAAACCAAACCTATCACATGGGAATAGTTTTTAAACTAAACTGCATCTGATGGTGAGGATCCTGTCCTCGAATTTTGGGAGTACCTCTTCATTGCCATTACTCTCAGGTCCACTCTGATAGGGTCCTACCTATAGGTCAAATAGAACAGTTTGACATTTAAAGCATGTGCAAACATATGACTTATGACAAATCAAATTGTTAGAAATAGAACTGCTAGACCATTTGACTGATTGTAAACAAATGACTGATATCTAATTAAACTGTTAGTGATATATTCAATAATTAGAACCATTTAACTGTGTGCAAACAAATGAGTAATGTTGAATAGAATTATTAGCATTGAATAGCGATACTTAAAACTCTTTAAGTGTGTGCCTAAATTGAAATGTTAGTATTACATAGTGATAGTTGAAACCATTTAATTGTGTGCAAATAAAACTATTGATGTTAGATGGCAATGTTGTATAGCCACATACATATACAAGTAGAAACATAATCAAACATAAATGACGAACTTCAATGAACGAACGAACACACTTCTTTATAAAAATATATCTCTCACACTTTATTCTCGAAAGGGTTGATGTTTCTGTGGTGTGTGAGAGATGGGTGGAGAGACATATACTCAGAGAGAGGACTTCTTCTTCCCATATCTTCTTCCAGGAACCAGGGGGTGCCAAGCTTGCACCCCCTTGCAAGCTCGTCAGAGACGCCTCTGGTCAGCTGCGTGTCCCTCACTCGACTGTGATTCTCTGCACTCTATCTAAATCTCACCGCATGGTTCTCATCACGTGATCTCCTTCTGGTTACACACCTGTTGATTTGAGTGCTCTGATCGTGCTGTCCTGTTTACTAATCAAAATGTGACAGCTTGCCAAGCATACAGAGTCACTTGGAACAAACCAAAAATCCATGGCATATGTTATATAACTGCAATACTTGAAACCATTTAAGTGAGTGCACACAAATGATTAATACTAAATAAAGCTATTCATGTTAGAATATTTAAAAACCATTTAACAGTGTGCAAACAATAGTAATACTTGTGTGCAAACAAATTACCTATGACTCATTTTAAAATAAGATAACATACAAATTATTGACCTACAAATCATATGAATAGTCATTTAACTGTATACAAACAAATGGGCTCTGGCTCGTTTAAAAATGTAATCTACAAACTCTGTGTCGACAAATCATATATATGTATAAAGAGGATTTGGCATTGAATAACCTACCAGGGTTGATGTGCCATAACCACCCCACCAAAAAAAACAAATGATGAACAACCAAGAAAGGGTTATAAAAAATTCTTCTTTGGGAGAGAGACCAAAAATTTATGCCTTTTACCCTTTAATATTATCAGAAGGTTTTCAAGCAGAACATAGATAGGTATCTATCTTGACATCCAACTCAAAAAGATGCCAGAATGTGTCACAAGGTCAGTTTTATGTAGAGACTTTGCAGGAAGCAAGCTTCCCAGAAGAGGAGCCAAAAATAGCTCAGCTCCATTGGCATTCCCCTTCTGGGAACCTCAAGCACCAAGTACCCTTAACCATTTTAGACAAGAGAGCAGTTACTTCCAGAGAGAGGAAGCTGACCTGATTTGTTTTTCACATCAGCCAGCACATTAGCCAAGAAGATATATATATATATATATAAGTATTAAATGACATGCTAAATATACTATGGAAATGTTGGCATCTACTTACTTTCATTCTTTTGCTGTATTTACTGTCCCAAATATATAATAATCTGCTCAAGTAACTGGTTAGATTGCATAAGAGATCAAAACTTGGATTCTAGATATTTCATTTTTCTAAACAATGTTTATTTTACAGTTTTTGCTGTTAGGAATTTATACTGAAAGGTTCCAAGTGGTAATTAGTATTATAAAAGATAAATCTTACATACATACACATATCTCTCTCTCTCTCTCTCTCTCTCTCTCTTATATATATATATATATATATGTGTGTGTGTGTGTATACAAGGATCCTTAAATAAGTTTCCAGACTTTTTCGTATGGGCACTTTTATTGATAGTACACACATGAAACTCTAGTCCCCTTCGAAGTAATCTCCTCCAGCTGTAATGCACTTGTTGTACCGTTCCAACAACTTCTGAAAGGCCCCATAGAAGTCCTCTTGTATGAGCATGTCAATGACCTTCATCACAACCTCTTTCATCTCCTCAAATGTCTCATATTGACAGTCTCTGAGCTTAGGGAATAACCAAAAGTCACTGGGAGCAAGGTCCTGACTATAGGGAGACTGAGGAACTGTCTTGATGCCCATCTTAGTCAAATAGTCTGTGACAAGGATGGAGTTGTGGACTGGTGCATTGTCCTGGTGGAAATGCCACTGACCCGATTTAAAGAGTGCTGGCCTCTTCTGATGGAATCTCTTCCTGAACTCCCTTAAAACCTCAACATAATAACCCTAACCCTAACCCTTTGGCCAATCAACTCTAGTGTATTGACTTCCTTACTCCTCCCACACCTCTCATCATCCCTCACAGACTCCCTGCTCTTTCTTGAATCTCTTATGCCACTCAAAAACTGATTCTCGATTCATGCAAGATGTTCCAAAAGCAGTCTGAAGCATTCCATACGTTTCTGTGGCATTTTTTCCAAGTTTAAAACAGAATTTTATTGCATATCGTTTTTCTAAAGAACACATGATACCTCTTTATGGTGTAGGCATTTGTAAGTTAGATTAATGGATTGATTTTAAAGGCATGTCAACCTGTCTTTTGTAATCTTATATCAAGAGGTTAGGGAATCATATTCATTGTACATCTATATTTTCATTTTTTGTAGTTGTTTCTTAAGAGTTTTTTTGTGCACAGTCCTATTGAATACTAATAATTCAGAAACATATTTAACAGATGCTACTACTCAGGGTCAGAATGGTACTTAGTGTGATGGCAATGAAGGGGTACTCAACACTCCCTATCTCCAAAATTGGTGCCTTACCATCAGATGCAGTTTAGTTCATACCCAGGACACCTCTTTTATTCAGGAGGAGGGGAGGTCTTACTCCTCTGCAAGAGATAAAGTCAGCATATCCTAAGCCCCACTGACAAGTCTAATTTGTAAGTTAGTCTCGCAGATCAAAAATTATCGAGCAGTGAGTTCAGTTTTCACAAGGTGTCCTGTATTTTCATCCTGGTGCTAAATCTAAGTTATACTAATTGGTCAGGACATTTATTTCTTAAACAACCATTGTCTTGGGATAGGTTGGTTGTTTAGGTTTTATGGCATATCAATCTTTGTAGGTTATTTAATGCCAAATCCATTGTTATACAAATAATCAGTTCTATTTCAAACAATTCAGTTTAGTGTAAGTAGACAGTTTAATTGTCAAAAACATTTCCATTTCAACCTATTCGGTTAAGTATAAGAATAGATTTTGTTTACACACAATTAAATGTCAAAACAGTTCTATTTCAAAAATTTCAGTTTAACGTAAATACAGTTTCAATGTCAAAAATACTATTTCAAACAATTCAATTTAGCATAAGTATGCAGTTTAAATATCAAAACAATTCTATTTCAAGAAATAGAGTTCAGCAAAAGTACGCAGATTTATTCTATTTAACCCATAGATAGGACCCGATCAGGTGCTACCACTCCAGGGCAAGAGTGGACCTGGGAGTAATGGAAATAAAGGGGTACTCTGCATTCCCCAAAGCTCCAGCATTACTGGAGCCTTACCATCAGATTGTTTAGTGTCATATCTAGGACACTCGTTGGTGTGGGGAATCTTACCCCTCAGGAGAGAAGTAGTCGGTGTATTCTACAGACCCACAGGCAACTGGTTAACTCGGGATAGGAAAGGTTTGTTATAGTTGAAGAAAATTGAATTCATTCCTCTTCTTCATAAAACTTGGGAAAATCAACCAGTTTCTAATCAGCATTTTAATCTTAATCATTACTTGTTTAAGGCCAATTCCACCTCCAGAGAAATGTAAAAAATTAACATAAACACAGTTGCATACATTTTGTAGGTTATTCTTTCATACTACTAACAAATAAATCTATTGAGCCACCTTCACATTTGCAAAACAAAATAATCCTACACACTTCTTTCAAGTATTATAACACACATACACACACACATAGAAACAAGGAGTGGTAGCACCTGATAGGGCCCTATCTATGGGTTAAATAGAACTAACAGCATACTTATGCTTAACTGAATTGAGTAAACTGAATAGCTTGAAATAGAAACGTTTTTGACAATTAAACCGTACTTACACTTAAACTGCGTGCTTATGCTTAACTGAATTATTTAAAATAGAACTATTTTTCGACATTAAAACTGTATTTACACTTAACTGAATTATTACATATAACTGCTTGAATAGTTTGAAATGGAAATGTTTTTGACAATTAAACTGTGTACTTATGCTAAACTGAACTGTTTTCAACAGAACAGATTATTTACATAAAAATGGATTTGGCGTTAAATAACCTACAAAGGTTGATATGCCATTAAACCAACCAAACCAAACCAAACCAAACATAGAAACAAATTATTTTACAACAGCAGGTGGAGGTGCCCCGTGGTGTAATGGTTAAAGTGATGGACTGCATAATTGTTGTAAGCGAGTTCAAACTCCAGTCGCACTGTTACATTCACTTTCGGACAAATACCCTTGGAAAAGGTATGAACTTCCTTATCCTCCCAGCTATGGATTAAATAACACCACTACTGTTTTTCTAGAAGGATGGCTTTGGTATTAAATAACCCTAGAATGTTGATACACCATTAAACAAAGAAAGAAGAAAGAAAGAAAGACCTGCAGGTTTGTGGAAGTGCTCAGGGTATAGCGTTTATCATCATAGGAAATAAACATGGTGACCCGAGTTATAACAGTGGATGAGGCTGTTTGCATTGCAGATATCTTTGGGAAAGATATTTATTCAACTATTCCCCCTTCAAATATGGGTAAATAGTAGGATAGACTAGGCTCTTTAACTTTGCCATGGCAACCAATCAAGAAGTATAACTCAGAATTCAAACCTGTTCAATTATGTTTCTAAAAAATAGATCTTGTATAACATCCTCCATGTGGAGAGGCTAGGTAAATATATTATAACCACACCCTCTGACAAACATACAAAGAGCATATGTTCTCACTTACATAACTCCTCCTATTAAAAGCCAATGCATAAAAACCTGAATTAGATATGCACAGGCAGCAATATATATCAAATAATAATATTAAATATTTTAAAAATGCTTTTTACAGCATTAGATTAAGAACTTACTGGTGCGTGTATGTGTTCAAGGGTGGCCTGAAAAATTCATAGAACAACATCATATCTGCCGTCAATAACTTTTTTGAACAATGGGATCCAACTACAGCAACATCAATGGAAGATCTGTGTGGACTGCAAGAGGACTAAGTTGAAAAATAAATCCCCTTTGATCATATTCCATGAGGGTATCTTGGTCAGCCTATGAACTTTTCAGCCAACCTTTGTATACACACAAATGAAAGGGTGCTGAAAAGTTCACTGACAAACCAAAAAAGAGAATGACCTAGAGCTACGAAATGTACATGCAATTCCACATATTCTCCACACTCAGTTCAACACATATAGGAATGCACTTTTCAAGTTTCTTAAATCCTTTCAAAAATAAAAACAAAAATAAAATAAAAATCCCTCATATATATATATATATATATATATATATATATATATATATATATATATATATAATTGTGTATAATCTGCAAGTTTGTAAGCAACATTTTAAACAAGCCAGAACTCATTTGTTTGCACACAGTTAAATGGTTTCAAGTATTCCAATCTGACACAAATAATTCTATTTAGTTTTAATCATGTTTTCACATAGTTCAATGGAGTCAAGTACTACTATCTAACATTAACAGTTTTATTTATACAATGTTAAATGGTTTCAAGTATTTATATGAGCATTAACAATTCAATTTAGCATCTGTCATTTGTTTGGACATAGTTAAATGGTAAAATAGTTCAATGTGATCCCACAGATGGAGACCTCACTGGTACTACCACTCTGAGTCAGAGTCAACCTACAAGTAATGGCAATGAAGGGGTACTCTACATTTCCCAAAGCTCCAGGACATGAGCCTCACCATCATATGCAATTTAGTGTAATGCCCAGGACACTCATTGGGAGAAGGTTTTAGTCCTCTACAGAGACACAGTTGGTGATTTCTACAGCTACAGCTGACTGGTTTGAGCTGCCTTGGATATATATATATATATATATAAATCCATCATTGTTTAAAAAAAACAATTTACTGTACTCCATTGGCTGATTTGAATTTCATGTGTCACCACAATTATCACCTGGAAAAAAAAAGGTTTATGGCTTTTTTTTTTCATCTGATCATCATGTAGACACTTAAAACTCACAGTAATGAGAAGACTTTAATGTTGTCATTTTGAAATTTTGTTTTAAACCAGCTCTAATTTAGAAGTATTGAGCATTTTTGAACTCATTTCAGTAAAAATATTTTATTTTATATATATATATATATATATATATATATATATATATATATAATCCAAGGAAAATAGTCAAAGGATTAGATAAAAGGTAATAATCCAAGGAGAATATAGAATATCCAACCAAATACTCAATGCCAACGGCTATCAAATATATAAATAATTTCAGTTTAAATATGAGTTGAAACTCGTGTGCAGACCAAAATCATTTTTATAAATCAGACGAAAAAGAATTCAATTTAGTAATTCTATTATAAATTTATTTCGGTCACAGATGATATTGTGACCTCCTCAGATAGAAAACAGTTATATATTTGAATATGATCCAGACTTGTTGATATGTACTTATATTTCCACCATGAAAAATTATACATGTACATATTTTTTTGAATAAAATTTAATTTTTAAATTCTCTTTTAACAGGAAGCAATGTAAGTGTTTCTGGATAATATTTAAATATGTAATTATTTTCCATTTGAGGAGGTCACAATATCACCTGCAACTCAAATAGATTTATAATGAAATTACCAAATTGAATTATTTTTCGTATGATTCATAAATATATATATATATATATATATATACACATACTTAAATACGGTATCTGTCAACTCAGCTTCAATCACACCTACCTATAATAGATGCACCCTAAGATGATGGTTTCGTTTCGTTTCGTTTCGTAGGGTTTTATGCCACATCACCCCTTAAGGGTTATTCAATGCCAAATCTTGTTAATATATATATAACATATATATGAATTATAAGCAATTATTTTGTAAGTAATATTAGTTTTTAAGGGCTCATTTGCTTATACACAGTTAAATGGTTCTAAGTATTGCTATTTAATATTGATAATCCTACTTAAAATTTATCATTTGTTTCTACACATTTAAATGGTATCAAATATTGTCACTTAACACTAATGATTCTATTCAATATTAATTATTTGTTTGCACCCAGTTAATTAGTTTCAAGTAGTGTAAACTATTAAATAGTTCTATTTGACCCATAGATGAGATGCAAACAGATGGGTGAGAGTGGACCTGGGAGTAATAGCAATGTAGATGTACTTTACCAAAGTTCCGGGACTAGACCCTCATCATCAGGTGGGTTAGTGTCATACCAAGGATACTTGTTAGGGGGTGGGGGGTGCTTACACCTCTGCAGGGGTGCAGTTTGTGTATTTTAAAGCTCAACCTGACAGGGCTCTCCTAAAATGATACCTCTGTTGTATGCACAAAGAATCTCACACACACACAAGCACATATATATAGATATACATATATACATAAATATAAATATATGTATACACATATTTATGTAATTGACATAATGGTTAGAATGATCGTGAAAGTTCCAGGAGACCTGGGTTCAATCCAAGGTCGAGTTATATCAAAGACTCAAAAAAAATGCTACTTGATGCCTCCTTGCTTAACACTCGGCATTATGAATGATGGATCAAGGGTAAGCAGGGCAATCCAGGGAAAGGAGTAGTGCCCCCACCCCAACACCTTAGGGAGGTAGCTATTGAAAAGGGAACCTTTGGGTCGTCCTTGACTACGGTTGGCTAACTTTATTATTTATGAAAATATATATGAACACATACATTTGTATACACAGACACACACACACACAAACACATATATATGTACACACATACATATATATATATATATATATATATATATAGTAACAGAATAATTTTTACCTTTTTTAAAAGGTATTCATTGGAGAGGCACATTCTGTTAAACTTTTTTAAAAACAAATTGTCTCATTTCATTTCAAACCATTGGATTCAGTAGATTGGATTTGATCCACATTTTATGGAATCAGAGGTTTGTCATAACTTCTTCTCCGTCAACCTAAAAAGTATAGAACAACAATGAGAAAGAAATCGAAACAACTTTACCCCAAACTCATAATTAAAAAATAATGAAAAAATTCTGTTTTTTCTGGCGGGAGGTGGTGTAGGTAAAGATTCATTCATAAGCAAAAATGTTTCAATTTATCTAAGTTGAATGCAGAATGTTCTTGTCTCAATGCAATTGTTAAAACAAGTTTGGACTGCTTTATAGAAATTTCTTCTATGCTCTATTAATATTGAAATTGACCGAATTTAACAAATATCTTGAAATGCACCTATTTTAATTTTAGCATATTTGCTGTATAAAATAAAAGCTTCTTTTTTAGTCATCATCAAGCGAAAGAATTTATTGATTTACCTTCATTTTAATAGGCGACTGAACACATATTATCCAGTCTTCAAATATAAAACTCCCATGCATAGATAACTCAAATATACAAACATATAATAGACATGTCCACTTCAAGTCTTACAAACACCTTGCAAATCAGCAAATTCTTTATGAGTAATTTAAAAAGCGGCCAATCCAGTCTCACCAGCCTCTGGTCAGTTTCACAGGAATGGCAGCTACTTATCCTTCTTTGGTTAGAAAAAAAAAGAAAAAGAAAAGCAAGCAAGAGACAAGGTACCCAGCCAACTAGTCAGATTGCCTTGTAGATGCAATGGCCATGTATGGTCAACAAAAGTTAAACTGACCTAATATGTCTCCAACCCATTTATGTAGTGTATGGAGGTAGAACAGAGAGCTGATGAAGACTTTGCAAAGACGATAACAGAAGTACCTACATATGTGGGTTGGCTGAAAAAATTATAGGCTTACCATGATACTTTCATAAAATGTGATCAAATGAGGTTTGTTTTTCATCAACATACTCTCCCTTGTGATCCACACACTTTTTCCTTCAGTGTTGCCGTGGTTGGATCTCATTGGTCAAAAAATTAAATACACACAGTTAAATGATCAAATAGTTCTATTTCTAACAATTTAATTTAAAATAAGTCAACAAAGCTAAATGGTTTGAAGTATTGCTTTGTATCAATAACAATTCAATTAAGCATCAGGCATTTATTAACACACAGTTAAATGGAAAACAGTTCTATTTCTTTCAATTCAATTTATCAAGTCAATTGTTTGCACTCAGTTTAAATGTCAAACAGTTCTATTTGACCCATAGATAGGACCCTATCAGATGCTAACATTCCAAGTCAGAGTGAACCTGGGAATGATGGCAATAAAAGGAACTCTGCATTCCCCAAAGCTCCAGCATAACTGGAGCCTCACTATCAGATTGTTTAAAGTCATATCCAGGACACCTATTGCAGAGATACAGTCAGTGTATTCTATACCCCACGCCAACTATGCTGATAATTAATTGAAACCATATAATTATTAGAATTAAATAGGAATACTCGAAACTATACAACTCTGTGCAAATTATTTCTTTTAGATAGAAATATTAAATATCATAACTGTCGACCAAAAACTCTTAAGAAACTAAACAAAAAATGTAAAATATAAATGTACAAAGAATCCAATTCACTAACCTCTTGGTGTAAAATAACCCTAGATGAATTGACATGCCATTAAAATTAATCAATTAATATCATATCTGGTCATGGAAAATTGGGTTGTACATATGTTTGATTTATCAATAAATTTTACTGTATTAAAAAATAATAACATAACTGCTGTTTAGAATTCCAATTGTCTTGTATTTTAGCAAAAGCAAAAGAGGATATAGAAAATTGAAAACCAAATAATTAATGAACTTGTCATATTGAGCTAATTAACCCTTTACCTACTGGGTGTGTTGGTGTCTGATGCACCCTCACAACTAGCTACAAGGCTCAAAACCATACTCTGCCTCCTCAGCATGTTAGAACAATGAAAACAACCCAATACTTCAAGTTATGAATAATAAAATGATAATTTAAATGAAGACAGGTATTGGTTGGTTGGTTGGTTGGTTAGTTGGTTGTAGGTTAATTAATACCAAATCCATTTTTTTACAAACAATCAGTTCTATTTCAAACAATTCAGTTTAGCATGAGTACACAGTTTAATTATCAAAACAGTTCTAATTCAGCTCATCCAGTTTAGTATAAGTACAGATTTTGTTTATACACAGTTAAATGTCAAAACAGTTCTATCTTAAACAATTCAGTTTAGTGTAAGTACAGTTTCAAAGTCAAAAACAGTTCCATTTCAAACAATTCAGTTTAGCATAAGCACACTGTTTAAATGTAAGTACAGTTTAATTGTCAAAAACATCTTTATTTCAAGCTATTCAGTTTAGTCAAACAGATCTAATTCAAACAATTCAGTTTAGCATAAGTATGCAGTTAGTTCTATTTAACCCATAGATAGAGCCCTATCAAGTGCTACCATTCTGAGCCAGAGTGGACCTGGGAGCAATGGCAATGAAGAGGTGCTCTCTATTCCCCAAAGCTCCAGCATTACTGGAGCCCACCTTCAGATTGTTTAGTGTCATATCCAAGACACTCGTTGGGTGGGTGGGGGTCTTACCACTCTGCAGAGGTACAGTCGGTGTATTCTACAGCCCCAGCCGACTGGGCAAAAGACAGGTATAGCAGACCTTTTAGCCATAGATTTTTCACCAATACATGAAAGCAAATATACTTGAGAATGGTTGGTAGGAGGGTAAATAACACAAAAATGCCCAAAGATGCATTCAGTGTAACAGTTATTGTCATGGGAAATGGAACTGGCAACCCAAGTTCAAATTCTGGATAAGGCTGTTTGCAATTCACTTTGTACTAATACCCTTTGAAAAGGCTTGAATTCATCTATTCAGTGAGAACGTGTGCAAAAAAACATCTTAAGAAACAACTAGACAAAAAATGTAAATATGGACAAACAAGGAACATGATTCCCAAACCTCTGGGCAGAAAATAATCCAAGACAGGTTGAAAAGCTGTTAAAATCAATCACAGTTAAAACCAAACTGAAAGCACCCATTTCTGCCAGATCCCCAAAGTTAAGCAATGGCAAGTCTGTTCGGTATTCAAATGGGTAACCAAATAGTACTAGCAGATACTATAAGCAACTTCACTCATTGGTTTTAACAACATAATCGGATTCTCGGTTTATTTTATGCCCAAAGGTTATTCTGCATTCTTTTTACATTCATATTTACATTTCTTGTGCAATTGTTCTAATGAGTTATATTTTTTTTGGAGTGGGGGTGCATACAATATTATGATATTAAATATTTTTACATAATACAAATAATTTGCCAGCAATTGTATGGTTTTAAGTATTCCAATCTAATAGTAATAATTACATGGTTTCAATTAATTATCTCTATTTAATAATAACCATTTGCTTGTGCATAATTATAATAATAATCTTTAAACCACAATTCTTAATACAAATAATTCACAGTTATATGGTATCAAGTATTCCTATCTAATATTGATAATTTTTCAACAGATCTATTTGACCCATTAATAATCCAAGACGGGTTGAAAAGCTGTTAAAATCAATCACAGTTAAAATCAAACTGAAAGCACCCATTCTGACCAGATCCAGGTACAATTACTTTAGGTCAGAGTGGACCTGGGAGTAATGGCAATGAAGGGATACTCTAAACTCTCCAGAACTAGAACCTCACCATCAGATGTAGTTTAGTGTCATACCCAGAACACTTCTTTCTGGGTGGGGAGGTCTTATCCATCTGCAGGTGATACAGTCAGTATATTCTAAGCCCTGCCGATAGGTCAGTCAGAAGTTGTGGCCCCACATATTCAAGGTACAAGTCAGGAGTTAGACACAGCAATGTCAATTTGAGTCTTGATAAGTAAGCATTAGTGGCTTGCCAAGAGCAGTCGCAATTCGAGTGACCAGCAGTGAGAGGTCTTGGCATATCCAGAAAAATCAGTGCTAAACAAAGGTCTCAACTTTACCACTACCACCAAGCAAATTCCTTACTTAGATCAAATAGCACCAATCGAGGATGCAGCTTTAAAAATTCCCAAGGCAAGAGCTGATGAACTAAGATGGTAAGTGAGACAAGCACTTGAGAAATCAAACCCTCCGAAACCAAACATCTCAAAAACGGAGAGACAGGTTCTTAAATCACAGCAGTGAGAGGTCTGCTTTAAAAAAAAAACAATATGAGTTATGACATCAGTTAGTCAGCGAGAATGGCCACAATTTGTTTTTTTCAAGTTTGGAAATTCAAACTCCATATGAACTTTTTAATACCTTGTAGCAACATGGCATCCTGATGATTATTGTTTTATTTTTGTTTTTGTTTTTCGATAGCGACTTCTTGATAAAAACACTTTTTTCCATGTGAGAAAAAACATTTTTGATGTTAAAATCTTCTGCTGGGTCCAATAAATATACATACCAAATTGGTAACTGAATATCAAACAATTCGGTCACTGATAGCTTTGATTTAGTTTCTTTGTGTTATGGTACCCAACCTGCAGACTGTTATGAACTCTTCCTATTGCTATTGATATCAGGAGAATATTCAACTCGATGAAGTTCTCCCCAGCCAAACACTTTAGCAGTCAGACTGACGTTTAACACCTTTTTATCTATGTTGTATTATACTTTCGTTAATATACTTTGTTCGTGTCTTTCTTCCGGACCCTTTACTGGTCTACAACACTTTGTTTAATGGCATATCAACATTTGTGGGTTATTTAATGTCAAATCCATCCTAGTAGAAGCACAGCTGTGATGCTATTTCACCCATAGCTGGGAGGATAAGTGAGTTCATACCTTTCCCATGGGTATTAGTCCAAAAGTGAGCATACTAGCTCAACTAGAATTTGAACTCACTAACTACAATGTCAGTCCAGGACATTAGCCACCATACCACAGGGATTCCCTCTTGGTCATTGATAGAAAACAAGCAAAAAACTTTTGCCAACTATTGATTATCAAATATTATTATCTCACTGTTGATTCTTTTTCATCAATTTTCTTTAATGGACTGGCCATCTTCAGGAATTCAAAGTTATGTGAAAAAGTTCAGGAAATTTACCATGTGTAACAGAGGCATAGAACGTGTCATAACAAACCTATTTTGGGATCGATCCCACTTTTTGATCCAACCAAACTTGATAAAAAATTTTTAAAAATGTGTGCAGACAGATGAAATATACAGGCATTTATTACTATAATGAAAAAAATCTATTTACACTAGCTGTTATATCTTGCAGCAACATGGCTTCCAGCTCCACATCAAATTGTTTGGCTATCTCTAGAAAACAGACAAAATTTTCCCAATTATTGGTATGAATGAAATTAATTTCTAAATCCCCTTATACGTAAAGTTGGTGACCATAGTCGAGGGTGATCTGAAAGCTCCCTTTTCAATAGTTACTATACCGAGCTGTAGGGGAGGACACAACTCCATTCCCCGGATTGCTTCACTTTACCCTTGATCCTTACCTTATAATGCTGAGTGTTAAGCAAGGTGGCATCTAGTACCATTTTTTGAGTCTTTGGTATGACTGAACCTAGGATTGGCGAACACTCTACTCGTTAGGCCAATGGCCCAGTCAAATCTTACTTCAAAATTTTATTTATCTGCGGAACCAATGGAAATTTAGGAGTTTCTTTAATATAATATTTTACAAGTGGATATAAAATAAAGCAGCACACAATTTGCACAGGCCCTGTTAATTAGAAAATCTTCTGGATATATATTTCATCCAATCCTTCAAATATAGGAAGAAGGCAACACAAGGTGAGAGTACAGTCCAAAGTTTATCCTCTCCTTGACTAGTCATTGTACCAAGACTGAAAAAGCAGTTTATCTTACAATATACCTATAACTGAAAGAAAAGGGAATTGATGAATTTATGTCTTTTTCAGGGACATTGACATGAAGTGAAACAGAAACAGCTTCACCCAGGATTTAAACTTGATTCAGTCAGTCCATTTCCAATGATGATAACCATTACACTACACACTCCTCTAAAAAAAAAACAAAAAAAAACAAACTTGAATTTAAATAGAAACTATCAATTATAGCAATAATCTAATTCACAATAATCTTTTTATCTTGTGCAATACCTTAAATTGTCCTATTTACCAACCCCTCCGCTCGGGCAGGATATGACACAAGGTCAATTTTTAAGCTGAGTTTAACAGGTTTGAATTCAGAGTTTTCTTTCTCCTAGACTAGCTGCCTCACCAAGGCTAAAGAACCCAGTCTTTCCTACAATTTACACATAGCTGGAGGGAGAATAATTGGATTCATACCTTTCCCAAGGGTATTAGTGCAATATTAAATGCAATCAGTCTCGTCCAGGATTTGAACTCGTGTCGCCGTGTCCATTTCCTATGACGATAACCAATACACCACGGGCACCTCCATGCCTTAAATTGTTATGCATTATCCTTCCTCAATATTATCACCATAAATATCTTCAAACTTTTAACTTTTTAACCAAATTCCTCACCTATCTATCCTTTTTTTTTTAACTCTATGTAGCAATTTTTTCATTGATAATTCATAACCTTATTTCTCTCTGAATTCTTTGAATTGTCCATTTTCTTTGGTAGCATTTTAATCTATGCATAGAATTCTTCCAGGAAAGACATGATCAACATTTTAACTTTTGTTAAAAAATTATTCTATGTTCAATATGTTTTAAGCAATACATCAGGGATGTTTTAAAGCTTTATTTCCCTGTCAATTCTTTGAATCCGCAACTCTCTTTGGTAGCATTGTAAAGTATGGATCCTGTTTTACCAAAAGAAGCAATAGAATCAACATTCAAAATTTTGTTGAAAAAATGTACTATGTCACATATATTCTAAGTACTACATTAGAGATATTTAAAATCTCATAAATTATTCAAATTGGCCACTTTCCTTTGGCAGCATTGCAATGTACACATCCTAATCTACTGGAAATCATGATAAAATCAACATTTTAAATTTTGTTAAAAAAACAATCCTTGTTAAGCTAATTTATGCTCATCTTATTAACAATATTACACAAGCAGGGATACCCAATGATGCTCAAAAAAAAAAGATGAG
>OY757924.1:56487849-56491623 GCA_963585895.1 Sepioteuthis lessoniana | reverse complement strand
TGTAGGTTATTTAATGCCAAATCCATTTTTATACAAATAAACAGTTCTATTTCAAACAATTCAGTTTAGGTATAAGTACACAGTTTAATTGTCAAAAACATTTCTATTTCAAGCTATTCAGTTTATTCAAACAGTTCTAATTCAAACAATCTAGTATAGTATAAGTACAAATTTTGTTTAAACACACTTAAATGTCAAAAACAGTTCTATTTCAAACAATTCAGTTTAGTGTAGTACAGTTTCAATATCAAAAACAGTTCTATTTCAAGCAATTCAGTTTAGCATAAGTACACAGTTTAATTGTCAAAAATATTTCTTTTTCAAGCTATTAAGTTTAGTCAAACAGTTCTAATTAAACAATTAATTTCAGCATAAGTATGCAGTTTAGTTCTATTTAACCCATAGATAGGACCCTATCAGGTGCTACCACTCCGGGCCAGAGTAGACCTGGGAGCGATGGCAATGAAGGGGTACTCTGCATTTTCCCCAAAACCCCAACATTACTAGAACCCCACCATCAGATTGTTTAGTGTCAAATCCAGGACACTGGTCTTACCCTCTGCAGAGATGCAGTCGGTGTATTCTGCAGCCCCAGCTGACTCAGCAAAACTTCTTGTTGGATTATTCAATGCTGAAATGTCTTATTTTTTCTTATAATTTGGTAACTAATAGTAATAGTAATTTGTAACTAACCAAGACTTCAACAAGACTTCAATTCCTATTCTTAGTACAAATAATTTGTACACAACTTTATAGTTTCAAGTGACTATTTCTATCAAGTAATAATCATTTGTTGGCACACGTTTATAACAGTACTCCTATCTAATACTAATAGGGGGCAGCCCCCATGACATAATAGGTAAAATGCTGGTCTGCAGTCTCGATGTAGTAGTAATGCCACAAACAATCTTACCTCGAAGAAACAGAAGGTGTGCTCTCTCTGCTACCAGCACACAGAAACCAGAAGAAAAAAAAGACACAAGAGATGTGACTTGTTTTATGGAGGAGAATGCGATAAGCCCACGTGAAGTGGTGAGATTTGATGAACATAAAAGAGACTAAGTTTGAAATGGAAAAGAGCAGCATTTTGCTGATGTCTGATTGGTGAACATCCATCAGTTCATTTTGCAATTTAAGTACAGAGTGACCAAAAAAAAAAAACAGATTTAGAATTATTTTGCTTTATTTTTGTAGAAGTAATTAAAAAGTTTATGGGTTCTATTTTTGGGGGTCACCCTGTAAGTTGACTAGTGCCCAATAGGTTGATTCCTCTTCGACTAGACTTCTGAAACCAACTAGACTTGAAGTAAGCGAGTTTCAATTCCAGTCATGCTATTACATTCACTTTCGGACTAATACCCAAGTGAAAGGTATTGAACCTCCTTATTCCTCCAGGTAAGGGTTGAATAGTATCACAGCTGTTCTACTAGGATGGGTTTGGAATCAATAAATGGGGTCCTAACAAGTACAACCACTTTAGGTCATAGAGGACCTGGGAGTAAAAGTGACTCCAGAGCCTCACCAACAGAATGTTTATTGTCATCCCTAGAGGCTCTTATTTGGAGGGAGGGTCCTACCCCTTCTGCAGGGGATGCAGTTGGAGTATTCTAGGCCCCACTGACAAGCAAACATATATAAGGTGATACTTGAATGTTTGGCATGCTTATCACTTAATGGTCAATATATAAGGGTCATTCAATAACTGAGAGGAATCTATTTACAAGGGTCATCCAATAAAAAAGGGCAATTTTTTGGACTGAAGAGGAACATATTACTACAAGGATTATCCAATAAAAGAAAAGAGAATTTTTTTTTTGGTTTGAGATGGTTCAATTATATATATGAGTGTCATTGAATAAATAAAGGGATCTTTTTGTCTGAGGGAGGATCTATCTTATATATGAGTCATTCAATAAATAAGGGCAATTTTTTGGACTGAAGAGGATCATATAACTACAAGGATTATTCAATAAAAAAAGGGAATTTTTTTGATTTGAGGAGGGTTCTATTACATACATGAGTGTCATTCAATAAATAAGGGGATATTTTTTAAAAAAAAAACAAGATGAAATTTTTTTTGGTCTGGAGATTTGAGATGGGTTTTATTACATACATGAGTGTCATCCAATAAATAAGAGGATTTTTTTTTACCTGAGGGAGGATCTATCTTATACATGAGAGTCATTCAACAAATAAGGTCAATTTTTTTGAAAAAAGGAAGATAGAATTTTTTTTCAGAATTTTTTTCATAAATGTAACTTCTGCATTGTTTAAAATTGGTTTAAAGCAAAAATTATTCTAATCTCACAAAATATTTGTTTTTAGGCTATTCAAAACCCCAACAAATCAAACAGTACTCCAGGCTTGAACAGTGGTCTGTCATCAAATTTTTGCTGACTGAGAAGTGCAAACCATCTGAAATTTATAGAAGAATGTGTGTTGTGTACTGAGAAGCATATTCTAGTAAAAAAAAAAAATCTTTTCCAACAAGCTAAACATGGTTTTGTTACTCTTGCATTAATAAAAATTTGGCTTACTTTCAGTTTTTAACATGTATTTTAAATTCATTTTATTCTCATTTTTCTATTTCAACAAACACAATTATTATTATTCATTTATTTAGTTATTTATTTTTGCATTATATAGGTTCTTATATTAAATTATAATGCATTTATCTCCCTATATTAATGAGTAAATATATAACAGAAGAACCCTGCATTTACTGGGATAAAAAAAGATATATGAAAATATATTCTATTAAACAAAAATTAATTCTAATTGCTTTCAGTACGGATGAGTCTTGTCTGACAAAAAAAAATCCCAGTCTCATCACCTGAGTAGAGTTAGGGAAGTTAAACATGAAGATAGCAGTTTTATTTGCTTTTTGGATGAATAAGACTTTTCTGATCAAACTAAAATACTCCAAGCATCTCCAAGAATGGAAAGGGTGCCCCATATGCATCCCTTTTTAATGATACCTTTAAAAGACTCCTTGAGGTCAAGGGAGTGCACATGCCAAATTTTATCAAGATTTGCTTATTAGGACGTTAGTGCTAAGTGAAAAATAACCAGCCTTACCCAGAATTTGATCTTTATGCTTTGCGTAGATGGTAATTAAAAATTAAAAATTATTTTTAAAAAACCTGTATAAAGACTTTAGACAAGGAAAACAGAATATAAAAGTGTTTCTAGCATGAGAATAAGCACAACCACAATATCTGATGAGTTCCAATGCAAAAACTTTTGGGATAATATACAAAAATTGTGTATACATAAAATCATTGAAAATATTGCTAAAACTATGTATTTAAGCACTGTATAGACAGTAAATATAAATTTTTAAAAATATATAGTTTTAGCACTGTTTTCAGTAATTTTATATATAGATAATTTTTTTTACAAATCACTTAGAAGGTTTTGATATTGGCACTCATTATATTAAGAGAAAGTGCTTATTCTCATGCTAGAGACACTGTTTTCCATGCTGTTTTCCTAGTTTTAAATGTTTGTATACATATTTTTTCTTTTTATGAGCTAGAGGCCTATGGTGTAATGGTAAGAAAATGAATTCCACAAGTTCAAATTCTGGATGAGAGTTTGCACTTTGCTTTGTGCCAATGCTCTCGGAAAAGGCATGAATCCAAATCTTCTCTCCAAGCTATAAGTACATAGTCAGATTGACTGGGTTCTTTAGCCTTGGTACAGCAACTAGTCTAGGAGAAGGAAGACTTTGAATTCAAAATAGCTATGATCATCATCATCATCATCATGTCG